>OZ024750.1:21608752-21618752 GCA_964016885.1 Eledone cirrhosa | reverse complement strand
GTATACATATACATACATACACACAGTACACACATACATACATACATACACACAGTACACACATACATACATACACACAGTATACACATACATACATACATACGCACAGTACAGTACACACATACATACACTCATACGCACAGTACAGTACACACATACATACACTCATACGCACAGTACACACATACATACACTCATACGCACAGTACACGCATACATACACTCATACGCACAGTACACACATACATACACTCATACGCAAGGTACACACATACATACACACATACGTACAGTACACACATACATACACTCATATGTGCTGTACACACATACATACACTCACACGCACAGTACACACATACATACATACATACATACACACAGAACACAAATACATACACTCATGCGTACAGTACACACATACATACACTCATACGCACAGTACACACATACATACGCTCATACGCTCAGTACACACATACATACACTCACACGCACAGTACACACATACATACGCTCATACGCTCAGTACACACATACATACACTCATACGCAAGGTACACACATACATACACTCATACGCACAGTACACACATACATACACTCATACGCACAGTACACACATACATACACTCATACGCACAGTACACACATACATACACTCATACGTACAGTACACACATACATACATACATACACACAGTACACACATACATACACTCATACGTACAGTACACACATACATACACTCATACGCACAGTACACACATACATACATACATACACACAGTACACACATACATACACTCATACGCACAGTACACACATACATACATACATACATACACACAGTACACACATACATACACTCATACGTACAGTACACACATACATACACTCATACGCACAGTACACACATACGTACACTCATACGCACAGTACACACATACATACACTCATACGCACAGTAGCGCACATACATACACTCATACGCACAGTACAGTACACACATACATACACTCATACGTACAGTACACACATACATACACTCATACGCACAGTACACACATACATATACTCATACGCACAGTAGCGCACATACATACACTCATACGCACAGTACAGTACACACATACATACACTCATACGTACAGTACAGTACACACATACATACACTCATACGCACAGTACAGTACACACATACATACACTCATACGCACAGTAGCGCACATACATACACTCATACGCACAGTACAGTACACACATACATACACTCATACGTACAGTACACACATACATACACTCATACGCACAGTACACACATACATACACTCATACGCACAGTAGCGCACATACGCAGAAAAACAGCTGCACATACTGGCATATACTACATATACAGTCATATACCGACATACAGGGATTCTAACATACACACAGACACAAACATACACCCCGGTAGATATACACCTACGCACTTGAACACACACACACACATATATGAAAACAGTCACACACATATATAGAAAGAGCCACACACATATATAGAAACAGCCACACACATATATATATATAGAAAGAGTCACACACATATATATATATATATATATAAACAGTCAAACACATATATAAAAACAGTCACACACATACATATATAAAAACAGTCACACATATATAGAAACAGCCACACACATATATAGAAAGAGTCACACACATATATATAGAAACAGCCACACACATATATAGAAAGAGTCACACACATATATATAGAAAGAGTCACACACATATATAGAAAGAGTCACACACACATATATAGAAACAGCCACACACATATATAGAAAGAGTCACACACATATATATAGAAAGAGTCACACACATATATAGAAAGAGTCACACACATATATATAGAAACAGCCACACACTTATATAGAAACAGCCACACACATATATATATAGAAAGAGTCACACACACATATATAGAAACAGCCACACACATATATAGAAAGAGTCACACACATATATATAGAAACAGCCACACACATATATATAGAAAGAGTCACACACATATATATAGAAACAGCCACACACTTATATAGAAACAGCCACACACATATATATATAGAAAGAGTCACACACACATATATAGAAACAGCCACACGCATATATAGAAAGAGTCACACGCATATATATAGAAACAGCCACACACATATATAGAAAGAGTCACACACATATATATAGAAACAGCCACACACATATATAGAAAGAGTCACACACATATATATAGAAACAGCAACACACACATATAGGAAGAGTCACACATATATATAGAAAGAGTCACACACATATATATAGAAAGAGTTACACACATATATATAGAAACAGCCACACACTTATATAGAAAGAGTCGCACACATATATATAGAAACAGCCACACACACATATAGGAAGAGTCACACACATATATAGAAAGAGACACATATATATATATGTAGAAACAGTCACACACATACATATATAAAAACAGCCACACATACATATATAGAAACAGCCACACATATATATACACACACATATATACACGGTGTTCATCGATTTTTTTTTAATGGCACCAATGGTTTTAACACAATGGACATAGATTGTTAGTAATCTACACCTTTTTAACGTAGCATGCGTTCGTATGCTTTACTGATTGTTTATAACTAGTTTATGGTGATTAATGTGGTTACTACTAGTGAACTGACGAATGGGCTTGTATTTATACTCCTATTTTCTTTTAACTACCACAATTCTGCAGCTATGTTGTTCGTTTGCTAGCTATAATCTGTCAGTCGAATAGAAATGGAATTTATTGAATGCGATTATAAACCAGGGCGGTGGATTGGCAGTATTGGTAGAGAGCCGGACACCATGCTTTTCAGCATAGAGTCACGGTACTTTACGGTCTGAGTTCAAATCCCGCCGAGGGGAACTTTGCCTTTCATCCTTACGGGGTTGATAAAATAAAATACCAGTCACGCACTGGGGTCGATTTAATCGACTTTCCCCTCCCCTCAAAATTGCTGGCCTTGTGCCTATATAAGAAACAATTATTACCAGGGCGGTGGATTGGCAGTATCGGTAGAGAGCCGGACACCATGCTTTGAAGCATAGAGTTACGTCCCTTTATGATCTGAGTTCAAATCCCGCTGAGGTCAATTTTGCCTTTCATCCTTACGGAGTCGTTAAAATAAAGTACCAGTAATGTACTGAGTCATTGCTGGCCTTGTGCCAAAAGTAGAAACAATTATTACTATTATTATTTCTACCAAATTGCGGTGAATTGGCAGTATCGGTAGAGGGTCGGGCGCCATGCTTTGCAGCCCAGTTACGTCCCTTTACGGACTGAGTTCAAATCCCGCCGAGGTTAACTTTGCCTTTCATCCTTACGGGGTCGATAAAATAAAGTACCAGTAATACACTGGAATAATTGCTGGCCTTGTGCCAAAAGTAGAAACAATTATTTCTACCAAATTGCGCCGAGGTTAGTCTTGTCTTTCATCCATTCCATACAGACTCGATAAAATAAAATAAAGTACCAGTAATATACTGGGATAATTGCTGACCTTGTGCCAAAAGTACAAACAATTATTGTTATTAATCTTATTTCTATTCTGTGTTGTCACTGCATTACCGAGCACAGTTATACAGTATTAGGCACTGCATAAATATTACAAAGAGTACTCGCAATCTAATAGAAAAATAAACTACAAAAAACACTGCAAATATAGTTCCCAGGTCTGTCAATGGTGATTAGAAAGAATAGTGATTAATTTTGAACCACTCAGCAATTTTCTAGTCTCCATAGAAAGGAACAAATAGATATTGTCAGTCGGTATCCATGACAGTACCAGGTTCCTTTGGCAGAATATAGTTCCGGATTCAATACTTAAGAATTTCTCTAAAGTTTTCCTCACGTATTCGTAATAATTTTTCTACTACTTTTCATCTTTTCATCATGGATATTTTCTTTTGTAAGAAGAGTTTCTACTATTCTGGGTTCTTTCTTCGAACGTCTTCCTTTCTGAATTGGTTGGTCCTTCTTTTGGCAGTTAAAATGCAAAGCCATTTATATAATAGAGATGAAGAAGCATTGCTTCTTCAGCTCTATTATATGAATACTTCAATAGTCAGGCTTTCTACAACTGCCTCATGGAACTCTCATCCGTCTTGCTTCTGTGATGGATGTGATCTTAATCCATTTAAATATTTTGTTAATCGTATTCAGATCTTAAGGGCAGTATCTCAGATGTTTTCTCTTCTAAACAAATTAAGCACTTATCTGAAGCTTACCATCTACCTGGAAGTGACTTCCAACAGTAACCCAACATTTTATTCACATTTGAACACTTAATTTGTTCTCTAAACGTTTTCATTTCCAAATATCGGAACGACGATACAAATCCAGTGACAATGTAGGCAGAGATAGATGAATGTCGGAAGTTCTGAGACCGAATCGCCTATTCATCAGACCTACAAAAACTGTGGATACAACATAACGGGAACTATTAAAGTTTTTGCCAATATAGCAGCAGATCTCTCCTATTTTGTAGATCATATTTGTAAGATTTAAGGAACTTTCCAACAAACAGTATGCATTACTGGTCAGTGGAAACGAATCACTAAGCTATCGGCTGGGTTTTCGATACACCATCAATTCAACTATTGAAAATCTCTAACCATATGAATGCCAAATATCTTAACAATCGTGGTGACATTAATAGAAGAAGTGAGCAATGCTGCAACAGGTCAAGATTACGGCATAGGAAACAGTAAAAATTAGATCTTGCATGTCATCCACTTTGAGTTTGATGAAATAAATAACTGTAATGTACAGAATTGGGATGTGTAATCTGTTCCGAAACACATCTTTGGTTGAGTGCATAACAACACTACCATCACTAATACTAATTATAGCTTTTAATTTTGGTTCAAAACCTGTTATTTTAAGAAGGGAATGTTGATTATATTGCCTCAATAATGTATTGATATAGTATTTTATCGATCCGAGAAGGATGAACAACAAATTCAGTCCCGATGGAATTTGAATTCACAACGAGATAGGGTAATAAATAAAATAATCTGGGCAGCCGCTACTTAAGTCACAATGGAATGTGAGTATTCTTGCCAAAATGTCTTATATAAGCACATATAAACTAATCAACAACGTAGAAAAACTAATATAAATAGAAACATAAAAAACAAATTATTTCTCACTGAAATCATTGATGAAAGGACTTAGAAATGAATATAATAAAGACATTATGCAAAGAAAATAGGAACCGGTCTTAAGATAGGATCAAGTAACCGATGTTTTCATTGTTGATATCTACTTGCTGCAATTCTTGGCAAACGTAAAGGACCAACCAACGAATCTATGCTTCAATTAGTCTTTTCATTGTTGATACTATCTGGCTATCTCAAATCTTAGCAGAAGGGTCATGGCTTTTAAAGTGAGCAAACAGATAATGCAAGCCATCCCGCCTTACAATGTTACAATTCTCGCTATTCTACCGTCTATGGACTGAAAAGGAAAAAAAACTAAGTTGACTTCGGTGGGATTTAAACTCAGAGCAATGAGATACGAAACGACACAGTGACGCATTTAATGCAACGCTTTAATTTGTCTGCCAATTCTGAGAGTTTAGTTAAGATATGTCATGAAAAAAGGCTTTTAAAACATAAGATTCTATCTACAACGCAAATAATCCATTATTTTTTTAGGGATGGTTCTTTCAACAAAGCACAGTTCAATAACAAAAGAAGATTCCACCGAAAAACAGTAAAAAAGAAAGAAGAAAAATCAATGTAGTGCCAACAGCAAGAGATGTAGAAGAATTTTTTGGAAGAATTAAGGACATCAGAACGATTCCCACAGGCGACGTTGTACAAAACAACAGCACCTGAACATTTTCGAGAAGAAAAAAATAAAATCAAGCCATGAAGCAATACAGCAACTTCAGGGCATGAACAGTTTGTAAACGACAAGAAACGATAATGTTTTAAACTCCGGGCTGAAATATTTAACAGTTGTGCAAAAATTGGTTGCAGAAATATTCGGTGATTTACTAAAACAGATAAAAAGTTATACCACATTGGAACTCTGAGTGTAAAGCCAATAATAATGGTTCGACACAAAAGCTAGAAGCATATCATCTGGCTTAATACATAATACAATGTCTTAACAACAACAATACTACATATAATAAATATTCGGACGATAAGAGAGTTGCAAATGCAAAGAAATAAATGAGATACCGCACCTAAGATCTGAATACGATCAACAAATCATGTATGTGTGTATGTGTTTGTATGTGTGTACATTTGCATATATACAAAGAGAGAGAAAGACACAAATACACATACATACATACATACAGACACTCACACATACATGCAGACAGACAGGCAGACAGACAGACACACACACACATACACACACACACAGAGACAGACACACATAAGGCAGGCGTGTATCAACCAGGTGTAAGTATTTATTTGCAATGATTCATCGGGCATTAAAATATTTGATATTTCACAAGTTATTGTATGGCCAGGTTCTACGTTACGTTTGATGTAGGTCTTATGACCCAGGAACCAAGCTGAGAAAACGTATACCAGCAGTAGGAAGGGATTATTCACTGTGTATTTGATGCTGATATATCTTACCAGAACACTAAACCAGAGTAGATACGTGTACATTACTACAATATGGTAATCAGCTGTGCCCTGTGTATGAATAACCTCAAATTATATGCTGCACATGACATAACTAGGAGAAAATCTGTCACCTACACACCAAGAAGGAATTGATTTGTAATTGAGTTTAGAGAAAATGCCTTAAAGTAATCTTAAAGAGAGGAGAATTAAACCACTAATATATTAGTTAAAGTAACCCGAGACAAGGCAGGGTAGATTGATTGCAAATTGAAAAAAAATATGAATAAACCAAACATAAGTCACACACACAAAGGAACTAGAATCTCTTTGAATGAATTTAGATATATTTGAGTAGAACTACTACTACTACTACTACTACTACTACTACTACTACTACTACTACTACTACTACTACTACTACTACTACTACTACTACTACTAGCAATGGCTAGTAAGGTGACAATAAATAATTTATTAATGTTGTAAGATAGAGAGCAATGTCGAATTTGAAGGAAAATTGGCTGCTCTTCCTTCTTAACATCTTGATTGATCCTATAGAGTCTCCACATCGGTTGTAAGTCCAATGGTGATATCTCTCCATCTATCAATCAACGCATTTATATATATATATATATATATATATATATATATATATATATATATATATATATATGGGATCAGTGAAATCAAAAGAGTAAATGTGATCGACAATATAACAAATCTATTCGGCTTTTGTACCCGCAACACTATGCCAACCAAATTTCTTTGGGAAAGAGATGAAAATGAAGAAACAACAATAAAAATATTCTCAATTGTTCAAATATAACTTTAACTATATTAAATTTCATAAGGAGACAGACAAGGTCTCTTTTCTGTTTTTATCTACTTCCATTGAATCATGTTTAGCCTCTAACCTAAGATTAGCAGGGCCTCATACAACCTACACGTTGACGATATTATTTTAAACAAAACTTCGTATCCGCCAAGATCAATCTATTTTCAGCTGTCAGATATATAAAGGAAGCGAGCCAATCTGTCCGTTATTTCTTCTATCAAAGCTATTCAGACAAAGGAAGGAAAATAACTAAAAAAATTGGTAGGAAAGAATTTTAAGATTTTCTTATGCTTCTAATTCTAGATACGGTATTCTCTCCGTGTCATCCGTTTTTACCTTTAATCAGTTTAGATAAAGATCAGTTGTTTTGTTGAATATTTCTTCCTTATATTAGTTCTTTTACAAGAAGGAATATAGATTAAGAACTTATTCAATAAGGATGGGAAGATTGTAAAGTATATAGTGTATGTCAAGTGCCGGAGAATTCTTCCTTAATTATAAGCCGTCCGGAGTGCTTGAAACATCAAAAATGTAGAAAGTAAGTGGTGTTCTTTTCAAAAACGTCCTGATAGGGTTTTCAAATGGCTTTCGTTCCGGTAAGCTGAACACAATTTTATATAAAATATTCAATCTTTTCTGTGATATGAAACGTAATAGAATATAGGCAGCCTTTATATGGTGGACCTGGGTATAGATTAAACTAGGATCAAAGATTTCCGTTCAGAGAAAATGTATAAAAATAATTGATTGACTGAGGTAACCTTTTTTATTCTTTCTTTTTTCTTTCGTTTTGATCTATAAGTGAAAAGTTATAATGAAAAGGAAGAGAAATTTCCTTAGGATGTCATAACTATAACTCTTATATTCCACACCTCTCTTGATAGATGCTTCAAGAAAATTTGAAAACCAGCATAGACATCGCAGAGTGTTATAAATATGACTAGAAGCATTAATATCAGTAAAAAGCGAACACAGATTATGCTTAATTTCGGCCATCCAAAGGAAAAAAATCTTTCCATCTATAGAAATAGTATTAAAGAAGGAAAGAAAGCGTGGAAATCCTTACAAACAAGAAGATGAATAAAAGATAAATTCTGTTCTGTGTAGCAGAGAAATGTATAAGATATCATTACAAATAACTAATATATAATATGATATGAAATTAAATGATAGAGGAATAGAAAAGTATTATGGAGTTTCGTCTTATTGCAACGTTAATGATTGCATTAAAACTGAATTAATTATAGTAATTTCTTATGGGAAAGCTGTGAAGAAAAATATTCGTATCAATAACAAAAGTCTTTAAATACTCTTGAGTAATTAATAGAAATAGTAGTGCGGTGAAATATATAGATGAAGATGAAGTGACCACCAAGGAGAATGGTGATAGTGAATTCCGAGGACGATATACTACTAATAATAAAAAATACATTTATTTCTTTATATTTCAATGTAGATAATTACTTGAATGTCTACATATTCCCCGATTCATCCATACACACACACACACATACGTATATACACACACACACACAGACATACATACAAGTATTACACACGTTTGGTTGTACAAAGATAGGTGTCAAATGAATAACTATGTGTATGTCTATCGATCACTCTTTTCCCAGCTGTCTATATATATGTATATTTATATTTAGTTATATGTATATATATATATTTAGTTATATGTATATATATATATATATATATATATATATATATATATATATATATATATATATATATATATATATATATATATATATATATATATATATATATATATATATTTATATGTATATATATATATATATATATATTATATATGTATATATATATGCGTGTGTTTACAAATTTTTTTTATTTAGAAATGCAATTATTAGCTCCACTGTCACATTTTCTAATATATTTGCTATATTTTCCTCAGTTGTTTTTCTATTTTTTATTTTTTACAAGCAAAACCAATTTCCGAAATGTTTTATACCAGAGAAAATATAGTAATATTAATAATTTATCTATTGCTATATATATGCTTTTACTATTATTATTATTATTAGACGATATTGAAGTGATACGTTGATGATATTTAACAAAATAATATGACGGACATAAAGACGTAAATTGTGAGACTATAAATGTGAGAATTTATGAAGAAAGACGAAGAAGCAAATGAAGACATCTTATAAGATCTGGAAACGGTCAGACATTTCTATTGAATTGATCACAACTTTGAGTAAGTGAAAGAGAAGAGACGGAAACTACCTGAAAATACGTAAAACGGATAGTTTTGTAAGCGTGTCTCGCTAATTCTTTGCGTCTGTGAAATACTGAACGTCTTACAAACACTCATTTATGATTTAGAGATTCAGTTGATCGAGATATTGAAAGCTTATAGACGGAACTGACTGCTGGTATTCGGATTAGAATAGCTATATTATTCTTGTATTCTATAAATGGTGACTGAAATGGCCG
>OZ024750.1:21576252-21603752 GCA_964016885.1 Eledone cirrhosa | reverse complement strand
TCATTATACTTTTCTAGCTGTCTCGGCGGCCTAGTTGGAGGAATCATAGAGGGTGCTGATCCTGGTCGGGTGTAGGGTTCTCGGTAAACTTTTTCAGTTTTTTTTTATGGGAAGTAAAATAAAAACTGAAAAAAATTACATGTACCCATTGACCAGGATCTGCACCGGCTCTAGTACCTACCGCTAGACCACTGAGACAGTTGCAAAAATTCAATGAAGATTCATACTTATCAACCTACTTTCAAAATTTTCAATACAAAATGATATGGTGTCGTTCATGTCTTTCTTAATGTTATTACTCCTACTTAAGGTCGACTTCTAAATCATTTGGGTGTTCCATAAACTACATCATCGTTTTGTTTCTCAAGACACCTGATGCTATTAGACTGCGTGACCGAATTTGACCTTATTTTCTGAAATTATTTCTTTCTGTCGGAGTGTACAATATAATAGGGGAGTGTGAGCTGCCTCAAATAATATTAAAATTGAAAATGTCTTGTATTTTCTCGTGTATCGACAAGTTTGAAATAAGAAGAAAACTAGGATCGTTTTATACACGAATACACGTTTTAAAAACCCTCATTTCAAATTGCAAGATTTCAAATACATGTTGATAACAATTGTTTACAAATGGTATTTGATGTATCGGCAATATTTGTTGTTTGTGAATCAGAGCAATTGAACGACAAAAAACTGATAAGATGTATTAATAAAGGATTGTTTTAACATCATGACAAACTGAATATTGTATTGAAATATATGTGTAATATTTTGATTAATAGCATAGTACAAGGTTATGACAAGATGTACATAAACATGGCTGTACCCTGGGGTCGTATTATACTCATGGAATTGATTTATTCTTGTTTTTAAGCTTCAGAAAGGGGGCTGGTAAAATACTGAAGCGTATTATTTATGAGAGTGGTGGAATGGCAATATCTGTAGAGGGTAGAAGGCCATGCTTTGCAGCATAGAGTTACGCCCCTTTATAATCTGAGTTCAAATCCCGCCGAGGTTCATTTTGCCTTTCATCCTTACGGGGTCGATAGAATAAGGTACAAGTCACGCACTGGGGTCGATTTAATCGACTCTTCCTTCCCCCCAAAAATTGCTGGCCTTATGCCTATATAAGAAACCATTATTGATGAGGGCGAGAGATTGGCAGTATCGGTAGAGGGTCGGACACCATGCTTTGTAGCATAGCCCTTTACAGTCTAGTTCAAATCCAGCCGAGGTTAACTTTGCCTTTCAGCCTTAAGTGGTCGATAAAATAAAGCACCAGTAATACACTGAGATAATTGTTGGCCTTGTGCCAAAAGTAGAAACAATTATTCATGAGGAAATACGTTAAATTAAATATCTGAAGAATCTCACCTAAGATACCGGGTGGTAAGGACCTCTGTGTACGTGTCATGCTTCCAATGGATTTGTGTGACATTATCCACATATATTTACTATTGGTAATACCAAGTAATTGCGCCTGCTCCATGATGGTCAGTGTCTCAGACCTAAAAAGAAAACAAACATTATTGTAGAAAGTAATATATTTGAATATACATTTTTATCTCAATTCTTTTTGTTTTTATTTTCCCGTGGAGTAAATGTGGCCTTTGCATGCTTTACTCAAGCTGTAACCTAGATTAATTTTCTTTATAGCTTATATATCTATATAATGTTGGCTGTGAGAAAAAGGGTGACTGAAAACTGTTTCAATGAATTGCGGACGGTTATCAGGTGACCACAGCTCTTCGAATGACGTATTTCAAACTTTGCAAATTTTGAAATATAATTTTATTGATATGCACCCCCCCCCCCTCTCTTTCGAGTTCACTGTGAAGGGCTGGGCTTTGATCGAAGATCGAATGACGGTGATAACAATTATATAAGTATACATGCATACATACATAAAAATATACATACATACATTCATAAATGCATACTTACATACGTTCATAACTACATGCCTACCTATATGAATACATACAGGATGGCTGCAAACTCAGCTGAGAGTACTGCAATCGCTTGTGAGATTACAGAAAACAGTGCACTTTTAGGCTCTGGCTAGTCACACAAACCTGTAACAGATCCTTAACAAGCAATGCCTGTGCTTTGAATGTCTCTTAAGTGGGGAAAGGCCTTGCACTCGACCAATCCCACTCTCTGAGCATCGAAAACACTACTCGAAAAGGAGAACTGGTCAACATCATCGAATGATTTCGAAGCCGCAGGCTTTTTTTCAGAGTTTCCCTCTCTTAGAAAGGTTTTCTGACAACAACTGGGTGCATTTCACTCACAGGAGAAAAAAATTACTATCTGGATGGCCGTTGACTTTGCTGAGTTCCTTCACTCTTTGCCGGGTCTTGTATTTCATCCCGCAGGTTGTCCAAATATCACGCTCCTCACCAAGCAAGCTTGGTGCGGTTGCCAGTTTAGTCGCCGACGACCCGACCATCAATGCAAACATACTTGCATCCACACACTCACAAGTCTGTAGTGTAGCAAAGTTATGTGTCTATGTCCATCACACCAACCTATATTGATGATTGATCTAGACTGCCTATATATCACAAAATAGTATAAGTCAACTGGATTCATATATTTCGTTAGCAGTATACAAGGAAAATTCCTTTAGACTACTAGGCATATGAAATGATAAAGAGTTAAAACACGTATCAGGAAAAATTTCACATGAACAAGCAGCAAAACCAAATCCCAGTATACCAACAGAGAATATGTAGCAACAAAATGCTGATCAAGAGATACCTAAGAAAAGCCTGTGCAAAACTGGATATGAGAACCCCCCCTCCAAAAAAAAAAAATTATATTATAGACACATAAAAACCTACTCCGAAAGATAAGACATAATGATCAATAAGCAACGTCATTCGATGAAATCAACAGAACCTCTCAAAAGCCAGAATAGTCAGCAAAAAAATAAAGTGGCTATTACCTCAAAACAACCTGTGCAGAAATCATAACGCCCTTGAAATAAATATACGAAGGAATGCAGAATAATGTTTCCAGTCCTTATTCATGTCAACAACGTAGTATGAACAAACATCTCTCTCACTTTTTAATATATATATATACATATACGTACATACATATATACATATACATACGTACACACATATACATACATATATACATACATACATACATATATACATATATACATAGATACATACGTATGTATGTATGTATGTATGTATGTATGTATGTATGTATGTATGTATGTATGTATGTATGTATGTGTATGTATATATATAAATGCGTGGCTATATATAAGTAATGGAAACTGTAGGAGGGCAGTTAGTAGGTCAATATAAATGAGAAAAGACAGACAAGCAGAAATAAAAGTACTCGAAATGTAAGTATACCTAAAATCAAAATCCTTGACGAATGATCTTCTAACCAATGACATCTCAATTGCCAATAATATTTTGAAAAATATTATTGTTGGAATTCTATAAAATCAACATATATATAAATGCAAACCGAACACCATCTTAAGTAGTCTTCATTGAGGACTAAATGATGAGGATGAGAATAATCCAAGCAGAAAGCAGTTAAAAATACCATTTGTCGGATGATATAATAATCTAAGGAACATCACAGAATATCAACATATACTTCATAAACAAATCAAAACCCAAAACAAATGCCTTAAACAATTTATGGAAATATTCAGAAACCAATATTGAAGGGGGTCATTGAGAGAAAATCATCTTAAAACGAATGACAAAACCTACAAACATCAAAAATATTAAACATAACCTGTTAGTTAGGAATATACAGATCTTTAGCATCAAATATATCTGAAAAGATAAGTGCTCACATGGAAACGTCAAAATCGACTCTCAGATGAATAGAAATGATCTTACACGTGATCATAAACATCAGTTTGGGCAATGAGTTGGCAGAGTCGTTACGTCATCGAGTAGAATGCTTTGGGGCATTCGTTCCTCAGTTCAAATTTGCGTTTCATCCTTTCGAGGTGGATAAATATTTTACCACTTCAGTCATGCAGTGGGTGCTTCCTCTCTCGTTTTCTATGGTTCTAGTTCTATCTTACTCTCTGGAGGAAATCGATTGTGGTCAGACTGGAAAAAGATGGACCTAGACTGATTAAAATACTCACGACACGCCGTATCTTACGAGGACACACCCACAACACAATTTTAAGTTGGTGGCTACAGGAAAAGGCAAAGCAAACGTTAGTTACTAACAATAAAGTAGTAACTGAAGTACAGAGATCTGACACCAATACAATATATTACAGTTATAGGAAACATGTAATCGAAGTATGTTGCTAAATGACGTCAGTCCTTATCAGAAGAAACATTTTCTATATCAGACATCTTTAACCAGCATTTTAAACAAGACTTCATATACATAAATGATATGGTTTGACAACCTACCATATGGATAACCTCAAAGTGTGTCTATGTTGCTGCAGACAAATAACTAAGCACTTTGCTACATACACAGCCTGGGTTTAATAGAGATAAAGCCATTCAAATTCATCTTGAAATATACACAAAAGTGAATTTGAAGAGAGAAAACTGATAAAAACCATACATATCTTGTTCGATAAAACATCAGAGAAAATGACAGGCGTGCATATGTTTATCAATGAAGTGGACACTGTATTGCACAATGTAAAGAAAATGTTATAAATTTATATAGTAGAGAATATAATAAAGGCATCAGGTTAATACTTCAATTTTAACTATAATATAAAATATGATGGCACCATAGAATGTCGTATGCAACTGCTGAAAACTTGATAGCAATACCAAATGTCTATAATGTTGCGTGTGAAGAGACTATGAGGAAATCTAAAGAACTACATCAACCTAGCTACCCAGCTGGAATATCTATAATCTATATACATTTAGAGAAATTAAGTGGTATACAAAACACTTTTGTGAAAAACGGATAGATTGACTAAATCCAAAGACCGTTCCAGAAAATAACAACACTGAGGCACATAAATAGTTAGATATTTTTCACATAGCAATCATTGACATTTAGCACTTGTATGTGTGATTCACAAAGATGGTACAATTCTTCTTTGAAGAAAGGAAATCCTTGAAGTGTTTCTAATAATAATTGTTTCTACTTTTGGTACAAGGCCAGCAATTATCTCAGTACATTACTGGTACTTTAATTTATCGACCCCGTATGGATGAAAGGCAAAGTTAACTTCGTCCGGATTTGAACTCAGACAGTAAAGGGCCGTAACTCTAATGCTACAAAGCATGGCGTCAGACCTACCGATACTGCCAATTCACAATAATAATGGTATCTAATTTAGACGGAGAGCTTGCAATTTCTTATCGCAAGCCGATTGTATCAATCACTGTACTCGACTGCTACTTTCTTCTTTCGACCTCGGAAGGATGAAAGGCAAAGTTAGCTTCTGAAAGACTTAAGCGTAGAACGTAATGAGCCGGAACGAATAATGTTACGCATTTCTCCGACGCCCTAATGACTCTGCCAATTCACATCATGGACACGTGTAACGAATATCCCAGCAAAAATCGAAATAAATCGGAAATCGTCGAAATAATAGTAAATATAGCTAGTAAACGAAGAATATGTGAGACAAGAACCAATGAACCCTACAAAAACTATATTTTATGCATGAATTGTCACTATCATATAAATGTTTTAGTTAATACTGGAACCCCGAGCAAAAAATGTAACTATTTGATAAACAGGACGCAGCGAGTTTACAACCACCCAATAATAATGACTAAAATAACAAAACAAGAAAATCTAAACAAAGAATACTGATGCATGTAAGTAACATAACATTTATTGATTGTATTCCTTCTTATAAACCCGTAACTCACAAGGGATTCGCAGGGGTGCCATATTAACTTACGGGATTTCAAAGGGCATTTTCAAGCCTGTTTTAACCCATCCCATCTCCAGGCCTGAGTGCAACAGAATTCATTCAGAGAAGGATAGAGAGTGACAAAAAGTAAGTGTGAAATGATATAGACGAAGAATCGACCCCATTAGTTGGAAGGGAAAATTTGATTATATCTACCCTAGTATATGTCTGGTACTTTATAGTATCTATCTCGGAAGGATGAAAAGCAACGTTATTTTTAGTCGTACACAGCACATAAAGAGCTTGAATAGCTATTGTAAAGCATATGTCCGACTCTCTAATGACTGCCAATCTACGGCGCTTTAGAAATTATTTGTACGTAAGCCACAAGACCAGAACTATGGGAGAGGAGAAAGTCGATTTAATCTGCCCCAGTACTTGACTGGATTCTGGGAGGATGAAAATTTGTTATTTGAACTCAGAAATTAAAGAGCCAAAACAAAACATGCTAAACAGTTGTGTGGCGCTCTTATGACTCTGCCAATCCACAATGGCGAACAATTTTGGAGCAGAGGAATGTCGATTATATCAACTCCACTACTTAACTGGTAATTAATTTTACCGACCGCAGGGATTCGAACTCAGAATGCTAGGAGTCGCTACAAATAGTCCAACAAATCTCACTAACGATCCACCAACATACCGCTCAATAATAATTGTAATAACGTTAGTTTGGGGAATTCTTAGTATATTTGAAGTGATAGGAAAAACAACAACAACTACTACTACTACTACTACTACTACTACTACTACTACTACTACTACTACTACTACTACTACTACTACTACTACTACTACTACTACTACTACTACTACTAATGTATCACCGTATCAGATTACATAAAGTTGATGATACATGTAAATAACAAATGATGAGCTGATTAAAAACTAATCTAGAAAAAAAATGGCAAAAATAATTCGTACTACTGCGAGTAATAGAGTTTCTTTTTACAGCGTCTGCTCATAAATGACATGGTTGATTAAGGGATACAATAAACAATGCAGAGAGGGATTTGTGGAGTGCGGAAGACTCACAACAAGAGACTGGATGGCTACATTTAAATATATAACAGATATTTTAAGTAGTGAAGCGAATAAGATAACCCATATGACACTCAATAATTATGCCATATTTAATGAAGAAAGGGAAGTTTGGAAAAACCCATTGGAGCAATTACTCAGCTCATTATGCACAAGATTGTATTTAAATGATGGAAAAGTGTTATCAGCTCCGATCGATTACACAAAAATTTCTGATTGAACGCTGCATTCATGAAAGATGATATACACAGGCTTAGCGGTGCAGTTAAAAAGTTCCCCTTGCAAACATGCGTTCTCGGATTTGATTGCCAAACGTGGTGTCTTGCTGCGCGTCTTTTACAATAGTCCTTGGCCGGTAGACGCAACTTGAAGGAATCGTTACGAAGTTTGTTTCTTCGCAATCATAAGTTCCTGGGTTCTATCTTATTGCGTGGCTTCATGCGCAAGTCTAGCATCGACTTAACTCTTGTGAGTAAAAAAGGGTAGACGATAACTGTTTGAACTTCTGTCGAATGGACTGCATGTGTAATTCTAATGGCCAGCTTTCTCACATTGTGTCAAGTTGAAGCTACTTGAGTATTACATACATGTACATATAAAATGCTCAGCCACTTCCACTCATCGTTGACACTGGCGGATGTCCATCCCATTGCAATCTCTGGTGGACCCAAGAACTGTGAGTAATATTTAACACATATGTCGCCATATTTGAAGAAATGAATGATCACATATCCATAGATGCAAAGATCACCATGAAACGATGAAAAAGTTCCTACGTGGTCGGTCGAATCACAAAAATAGCATCTGAATCACAAGAAAATAACAGCAAACCAACGACAAAGTCTCTAGGTAGTTATTCGAATTGCAAAGATTAGAAAGCAAATTTCATCAAGTATATCTGACTATTAAAAAAAAAGAAAGAAAACAGAAAATATAGAACCTGATATACAAAAACGATGAGATAATCATGGTTGGAATTACTTTGATCTTAGATCTACTCAATCAGAAATGACCCTGGGATAAGATCCTTAAATTATCCTTAAATAAAGGAGAGACGCATGATATAATGTCGTTCAGGATAGTCTTTATTAAATGGTATTGTTCTGGTTCTAATTCATTTGATTATCACTTTGCTTTATTTTTATAGATATCTTATAATAAGTGAGAGCGGAAATAATTTACTTCAAGCGAGAAGAAACACTTTAAAGTTATGGTTGAAAATCATGTTGTGATATCAATGTTTCTATGGTATCTGACACAATACATATTGTATTTTAAGTAATACAAACTCAAATTGAGTTTATGGCACGTATAAAGCCTTAGCATATGAATTCTGTGTTAAAAGTTGAGTGTAATGTGTCTCTGACCAGTACTTCATCAAGTTTAGTATTGACTTCAAAATGAAACAACATACACACTATTGTTAATACTTAAGTATGTTTGCTTGTCCAATAAATCATAGATATATTGCAAGCAATATTTATATATATATATATATTGACAAAGGCGATAAGAATAAAACAAATTAGACAGCCAAATCGTAATAAAATTGTTTAGACTTTCGTTATATTCTATTCAATTTGTTTCGTAAATATTCATGAGTTCACAATAAAGGCTTGCTTATTGACTTTTCTCTCGCTAATAGCGGCCATTAGAAAAATAACTAAATATACAATGATAGAAATAACAGTTTAAGAGAAATTCTATCGAAGTTAACCTCTATCTATTGCAAATCAAGTAAACACTTTTAATTTTAATTTATTGACAGTTGTCTGAGTATATCAATGGCGACAAAGTGACTGATCAATAATAATAATAATAACAATAATAATCATAATAATAAGCTATGGTAACATTTAAAGTGTTTTATAATGTTGTGAAATTAGCAAGCGTTTGTGTATATTCTACAAAAATATTAAAAATTTTACTGTAAATAAATATAAAAAAATAAACCTATAAACATTGTAATATATATTTATCTAGGTAAAATATATGTACGTAGAGAAATGTATTTATCATTTGTCTCTCACTCTCAGATATATATATATATATGAGAGTGATATATATATATATATATATATATATATATATATATATATATATATATATATATATATATATATATATATATACACACACACACACAGACATATATTGCTGAAATTGAAATTGGTGCAATTCTAAATCACCGGATTTTAATCATTCTTTTGTTTCTTGTCGTCTAATTAAAGCAATAATTTTGACAACTTAGAAATATTCAATTTTTATATCTAAAATTGTTCAATTAAATTACCATTTTTCTCTGATTTTTATAATTTATTTAAAGCCAAAACACCTAAACTATTAGTTTTGAAATATTAAAAGATATCGACTTGTTATTAAAAGGAATATTAAAAACCACAACAACAATATATATGGGCAAATTAGCTTTTCCAATATGAAATGAGACATTAATCAGCGGTGTAATTACACAACAAGACACTTCTAAAGCATGGACAATTTTACTGATTTTCTTGTGTTCTCTAGAATAATTTATACTTTATTTCTTGTCGATGAAAACATCTTTATGTCCAGCATATATATCGTACCAGAATTAATACAGCAGTCGCTCAATGTTAGATTTATATTATCAGGTATTATTGATTATACATTGATTTTCTGTCGATATAGTAGCAGCAACAAAGTACATGTTCTCAAAGGCAAAAAAAAAATATTTTAAATTGGCGATAGAACATTTTAGATATGATGTAAAATAAAAAAAAAAAATTCTAACAAGGGAAACCTTAATGATAGCAACAATTTTGGTCATGTCAAAGACTATAGGAAAGTAATTCGAATAAAAAAAATAATAGAAAAACAAAAAGAAATATATTTCTACATTCAGATCACATAACTATCGATTGTCTGACAACCTAGATGTAATTGGTAGTTTGACTAGCTATATCTTGTAATATTTCATGAGAATTACAATGTTACAATGTTAATGTATGTAATATTAAGCAGATAAAAATCTAATTCTTGAGCGATCGAGAGCGTGCGTATGTGTGTGTGTGTCTCTCTCTCTCTCTCTCTCTCTCTCTCTCTCTCTCTCTCTCTCTCTCTCTCTCTCTCTCTCTCTCTCTCTCTATATATATATATATATATATATATATATATATATATACATACATGTGTGTGTGTGTCTGTCTGTCTGTCTGTCTGTCTGACCGTCTGTGTGTGTGTGTGCCTGTGTCTCTCTCTGTGTGTTCATATGCAATAGGGAAACGTCATGATAAAATTTGTATTGAATGCATCACTTGATCCAATGTGTTTTAATTATAAAAGTTATTTTTACTTCTTATTCAGGGAAGGGGAAAAAAGTGCTCAATACACATCTCAGGGCTTCTGAGATTCATGGAGGATAGATGGCCACAACTGAGAGACATGTTCCAAATACTTGTAAAAAACAGGATACAACGAAATGCACTCAAGGGCTGAGTGATGCAGTTAAACTATGCGACGGATTATCTCAAACACGCAAGTAGGCAAAAGCTATTTTTGGACTCATTAAATAATATAAGACTCAAGTTTACGACTCCTGAACTTCAGCAACCCAGTTAATTAACTGCTTAAGTTTGAATATAGCTAGGTAAAATATTACTTATCCTTTTATTATTGTACTGATTTCAACTGTCCTTTTCTGCTAATAGTATCTGGACGATATGATTAAGGATATGTGCTAATTCAATTTTACTGAAGTGTATTAAATTGTCCTCCTTTTTGTTAATTATAATTGGACTACGTGGATAGAGACGTGAAGTAATACGAAGGTGGCAGAAGGAAGTAAAGTTTTAAAAAATCTACATTTTACATATTTCATTCTATACCAACTATTTCTAATAAATAACTGGGTGACAATTAGTTACACATACCTTGATAAATATTTCGAGAGAATTGGTTAATCTATTTTCCCCGTGGTCAGGAAATTAGATGAGAATATATTTCGTTTTTTATTATTTCTAAGAATTTTCTGTCTCTTTTCTCTTAAACGTTTAGGTAAATAGTTCGAGCTGTGATATTTTTTAGATATTTAAGTTACATATATTTTCACTTTTTCTATATCCATTGTCAAGCCTTATGTAACAAGTCGTTGGCACGGAAAAATGGAATAGCAGGTAGTCCATTAATTAATTAGTTATCTAATATTATCCATATACATGTCTTTATATTAAATCAGAACAATAGGCAGGCGAAAAAGGAAGAAATATGACAAAGAAAAAGAAAGAATATTAATTGTTTCTACTATTGGCACAAGGCCAGCAATTATCCCAGAATATTACTGGTACTTTATTTTATCGACCCCGTAAGGATGAATGGCAAAGTTAACCTCGGCGGGATTTGAACTCATACCATAAATGGCGGTAACTCTTTGCTGAAAAGCATGGCGTTCGACCCTCTATCGACACCGCCAATCCACCGCCCTTTTATTAATAATAATATTGCGTTAAACAGACAAATAACTATTTTAACTCTTTTATGTATTTATAAAGGTCAATTCAAGTTGAATTATTCTCAAGATATAGTTATTCCTTATTTAATTTCTTCTGATATTAAAATATTTTAATATTGTATTCTATAATTCAACAATGGTGATACGATGTGGACGGTCCATTTATTAGAGATAGCAGTTAAATTTATAAGGAAAATTACATTACGTTATGTAATATTATATCCTAGTCATTTTGATGTTACTAGACCAGCCAGTCGATGTGGTGGAACTGGGGAGCTTTGGCAGAGAAGTTGTCCTGGCAGTAGCAATTGTGTCTTACATCCTACAACCAAGTAATAAGGAAATGTTTGTTTCAAGCCCCAAATCCTTTGTTCGGAGCTTATTTCAGTTTTGTGCGGCAATAAGGGACTGAGAGAACAGGATTCCTACTAGAGGTAATGCTAGTCCTTTGCAGGGTTAATCCTCTGATACTGTTACTAACTGTCTCTAGCTGAGTAGATTGGAACCTCGTGAATTAAAGTGTCATGCTTCAGGAAACGGGGAGACTTCACTAGTCCTCATAAATATACCCACATGGATTTATAGAAATGCATTAAAAGATGATTTACTGGCTGAAGCAGTAGCGTGCCTTAGGCATTTAAAACCTGATGGTGACCATTTCTCTTCATGTCCGAACGTAGAGACATATTCGAGGGAAAGGAGGAGGAGGGAGTGAGAAAGCGAGAGAAGAGAAGGAGAAGATAAAGGAAGAACCGACTCTACTACAGGATTGATAATTTACTCACAACCACGAACAAATGAAAGGCAAAATTAACTCTGTGGGATTTGAACTCAGAGCGTAGTGAGCCGAAGGGTCGGACGCCATGTTTTCCAGCAGAGAGTTATGTCTTTTTATGTTCCGAGTTCAAATCCTGCCGAGGTTAAATTTCCCTTTCACATCTTCACGGGGTCGATAAAATAAAGTACCAGTAATACACTGGGATAATTACTGGCCTTGTGCCAAAAGTAGAAACAATTATTAATCTGCCAATTCAATGCCTTATCTTGGACAATAAAGCATTAGTTAAGTTACTTTTTACTGTTTCTTTGACTGATATCCTCCAAAATGTAGTATTTTACCATTTTTACTTGTATAATTGTGACTTTAGTACACCATATGATATCCTTCTCCATCATACAGACACATACACTCTCTCTCACACACACACACGCATGCCTCACGTACAGCTGTACATTCTTCACTCTCAGACTACACACACACACACACACACATATATATTTATATCACTTCTTCTGGGGCATATCACTACAAACAACACTGTGAAACCAAAGTAAACACTATACAAATCCTTCCCGATTTGTATCATAGTGGACAACTATTTCTCTCTCAGAAATTTAGGTGTGTCTACTGGATAACTGACAGCTGTTTTCTCGCTCATCTCACAAATTTCCATGGGGAAAGAACTAGTGAAGGATAAAAGAGACGTTGCAACAACAACAACTACTCCCATCTTTAACAAAGGCAACAGCAGCAAGGCGCTTAAAATTTTTTCTGAGAAGGCATAATGATAAAAATATTGATGTTCTATAGTACAACTTTCTCTCAAGATAAGAAACGATTTGACCTCCTGACTCATCATACGAAAAGAACGAGGGATAAATATCGATTATGATTTATGTTTCCATTTTAATGGCTTCACTCACTGTAGAGTGCCAGCGTGCAGCTGCAAACAATACTTCGGGTTGTAAACCATTTACAAAACTTTACAAAATGACTCACTATTTTGTGGTTAATCGTAGGCTAATAGTGAAAAGACTTGGATCCACAATCTGAAATACAACATTGCAGTACATACACGCACAACCATACATTCGTATATGTATATATATATATATATATATATATATATATATATATATATATATATATATATATATATATATATATATATATATATATATGGCAAAACTCGTACAAACCATACATTCATATATATATATATATATATATATATATGGCAAAACTCGCTAAGAATGTAGTTTCTAATTTGAAGGGAGATATATATATATATAATATATATATATATATATATATCTAATATAATATATATATATATTTATATAATATATATATATAATATACATATATATAATATATATATATAATATATTTATATATATAATATATTTATATATAATATATATAACAAAGGAAATGTGGTAAGGAACCAGATGCACCATAACGCACCAGAGTACTTAATACTTAGGGTAGTAGAGTGGGAAATAGGAAAAAGTATGAACCCGACGGCAGAGCTCAAGCCGTTAGCCGTCGAAACGTCTTGAGGTCTGCCATCGGGGTCATACTTTTTTCTATTACCAACTCTACTACCCTAAGCATTGAGTACTCTGGTGCGTTATGGTCTATCTGGTTCCTTACCACAATTCCTCCGTTATAATACATATATATATATATATATATATATATATATATATATATATATATATATATGTTTGTATATATATATATATATATAACATCATTTCAGATACTCTATGTAAAAGAAAGAATACTATGAAATACAATAATGTAGTGCAATCTAACTTTACGACAGACGCGTAAAGAATGTGATTGAAAATGTAAAGTCGGAAGATAAAAGTACACACACACACGTACACACACACACACATAAACACACACACACATATATATATATATACATATAACACCAGAAGAAAAGTAAATGGAAATGTATTATTCGTTGTCAAAAAAAAAGTATATATCATTGATTATTCATACGAATTCACCTTAGATGTGACACATGCACAACGTGAATAAAGATTCCGAGAACATAGAATGTTTTCAAGATTTTCATGTAGATGTTTCTTTAAAAAATATACAGTAATATAAAAAATATCCAAAATATATATAAAAATATCTGTACAATTATTGGTTTAAATCTTTCAAAAATACAACCGTCCACAAGTCTGGGAAAGAATGGCTTCTAATTAAATGGACTATGTATTAATAGATTTATGCTAGCTTTGATCGTCAAATAGACTACATTTTCGACTTGCTTCTTTTGTTGTAAATGTAACAAGAATTGTCTTTAATCTCTTTTCTGACGCACTCATCTTTACTCTACAATGGAGGAAATTCAATTTTGTGTGTATTTTATATATATTGTAAAATCTCCCCCTCTAAGATTTAATCACGAGTCTATTGCTAGCATGTTACAGACTTTGCAGTGGAAATAATAGCACATGCTGTTTTATTGCGATTAAGCGTTTGATAGCAATAACATTCTAAAGACAGCCGTCACTTTATCCAGTACGAAAGATTTACACAAAAGATGATTGTTTCCTCGTTTTAACCCTCTTTCGTTTTCTACTAGATACAATCGCTCATTTCGACGTAAAATGATGCTTTTTGGGGGTAATCTATAGATGCTACATGTATAGTGCAATCTGATTCTATCTCACTAGAAATAAGGCAAAAACATTACGATAGGATGAGATATTATCCGCTGAATCGAACTCTTTATTACAGGTATTAATTTTATCGACGTAAATTAACAGAGAAAATTTGTTTCTTCGAGAACTATCGAGATAAGGTTTTCGGCCCTAGAGACCTAATGATATTATTATACGTTTTTCAACAAGGTATTTTGTGATTATGATTGATCGGCATTTTAAATTTTTAATCAAGATCAATGCCATGTGAGGACAATTGAACTGGAAGGCCTATAATAGGTTTTATATCTCGAATGTAGCAGTTCTATACTCCTGACCAGAATTTTATGTGACATATATATATATATATATATATCATCGGGTGCTTCCGAAGCCGCAGGTTCTTTTTAAGCAATACCCTCGTGTATCTCTCGAAACGATCGGTGTTTCCATTGAATTGAAGTGCACTGAGTGTGTAAAAATTTGCTTGAGCAAATCTGGTCTCAGGAGACACAGTCGCAGCCATGTTCAAAGAGAACCAGTGAACTATGATCTCCACGGTATTGTGAGCGTTCACAGGCAACCTGATGCAAGACCTCAGGCCACGGAGATCCATAGTTGTCAGTGTGCGAAAGAGTGCAAGTCTCTTGCAGTCTTGAAAAGCCATATTTGAGCGTCACACATCTGAATCTGACAAGCGATTGCAAAAATACTCTTAACAGAGTTTGCAGCCATTATATATATATATATATATATATATATATATATATATATATATATATATATATATATATATATATAAGAATGAAGAGCAACATGGTTGGCTGTACAATAAGGGGCTTTATTTCAAGTACTGACAATTGTTTCGTTGATCAGGTGAGTCTAGAGGTCGCTAATCGCTTGAAGTTGCGTCACTCGATCTCCAATACATTATTTACCTCTGGTCAACACATCTACGTACTCTGACGTGTTGACGAGAGGTAAATAATGTATTGGAGATCAAGTGACGCAACTTCAAGCGATTAGTGACCTCTAGACTCATCTGATCAACGAAACAATTGTCAGTACTTGAAATAAAGCCCCTTATTGTACAGCCAACCATGTTACTCTTCATTCTTTCACTATTATTACTCCAAGTATAATCTGCATAGGAATTACCGCGACCTCGCTGCATAACTATGGAAATATCTTGTTGAGTCAAACAAAGCCGTACGTTAAAACTATCCACGACGCAGTGTACTCATAACCTCTAACTGGATTACCTATAACGTTAACTTGTTATCCCATATATATATATATATATATATATATATATATATATATATATATATATATATGTATATATCAAACAGAAAAAAGAAGATTTTTGTCATTATGACATCCCAATGAAAATATATATCTAAAAGTATATAAATCAGAGACGTATCTCTCTTGTATTAGTTTTGCTGGTATTCGACATTATGTAGAGTTTGGTATACGTTATATTATGCTTCCCCCCAACATATATATATGTACGAATCTGTAGATGAACGATGCTCTATTTGTTGCAAAAGGGCCTATTTAGTATAAACAAAATTTCATACACTTACCATGTATTTGCGACCATTGGTGTTGAGATCCAGTTTGTGTAGGAATTCGTAGAAGAAAGATCAAGGAAAACGGTGCACAATCTGGTCGCACATACGTGTTAGTGTATGAGACTTTGTTTATACTCTATATATAGATATATATATATAAATAATTTTATTTGATATTATTTAGTGAGAGATACTATTTGATATTATCTACATGAGAGATACATGTAATACCTATAAAAGAGTTCTATACCAGATATTGTTGTTCGAAGTTATAATATATGCTAATATAGATACATATATTTATTCACATATTTATATACCCATACCTGAAGATTCATGCGATGTATATGAACATATGTATATAATATATAAGGTATTAGTTAAAGGGAAATTTACGAGATTACTTTAACATGGTATATAGAAAGCTATGTTTGGCATAGACAAATTAACTTATTATTTTTCTACTACTCTCTTTGAGAGGGATATCAGAAAGATGAAACGTAAAATTGATCACAGTTCTAGTAGAACTTAGAACATAAAAAGTTGTAGTTAAATGCTGCAAGATATTTTGATCAATGCTCATATAATTCTGTAATAACTGCGAAGTATTAGTCTTACATGTTGGCAAACAATTTTGAAAAAGTTGGATTCAAAATATATTATTTAATATGGAAATATATTATATAACATTACCTTTCGATAAATTGAAGCTGATAATTATGCCTAAAAAATTGCAAAATACCAAAGACATTTTTAAAACTCTTCGAAGTTATTGGAAATTAATATATATTATTAGTTACAACCGTTTGAAATAAAGAAATTTTATAAAAAGAACCAATATATTTTGAAATATGAAATTCTAATTTTAAAATATAAAAATTACTTAGAAGATTCTCTAATTGAAAAGCGTTTGTAAATTTCTAATTTGTCTGTCTGTAGTTTCATTAAAACATCAAATCAATTTTAATTATCATTTCATTATATCTAAATAGCGTTTATATACGATTCGAGCCATTTATATATATTTTGTTTAGCACATCTATTTTAATGTAAACTACTTGGATAATAACCTTCATAAACGAAAGCAAAGCTGCTCGCAACCTGAACCATCCAGAATATAACTTAAAATTCCCTTCTAATTTTCTGACTAATGGAAATTAGCTAAGTGACTTCATAAATCAATCATATAACTTAATACAATTTTCATCGGATGATATATTTGGTGGTCATGACACCAAACAAGGGCCATGTTCCTTTTGAACTCAGGGCCCCACTCCATGACTGCTAGACCAACCTGATTTCAGAAAAAAATCCAATCTACTAAGAGGTCTGTTTTATCAAGATTTTAATAATGTTTGCGTTCGATCTCCATACCCCAACGGCTTATTTTAAATCTACTGTGATTTAAACATATCCGACACTAATTTGCATAATAGAATAAATAAATTTAATAACCCCACTATCCGGGAGCTTCCAATAGAAATGGTCACATTCTTTAAGGGTATGTCAATATTTATTTATAAAACTGATCTATATTATATTTTATCTGATGAAAGCACACCATAATTTAACTTGGTGTCCTTGAAATATGTATAATGAAATAAATACGGTTTTATAAATATAGTCTCCATTTGTTAATATATCGTATATATATATATGAGTGTGTTCTGTTATTAATTCTGGCAATATTACACAAATATGACCCTCCCCAAGTATAACAATATATATATATATGTATATATATATATATATATGTATATATATATATATATATATGTATATATGTGTGTGTATGTGTGTGTATGTGTGTACATGTATCCTTGTGGTTTTGGAGTTCACTTCCTAATCATGTGGTTTTAGGTTCCTTCACGCGACGGGGCAACTCAGTTAAGAATATTCTACTATATTATCCTTGAGATGAGGGAAGCTCTACGAGTGGTATGTTTTTGAGGGAAACTGCAGAACACACACACACACCCACACACACACAAAGACACAGACATACACACACACACAAACACACAAACACACACATTTCTGATGTCCTTCCGGTGCTTCGGCAATATATATAAACATATAAATATATATAAGTAAGATGAGAATTTATGAAGTGAGCAGGAAATATCTGTATATCATAGATAATTATATAGACATAAAACTGTTTTCGAATCTAGAAATTCATCTAGAACACACTACATATTTTTTCGGGTAGTCCAACTATAAAAATAAACTACACGGTCGCTCAAATTGCTAGAAAGATGTTGCACCTACTGTCTCTGTCTCACTCTCTTTCTCTCCGTCTCTCTCCCTCACACACGCACACACACACACACACACACACACACACACACACACACACACACACACACACACACACACACACACACACACACACACACACACACACACACACACACACACACACACACACACACACACATATATATATATATATATATATATATATTATATATAGATATGCAATTATAATATAGATACATACATAACATACATATGCATGTGTATAGTTATATATATATATATTTATATATATATATATGTAAATATGTATACACACTCACACACACACACATATATAATATATATGTAAAGACACACATACATTCTCACCAGCATCATAAAGAAGTGTCCATGAGCCATAAAAGTATATAATGGGCATATTAAAAGCAATAAAAATAGAAAAAAAAAAAAAAAATATCTATAACATAAAGATAACATTCCCTTAATATAAATAAATACACATACTAAACTAAGAACATCATGAACTGACAAAAATGTATAAATCAAACCTCATCTCCACACAGTGAACAGCTGGTAACAATTATCTTTGCTTTTGAAATTTGCATTTTTGAGCCAGTGATAAATATCTGTAGTAAAATATTACTGAGGGAAGTCATAAACTATCGAGTAATGTCATGATTTTGCTCTTGTTATATTTTGTGTGAATGTAGCAACGATACAACTCTGTCTAGGCATATATGCTTAATGTAGTACAGCACTTTTTTTCATTATTGCTCGTAATAAAAAAAAGAAATATGGCATATTGCATCATAATTTATTTTTCCTCTATTCGACCTAGGCAAGTGTACAACGACAATAACAACAACAACAGCAGCAACTACTACTACAACTAGTACTACAACTACTACTACTACTACTACTAGTACTACTACTACTACTACTACTGCTGCTATTGCTACTACTACTACTAATAATAATAATCATAATTGTTTCTACTTTTGGCACAAGGCCAGCAATTACCGAGTGTGTTACTGGTACTTTATTTTATCGACCTCGTAAGGATGAAAGGCAAAGCTAACATCAGCGGTATGTGAACTCAGAATGGCAAGGGTCGTAACTCTATGCGTCAAAGTATGGCGTCCGACCCTCTACCGATACTGCCAATTCATCGCTCTCTAATAAAAAAGGATCGATTGACTTTAGTCAAATTGGACCTAGAAAACAATGTTTTCGTCGTTCTTTCCAGTTGCTAGTACTATCTATCGGTCTAACCACTCAGCCACACGCCTTCACTAATAATAATAATAATAATAATTGTTTCTACTTTTGGCACAAGGCCAGCAATTACCCAGTACATTACTGGTACTTTATTTTATCGACCCCGTAAGGATGAAAGGCAAAGTTAACCTCGGCGGGATTTGAACTCAGATCATAAAGGGCCGTAACTTTCTGCTGCACAGCATGGTGTCCGACTCTCTACTGATACTGCCAATCCATCGGCTCTCTAATGATAATAATAATGATTTCTTCTTTAGGCACAAGGCCAGCAATTTGGTGGAGGAGGAAATGTTGACTAAATCGAATCCAGTGTATTACTGGTACTTTATTTCATCGAACCCGTAAGGATGAAAGGCAAAGTTAACCTCGGCGGGATTTCAACTCAGAACACAAAGGGCCATAACTCTATGCAGTGAAGCACGGTGTCCTGCAACAGTTTCTGATTTAGGCACGCGGCTAACAATATTGAGTGAGTGGAAAATCGATGAAATGAACCCAGTTATTTAATTGATATACTAGTTAATCTACACAGGAAAGCTGAAAGTAAAATTTGAACGCGGCATGAACCAAATACCGCAAATGAATTATTCCATCGATCTAATATTTCCTCCACATACACCACTCTTAGTTACTAGGGTAAAGCTTCTGAAGGAGAGGAAAAGGAGATTTTATTGATCCGAACACATGAAGGTACCGGTTGATTGGCAGTATCGGTAGAGCGTCAGACACCATGATCTGCGATATAGAGTTATGGCCCTTTACGTTCTGAATTTAAATCCCACCGAGGTTTGCTTTGCCTTTCATCCTTACGGAGTCGGTAAAATAAAGTACCAGAAATACACTGGGGGTAATTGATGGCCTTGTGCCAAAAGTAGAAACAATTATTTTATCAAACTGGAAAGATGAAATGCAAAGTCAGACGCCGTGTAATTTAACAAAAACAATTCTTCATGCGCCCTAATGATTCTACAAATGCACCCTATGTCAATATATCCACTGCACGAATAGTAATGATCTGTAACCAAGGCACAATAAGAAAAATGTGTTAATGTGCTGTGTAGGTGTTTAAACTAAGAGATATTTGTTTATAACAGAAGTTAGAAATTGAATGTCACAAACACAGAATCATAATTCCATACGTTTGATATACGAATGTATTAAACGTAAATTAAATTATCGTTTATATGAGCAGCAAAATAAATTCTATTTATTAATTTGCAAATAACTATTTAAAGTAGAAAGTCATAATTATGTGATAGTCGGCTCCATGCGTTTTTCACACATTTTAAAATTCAGAAGCACATTTTCCTAAGTTACCTATATTTCCGTGGCTGTTGATAAATGTACATATACACAGGTTTTGAAACGTAAACTACAATTATTTTTCGCCTTATTCAAATAGCAGAAGCCATTAAAAGAGTAACAAAGACTATGTTTGAGGCTGATCTTTTCAGGTTACAGCTAAAGAAAGCAACACTGAAAAGCAAACTTCAATTTGAGCTCGGGAAAAATTCTCTGAAAACCAAATTATAGCAGATAAATGTATACTGACCTGGTGGCGTATAATAATATAATCCGGGTGTCCGTTTTTTTTAATTTTTCTAAGCTTTTTGTGATAGCTGGTCGTGATTTATTTTGGATGATTAGTTCAGTTATAATTCGAAACCTGAAAAGAAATTAGAAACAAAAACGCAGTAAAAATAAATGTTGGACTGAAATATTTTCTTTAAATCCCATATGACTAATAAAGATTATGGTAATTAGCAGTTTTAATTAGCAAAGAGACGGAGAATTTTCAGCGTTTGTGATTTAATGTCATCAATGCGTTGGTTTGACGTTTTCGTAGTCATTGATGTAAAATGGATGTATGGACACCCACTTTTGGAATTGACATCCGTATTTGTTTTCGCTTTCTCTTTTGCATCTCATTACATAAATTTAAGAAAATCACACACACACACAGAGAGAGAGAGAGAGAGAGAGAGAGAGAGAGAGAGAGGGACATATAACATGTGTCTTTAGAAAACGGCGAGTGGAATTTGAAAGTTGCAATAGAAGATTTTGCCGTAACTTTGACTAAACAAAAATAGTCTGATAGTATCAGTCCAGAGAATATAAAAAGATGACTCCGTCATTATTATTTTATTCAGTCACATTTATGGTGAGATCATTTAATTCACATTTCACACACACACACGTACACACACATATATGTATATATATATATATTTATATATATGCGTATTTATATATATATATATATATATATATATATATATATATGTGTGTGTGTGTATGTATATATATATGTATTATATATGTGTATATGTATGTATATATATATATGTATATATATGTGTATATATATGTATATATATATATATATGCAAATATATATATGAATATATTCTGATGTAGAAACAATGCCAACAATTTTGGGGGATGGGGAAAGAACTCCTGCTACATTATTTTGTCGACCCCGTAGGAATGAAAGACAAAGCAGACCGATATATTTCATCCCAGTGATTGAATGGCACAATAATCTATTCCTTTGGAATAATGAAAGGCATGTTGATCTCGCGGGGATTAAAACTCAACATATAAATACCAACTGCAACTTTGGATTTACAGCATCGCTTCTCTGAAATCTGTTGTTCTGTTAATTGTACTGCGTATAAAATATTGAGTTATGATAACGTGCAGCCTGTATTTGTTGAAATTAAGTTATAGTATATACTTATACTCTGGATGTCGGTGAGCATGTCCAGCTAACCTCAGTCTCCTCTGTGTCACTTTTGAGCTGACTTTTGGGATGCTCCCATACATGGACACACTAGAAGAGGAAGACCAATGTTAAAATATGTTGATGCCCTCAGGACAGACACTGGTCTGTTGGAGATGCAGGACATGGCAACGATAATGAGGGACAGAGACCGCTGGAGAAAACTCGTCCATGGATCTCGGGAATTTTACCCGCCTTAGATAGATAGATATACTTATAATATGTAACATCCACTTAAAATATTTAATAAATATTTAAAGTATAACATTTGATAAAGTTTTCTCGTTTTACGTGTAGAAATATAAATATAAATAGAAATTAAATATATTTTATACATACATACTGTACACACAGTCATATATATAAGGTTAGTAAAATAATTGTCAGGTATATCTACTTTAAGATTCGTCTTGTGAATTAAAGGTAATCTACAACCGACATAGACTCACCAGAAAATATCTTTATGCACTTGTTTGAAAATAACATATCACCATGTGGTGATGTATGTATGTATGTATGTATGTATGTATGTATGTATGTATGTATGTATGTATGTATGTATGTATGTATGTATGTATGTATGTATGTATGTATGTATGTATGTGTGTGTATGTATGTATGTGTGTGTATGTATGTATATACGTATGTATGTGCGTAAATTTGCTGTTTTTGGTGGCGAAGACTAGCTTTTATCGATGGTTAGCCAATGTTTATGGCTTATATATTTTAATCATCACTAAAACAATGTCTAGCCATATAGCAGTACTTAAAGCAGCAATGTGTAAATCGTCAAAGTAGCTACTTACCATTTAGTGTGTTGGAGCATTGAGTGTTATGGTCTCTATGAATTTATGAATATATTTTCAATAAAAACAGAATAACCGAATGAACTTAATTCTACAAATCTAGGAATTATTATCTATTCGTAATTGACTTTTAGTTTCGCCTTATACACAAATATTTATACCATATCGCCCGCTTTTACTCTCTCTCACACACACACACACACATATATATATATATATATACATATATATATGTGTATATATATATAGATATACCTGTACACACACACACACACACACACACACACACACACACACACACACACACACACACACACACACACACACACACACACACACACACACACATACACACACACACACACATATATATATATATATATATATATATACATATGTTCCTTGGTATATATAAAAGATACATAGATTTAACCGGAATCCCAATCGAAACAATTCATGTAATAATAAGTGCTCTGGGAATAATGTAAATATTAAGCATATACAGTTACGTAATCATATGTTATATAAGCATATACAATACAGAGAAACTATACTACACACACACATTACGTAGAGTGCTGACAATACAATAGACGTGACAATACCATAACTATAACACCGCACATATCCAAAGGACAAAGCGCTGTTCGTTAATGCAGTGACAGTACCCAATGAGAATTAGTTTAATGATAGTGATAATAATAATTATGTATACTAACACAGAAAATATGTTTACTAGTACTACTACTACCACCACTACTACTACTACTACTACCACTACTACTACTACTACTACTACTACTACTACTACTACTACTAATACTACTACTACTACTACTACTACTAATAATAATAATAATACTGCTACTACTACTAATACTACTACTAATACTACTGCTACTACTACTACTACTAATACTACTACTACTACTACTACTACTACTAATACTACTACTACTACTAATACTGCTAGTACTACTAACATTGATGATTTCTAGTATAGGCACTAGGCCAGCAATTATTCCAGTGTATTACTGGTACTTTATTTTATCGATCCCGTAAGGATGAAAGGCAAAGTTAACCTCGGCGGGATTTGAACTCAATAATAATAAGAACAATAATAATAATAATAATAACAGCAACAATTAAAAAAATAATGATCAGAAATTGATTGCCAGTTAGTAGTAGTGAAGTGGTCGCTGCTGGGTAGTGTTCCCCCACCAAATAATCTTCCTTATTAGACTCCCCTAACAATAAGTTGTGTTAATGTATAATTTTAACATAACGAGTCTAGTAAATTTGCAAGGGAAAATTGAACAACATTACCAATGATACTCAACAGCCATCAATGCGAATAAAGAATTACACACGAAGACAACAGCTTCCTTTGAGACATAAAGCAATTATTGGTTATTTTTAATGGTGAGGTGGTTTTTTCCTCCATTTATATTGGCACCTCACAGGTATTAAACTAATACAAATCAACTTTTAGCAGCATAAAATTTCCCTCCTTCTAACAACTCCCTTGCTGGTAATATTGTCTTCAGCAACCGATTACTGTATATTCAGCGTAATTAAAGACAAAGGAAGGCTACTTATTGTTGTTGATTTTGTTAATGTTGCAGTTATTGTTGTTGGTATCATCATCATCATTGCTGCATTATCATGATTATCATAAACGTTATTATTATTATTATTATTATTGTTGTTGTTGTTGTTATTATTATATACTCATTATGTTCGTTTTCCCTTCGTCTTCCTGTTACTATTGTCACATAGTATTTTTCTGATAGTTATCACATTTTTTTCCTGTTTTATTTGGGTTATTTCTTTTTCGTATATTTATTGCTGTAGTGTATCACTAGGTTTCCTAGTATTTCCAAGTAAATTTCCTTACTTGTGTATGTATGTGTGTATACGTGGGGTATATATGAGCGTCAGTGTATGTCTATGTGCGTGTGTTGTGAATGGAAGGGAACTCTTTAAAACTCGGTGAAGTCTGCAATTAAAACTAACACAATTAACTCAAGTAGTTGAAACTTTAAACTGAAACCAATACTCATTAATATTATTCAAGAATTCCTCGGTTGTTCCAACTGATGACCGAGTTCTCTTTACCATATCAACAACAGCGTCAATATGGTATGCAGTATGGTAGCAGGTATAGGTGAGTGGTGAAGTAGTTTGCTTCGAGTAAGTGTCACTGAAATTGTTTCAAATCGCCTCAAGCCATGTGAGAGAAACTGGCGAGGCGGAAATAGTTTAGAAGTCAGTAGGATGGACTTTATCTGTAACTGAAAGGTCCAGTCTTACCACGTATTGTGCCACTTTAATTCGAATTGGGATTTACGTTAAGCGTACACGTCTCTGTGGAATAATCGACCACATACACTTAAAATTACGAGTTGGAAGTTCAGTGGGTCTAATTACTAAAACACAGTAGTTAATATTGAACAATATTTGGTTTTAATAGTTAAATCTATGTTTAATGGGGCATATGTGCAAGTAAAATACATTATACACATGGTTTGGGAAATTTGAATATATCTTGTCTACAATGCAAATAAATATAATAATAGTTGAAAAAATCGAGTAAAGTACACTCGGGTGTCGGAAAATGCGGACAGAGACCCCAGCGAGAAATCGAACGAAAAATCATAGTTCGAATCCCTATAAGTGCTTCGTCTATTTTTCCCGTCTCCAGGGCTACTTTACCCGATTTATTCAACTATTATTATATTTATTGGAATGGTTGAATAAAGGGCGGTGAATTGGCAGTATCGATAGAGGGCTGGACGCCATGCTTTCTAGCATAGTTACGTCCCTTTACAGTCTGAGTTCAAATCCCGCCGAAGTTAACTTTGCCTTTCATCCTTATGGGGTCGATAAAATAAAGTACCAGTAATGTACTAGGTAATTGCTGGCCTTGTGCCAAAAGTAGAAACAATTATATTTATTGGAATGGTGACGAATATATTTTGACTTTCTAAATGTTTGGTGAACCATCAGTTTGACAACCTATAAACCGATACCGGTAGTCCAGCATTGTTCATGTGCCCTTTTCCATGTATCACAACTCAAATTGGTCCCCATCTTCTGAACTTGCTGAATGTTTGTTTTCATTTTCACAGTTTAGTCAAGGAGGAACCGATGGTTCTCAGAGTCCTTTCGGTGGTTTTCTACGGAGACATGTGGGAGGATGCTTTGAAAGTATCATCAAACCGCAAATGCAAGCCAAGTTTCAAGTGGTGGTGTTAAGGGCAACTAACAGAAAGAGTGTTACACAGATTGAAACTAATTTTTTTTCGAAACCTGACAATATTCTGAGGAAATTCTTCGCATAATGTAGGATACAATCTTAAGAACTAATTCCAGGATTAGTTATAATAATAGAATATGTGCATAAAAGAATAACGAAACATGACACAAATCCCACCGTATAACACGTTCTTTTATAAGATAATCATATCGTATGAAGCTAATATATATTTTTCTACTCCAATTCTTAATGGAGTGGTAAATCTATACATAAAGCACATACATCAATGTTTGTCGCTATATGGACGTAAAGTAATATCATTGAACCTACCCATTCAGTCCTATCTATCTATCTATCTATCTATCTATCTATCTATCTATCTATCTATCTATCTATCTATCTATCTACCGTACACCAATCATCTTCTCTCGATAGTGAAGTATATATATATATAAACACCCACATATAGATAAGCATATAAATAAATATAAATATAAACATACATGCACAATTTCTATACACACACACAGATATATTTATATAATATACATAAACATAAATATATACAAGATAAAGGCCTGTCCATCAATCAATCTATCTATCGTTCTAAATATCTTTCTTTTTTATCATATGGAACAGTGCATCAATCAA
>OZ024750.1:21561252-21566252 GCA_964016885.1 Eledone cirrhosa | reverse complement strand
AGGGTGACTTTGGACATCCTGCAGGACTAAAATCAAAACCTGTCAAAGGGCAAGGGAGCTCTTAAGACTCAATAGCCATCCAAAATCACCGGGAGAGATGACCCCTTAGCATTTGTCAAGGCAGAATTCTAGGAGAAGGAAAACTCTGATATAACACCTGCAACCCTGATGGTATCCAATGATGTTGACTTGTTCTTCTTTTTGGTAAATATCATCTTGGTCAAGAGAGTGGGACTGGCTTTGTGCAGTGCCTTTGCTCACTATAAAAGCTTCAGGGCACAGGCATTGCTTTATATCTGGAGATCTCTCTGCACTTGTCGTCACATGGTACCATGGGCCCAGCACTATGTGTCAATAATTGTCACATGTGTAGTGTTTGTGCCAGAGTTTTCAAGTCGCTGGCTGGACTAAAAAGTCACACTCGTTCAGCACATCGGTAGGGGTTCTCCTACATGGATATAAAGTAGTGGCCGTACTCGAAAACGAGTTGGCAGCCACCATGTATATATGTATGAATTTTGTATGTATGTGTATGTATATATGCTTGTATGTATGTGTTAAATATAAAGCATATTTTTATTAAAAGACATTAATATTTAGCTTTTATAATTGATCATTATTTTGATGTGGTTCACATCACACAGAATCGTAGATATTTAATTAAAACCACCCAACTACTTCCCGATCTTCATCGACGTTTTTCTTTATATTCTGACATAAACTGATACACAAATAAGGAAATGCTAAGAACATAGTCTAGAAATATAGCACATCACTTTCTTTTAGATATTAATGAGAAATTTTGTGTTTTCCTTATTTCATTTTCCTATATATTTTGCACCTGCATTTTACACACACATAAACACACGCGCCCACCGACGCACGCACTCACACACGCGCGCACACACAATAGAATTGCACTGAGAAATGCTTCAAATAGAAAATGTTTAAATGAAATTATCTGCCGTTACTTTCCAGAATATGAGATGAGGAGGGACGACGGGGTAGTTGAGGCGCCATTTTGTTACTGAAAATGTTTTGTGCTTATTGAACCTCCTAGAAATCATCCTACTTCCGGTCGTAACATAGCTGATGTCATCGAACGAGAGAGAGATAGAGAGAGAGAGAAAAAAAGAGAGAAGAGATTATAAAGGAAGATAGCTGAAGTAGACAAAGAATGGACTACAACACCACGATTGGATGAAAGGGACAGTTACCCTCACAGGTATTTGAACTCAGTGCATAGTGAGCAGAGAAACTATTCAGGTATTTTTAATCCGATGCCATAGCAATATAATCGCCTTCCCACATTATGGCTGGAGCAAACTTAAATACGTTGTCTGTAGTTTATAATTTTGGCACAATTCCAGTATGCAGGGGTAAAGGAAAAGTCGGTTACATCAAACCTTGTACTTGGCTCTGCTGACAACAAATGTCGGAATTGCCCGGCGCCGAAGAGGGCGGGCCCTAATTTTGACAACCAAAAATTTGAAAAAAAAAAGTAATAAACAACATTCGGCCTCCAGGACGCATGGTAGATTTTTGAGACTTATTTTAGGAAAAAAGTAGCGTCTTCGACGTCGGGAAATCATAAGAATTTTATGCGACGTTCTACCAATTCTGCTAATGAAAATCTCTTATCTCAAAATTTGGACAGCGAAATGCTGTTTTAGTTATAAGAATATGAACTGTACATAGATCTATACAGCCTCGGGGAAGGTACTCTGAGATGTCGCTGGTAGATTTCTCTAAGCTATAGATATATACAGAGTTCAAAGCTTATCCTAGAAATGGATGCTAAGCAGGGTAGATTACACCCCTTCAAGTGTGTAAGCTTTTCGATTTCATTACAAAAACAAAAGGAATGTTTGTCACCAGTTTTGGGAGAGCGTTTCTCTAGATATGAGAACAGCATTTGCATTACTGTTGAATCGTATCGTCAACACTTGAAAGAGAGTCTATAGCTATAGATATATATTTTCAAGTATATATCGATAATATTTCCATATTGAATTGATTTTAGAGTAAATAAAACTATATGTTGATTAATACTATTATAACTTCATATAAACAATTTAAACATCTATCCATAATTTAAGGTAATTAAAACGGTATTAATTTTAAATATTTTTATTTCTTCTTTTTAACAATTTATAAGATAAAAAATCCAGACACCTAATAAGCTATCAGTAAAATTAACAAATATCGAGTCTTTTGATGGTTGGATACATTTTCTGATCTAGGAATGATTATATTGATGTACAAATGATAAGGTCAAAACGGTAGAATAACCACTATGTATAAAACTGAAACTTGAATATGGTTTTAAGTTTGAAAGTATAACATGAATTTATTACTCTATTGGAATTCGGGTTTTAGAATTAAGGATTGGTGTTAACAATGAAGAGATAATATCAATTTTAAATTTTAGTTCCTAAGAATGTTAGGCCATTTAATGTTAATTTATTTGAATGTAGATGTACGAGAAATTGGGTAAATAATTACAGAGGAAATTTAAGTATGCGTGGTTGATTGGCAGAATTGTTTTAGAGTGATAGAGAAAATGCATTGCATTAGTTTGTTACAATTCGTTATGTTCTATATTCAAATGCCCCTTATATATTATATGCTTGCAAACTCTCTTAATCTGCCTGTACACCCTGTTTTTGCACTGCTTGTGCTTTGATGCATCTATGCTTTGCTTTGTCTTATATATATATTTTTTTTGGGGGGGGGGGCGATTTCCGGGCTTTTTGTTCCTTTATTGTTTTGTATTTTTATATTTATCTCTTTTCTTATCTCTGTATTTTTGTACTTTTTTAATTATTTTTTTTCTTATTTTCTTATTGTTTCTGATCACGCTGAGTAATACCCTCACTCATCCCTTGCTACCCTCTCCCAATCTATTGCATCATTTAAATGATACATTGTTGGTGTAATTTTTAAATTTTTAAGACATTTTATGACATTATGTGCATCATGTATTCTGTCTTTTTCCATATAGCGCTGGCCTCGCCCCCCCCCCCTGCTGGTCCTTTAACCTTGTTCTGGTGACGCAGCTCGATGGAGCATGCAACTACTGATATACTCTTGTTTCTAGGCTCTGATGATTCCTGCCATGGTGTATGGATGAAACACTGTTAGCTAATAAAACAATGTATTTCTAAGCACTCTTTGGTTATTCCTATAACTATAACGGCTCTGTAGTATACTAGTTATCCTACATTGAGCTAAAACCACACTGTCATACCAACGGCAATATATCTGCATGTCTGGGCATATTGATATATTTGTCAACGAAATATATATATATATATATATATATATATATATATATATATATATATATATATATATATATATATATATATATATATATATAACCCATGTGCAACCACGCAGTATTCATTCTTCTCATGTTTTTTATATATATATTTACCCAGCTGCGTTTGTCTGTTTCTCTCTTACTGCTTCCCCCCATCTCTCTGTTTCTCTCACCTTCTTTCGCCCCTCTGTCAGTTACACTTTCCCTCGACTGGCCTCTTCCTCGCACTTCCACTCGCTCACTCGCTCACTCTCTGCTTCTCCCCTTCTCACTTCCTTCCGTTTGGCCTGAAGTGGGGTCCTTTCTTGCTCACACCTCACTCGCGTCGCACGGTCTGTTGTCTCTCGCCCATGAAATCCACACAGCTTAAGCTGATCGGACTCCATGTGCTTGTTTTTTCCTATCTTTGCGTTGCTATCCTTCTATGTTTGTTTATTTGTCTCGCTCGCTTTACGCGATTTACTTGTCCCAATAGCTTTATTTAGCTATTGCTCGCACCAACTGGATGTATATGATTTTTAAAGCGATGAAATACCAATGAAGGTTGGAAAATCACTGATGAAGGACTATTTTGATCATATGTAACCCATGTGCAACCACGCAGTATTCATTCTTCTCATGTTTTATATATATATATATATATATATATATATAGGAAAAGAGCGAAGACCCCGACGGCCGAGCTCAGGCCGTTTCGACAGCTAGATCCGAAACCACATATATATATATTATAAAATAACAGGAGGCTGGACTGGTGCAATTCCTTAAAGGTTTATTGTACTATGAACATTTCAATATGAATCCGTATGAATCCGGTGACATCATCAGGTATTCGAAATTTAAGAAAGGAATATAATAGACACAATCCCTGGGGCTGAAAAAGCAGAGAGACGAGAACGCGGCCAAACATTTTATTTTATTTCTATTTTATAATAATTAACTCCGTACTCGCACCGCCAACAACACAAACGAAGACGGGTGAGTTGCATTACGTCGAGTGCTCTCCCTAATATTACATTAAGGTTGACTATACGGAATGACCAGTTCTATCCACTGGTGAACCAAGAAACCTAAATGAATATATATATATATATATATATATGTATATACAAATCAGGATGGATTCAGTTTGAAACTGGTTAGACCATTATTCACCAGAGTACTCGATACTTGGGGTAGTAGATTATGTTTATATGCACGAGTCTTGTTACTCTAAAGTTTCGTATGAGTATTCACAGAATCATTATATAATCAGTACTCATTTATTCACCTCCATCAACACCCCACGGTTTCACCCCCCCACGTGCGCGCACACACACACACACACACACACACGCACACACACACACACACACACACACACACACACACACACACACACACACACACACACACACACACACACACACACACAGACACACACACACACACACACGCACGCACACACACATATATATATATTAATGGAATTCTTAAGCCCTCTGAAAAACCATTTCTAGAGAAAATTGTTCCGGCTCTTCGAGTTTTTAGTTAGAGCAATCTTCTCGAAATTAATTTATTCTTTTCAAGGATGATAAATAAAGTACTACAATAGGAATTTGAATTGGTGGAATTGTTGAAACGTTGGGCCAGACGACTTGATGCCTTGCGGCATTTGTTACATCTCTGTATTGTT
>OZ024750.1:21553752-21556252 GCA_964016885.1 Eledone cirrhosa | reverse complement strand
TGTAGGTGGTTGTATATGTCTGTATATAAAAAAAAATATATATATATGTATACCGTCTCTGCATATGCATGTGGTGTGTATATGTGCATATACGTGCTGAACATATTGGTGTGTATAATCTTGTGATGTCCCAATGCGGTGACTTCATGATATTGGCTCTTGAAGCTATTTTTTATATATCTTTTGTTTTTTTATATATTTTTTATATATCTTTTGTATGCGCTCCAACTGTGTCTGCTTGCTTTGGCTAACCCGCCTGCACCTGCTTGCTTTCGGCCCAATTGTCTGCCTCTTGCTACTGCACGTGAATTCTCCTACCTTCCTTCGATGTACCTCTGTTTGACCATTGGACTCCTGCCCGGGTGTGAACCGGTTTGTGATTACCCCACCGCTCAACTGTGTGAATGCACACCCGTGACTTTCGAGTGAACTTTTGAGACTGCCCAACCTGGGACGCCTCCATTGCCTTGAAATGGTCAAGTGATACTGATAACTGTGACACTTAGTGCCTTCGTGGGCCCCTGATATATTCAAGAAATATATTCTAAAAAAATGGTCAAGTGATACTGATAACTGTGACACTTAGTGCCTTCGTGGGCCCCTGATATATTCAAGAAATATATTCTAAAAAAATATATATCTTATCTCAATTTACTTTATTTTATTTTATTTTATTTCATTCCATTTTATTTCATTTTATTTATTTATTTATTTAATTTCATTTATTTATTTACTTATTTATTTATTTAATTATTTATTTAATTTTAATTTTATTTATTTATTTAATTTTATTTATTTATTTATTTAATTATATTTAATTATATCTTATATTATATTATTTTATTTTAGTCTATTTTATTTTATTTTATTTTAGTTTACCTTATTTTATCTTATTTTATGATTATATTATATTATGTTCTATTTTATATAATTTTAATTTTAATTTTATATTATTTTATTTCATTCCTTACCCTGTATCACTATTATCTGTATATTTTATATTTTATATGTATGTTTTTTATATTCTCTTATATATATTATAAGTCTATTTTTTACCTATTTTTCACCTATTTTTTACCTACTCTTACCTAATCCTATCTATCTTATCTACTCTTGTCTGTTCTCTTATCCATGTGTATGCTTGTATGTAACTATAAGTTGACTGCACCCCGCCCAACTGTGACTGATAGCACCCCTTATTTTTCAATTATTTTTTATTTTCATTGTTTATTTTATTATTTTTATTTTTATTTTTATTTTTATTTTTACTTTTACTTCCTTAATATCCTTTATCTTTTATTATTTTTCATTCTTCAATGTCTTGGATTTGTTATTGCTTGTGTGGTATGTAATTAACCTTTATGCTCTGATGAGTCCCACTTATAGTGCGGATGAAACAATGTTAGCAAGTAAAGATATGCATATGCTATAGGCGTTCTTTGTTATTTATTATATCACGGCTCTGTGCTCAGACATCGAGCTAACCTTATACTGCCTGCTGGATAAGTGGAGTGTTATACACCCCTGATCCTCTCCCTAGTATACATATATATATATACATATAAATATATACATATATATATATATATATACATATATATATATATACCTATATATACATATATATATATACATATATATATATACCTATATATATATATATATATATACCTATATATATACATATATATACATATATATATACATATATATATATACCTATATATACATATATATATATACATATATATATATACACATATATATATGTATATATATATATGTATATATAGGTATATATATATATACATATATATTCATATATTAAATCTCCACTACGGTAATCCTTCTACCTTTGTTTTGTTTTCGTTTCTCTCATTTTCACTTTTCTCCTATTTCTCTCTCACTTCCTACCTCGAGATTTCCCATCTGCATTGCTGTGGGTTTCTAAACTACGTATTTTACATATTTCACAATGCTTCAAGCAAACTTCAACACCCTCCTACATATATATATATATACATACAAACACGCATATATAAATAATCATTTAAATACATAATTACACACACACACACATATATATACATCTAAACACGTAGATATATATAACAAAAACTCATTTAAATACATACATACATACATACATACATGCGTACATACGTACATACACATATACATAAGTATGTACATACATATATACGTACATGCATATATACATACATATATACATACATATATATATATACATACGTACATACATACATACGTACATACGTACATATGTACATACGTATATACAAACGTACGTACATATATGGTGGCTGCCAACTCGTTTTCGAGTACGGCCACTACTTTATATCCATGTAGGAGAACCCCTACTGATGCGCTGAACGAGTGTGACTTTTTAGTCCTGCCAGCGACTTGAAAACTCTGGTACAAACACTACACCTGTGACAATTATTGACACACAGTGCTGGGCCCATGGTACCATGTGATG
>OZ024750.1:21503752-21548752 GCA_964016885.1 Eledone cirrhosa | reverse complement strand
TATATATATATATATATATATATATATATATGAGAGAGAGAGAGAGAGAGAGAGAGAGAGACAGAGCTGGAGAGAGAGAAAGAGAGAGACAGAGAAGGAGAGGGAGACAGAAAAGGAGAGAGAGAGAGAGAAAGAGAGAGATAGAGAAGGAGAGAGAGAGAGAGAGAGAGAGAGTGGATAACAAATAATAGAGAAAAGAAATATAGAAAAATAGCAGTCTGTCTTCATTAGTCAGTTATGTAAGTATCGATATATATTTGTGGAACAAATCAATAATCACAAAATAGAATTAACTATCCCTTCTGTTACTCTGAGTATCTGTCTGTCTATCGTTCTATCTCTCACCGTCACACTCTCTCTTTCTCTCTCATTCTCTTTCACTATGTGGAGAATGGAGAGGGTTATTAGGCTGACAAATTTTCAATTTTTCACTTATTTTGTCTTTATTCACAGGAAATATATCTCTTTACCTCACCTAGATAAAAAGCAGCTTGTCTGGCGGAGGAGTTGATTGTAGGATTAGAAGAATGAAGAGAAGTGGAAAGACGCGAAGGAGGGGGTATTAAACTTACGGCACTGCAAGAAACTAGAACCAACGATTTTAAAGCCAGACATCAGCGATCTGTCATAGGAAAATGTCCTATGAATGCCCTCTGCATAAAGAATATGGGTTAACCTACCTAATGTAGTGAGGACAAAGAAGCCTTTTTTCAAAAATTTCAATCAAAATAGTTGTTTCTACTTTTGGCACAATTACAAGCAATTAACCAGTGCATTACTAGTACTTTATTTTATCGACCCCGTAAGGATGAAAGGCAAAGTTAACATCGACGGGATTTGAACTCAGACCGTAAAGTAACGTAACAATGCTGGAAAGCATGGCGTTTTACCCTCTACCGATACTGCCAGTACAGATATAACAGTGATAATACTTGTTTCTAAAATAACATAATAATAATGATGGTGTCTGAATTAGGTACAAATCTAACAAATTTGTGAGAGCCGAACGTCGATTAAATCGACCCAATGCGTTACTGATACTTTATCTTATCAAGTTCGAAAGGATGTAAAGCAAAGCTAATTTTGGTGGGACTTGAACTCAGAACGTAAAGAGTCGGTAAAAATACTACGAGAAATGTTATTCAAGAACCTAAGGATTCTGCCAATGTGTGTGTGTGTGTGTGTGTGTGTGTGTGTGTGTGTGTGTGTGTGTGTGTGTGTGTGTGTGTGTGTGTGTGTGTGTGTGTGTGCGTGCGCGCGTGCGCGTGCATATGTGTGTGTGCGTGTGTATATGTGTGTGTACGTGTCTGCAAATTTATGTATATGCCAGCATTCATAATGAGCTTTTGAATACACTCCTGTATCAGTGGTAATAGAAATAATTACTTCCTGCTTTATATTCTTTTTGATGTTTATTTCTGCTTCACTATATACCTATATTGACATACATACACATATAATAGTAATTCGATCTACTCAAAATTCTTATTTTCTATTAACCTATCTTTTCACTTCTCAATTTCTCCTACCCCTTCCATCTCCTTCCATCTTTATTTTTTTGTCGCGCTATTCAGCATTACTTACATGAATTCGAAAAGATATTGCTTAATTTATTTTTCAAAAGACACATTTTCTCAAGAACCCAAAGCTCGTCTCATTTTACAAATCTATTTACTGTTAATTGACAAAGTGGTCTATCATTAGTGGTCTGAGACTCTTGTAGATTTGTCTGCTTTCTAAAAGTTGCCATCTCTCATATTGTAAATTACGAAAGGTAGGGCGGGGCGGGGGGACTTATTTCCGATCTACACCAAAGAACTATACGAAAATAAATTGCTATATAAGCACCGCTCATTCAGTGGTACGGTACCAAAAAGCAAAATTAGCTGATATTGAATTACTATCCACATTTACAAGCAGCAAGCCGCTCCAGTGAGGGATGGGATATTTCGTATAATATATATATATAATGTATATTGGAAGAGTAATTAGAAAATTGGATAGAGTGACCTGCCTTTCATCTATCCTAGGTCGATGAAAAAGTAACAGTCTAGTAATGGGGTCAATTCGTTCTCTATATGTCTTTCTCCATTCCATTCTCTTGCTCTCCTAGCCTTCTGTGGAAGGAATCTGCTATACTCAATCCTGATGAGGAATTGCACTTCACCGGGTTTCAAAATGCACAAGAAACGCCTTATGTCAATATAGTGCCTCCACGACTTTCTCGTGAGTTTCTGGTCCATATCATATACAAAAGCATATCAATACTAAGATTAGGAAGGCCATTTGCTTACAACAATGGACGAATGGTGAGGAAATAATTCGCTGGTTTAGCAAAACCGGCCACAAGATGCATGCCAGATTTATGCAATGGTATATAGTAGACTTCAAACCTTCCACTTCCTAAGACCTACTCGATAGAGCACTAGGTTTCCCCAGCACTATCTGCCCTATAGTGATAGAGGAACGCAAGTGGATGCACACCAGAAGAACCCTGCACTTCAGAGAAGACACTAAATGGGTAAAAACGCCCGACCCAACTGAATCATTTGACGTTAGCATGAACTCCTTTGACCGAGAGGACAATACAGAGACAATGTCCTGGCATTAGCTAGCAACACAAACGCACTCGATAGATTAAGGAAAGAGACCATACAAACTTTCAAATATTTCGACTTAAAAATAAGGGGCTTGTACGACAAAGGCAATAGTCTACGAGGCAACAGTGAAATTGTCAAACCCACACAACACCAATAATCTAAATCTTACGGTATGAAACATCAAATAATACTACAATAGCCAAGCGGCATTATTCTGGATAAGACCATGCTCTCAAACCATGTATCCAAGCTGAAAGAGGACTCTATTGATTACCACATCAGCTGGAAGGTGGAAGAAAGATGTAAATATTATTGGTTCTAGGAGGTGTGAAACTGCGCAACACAGAGAGATGGATTGTATGGGAAACTTAACTGGATCCAAACTCACACCTCAACTCCACTAACGAGATATGTAGGTTATGCACAAAATAGCATAAAATATATATTCCGTTTTTGGTCAGCAAATATCCAGACATGCACCAGTAACCACGGATATCAGACTCCAGGGCTAGTGTAACAATTTTAACAATTTGAAGAGCGAATAACGAAATATTCCAGATAAAAAAAGACTCTCAGCAAATTTTACCCCTCCTGCCCCTATTGCAAAGAAAAAGTATAGGCCATTGTACGCGTATACAAACACACACACATGTGTTTATGTGAGAATATATGTATATATGTGAATCCAACTCTCTAACCATTAATCCACGTATAATATATGCATCCGCACCCACCCATATACATTATATACCTCCCCCATATATATATATATATTTATATATACACGGGATAACAAACTGGTTATTACAAAGTATTGGTGATCGATTGACGCAAAAACAGGCTGGTAGCGACCTCTAGACCTACCAGTTCAGAGAAACAATTGTCAGCAATGTGAATAAAGCCCTTATTGTATAGCAAACCATGTCACTCTTCTTTCTTGATCTATATTTATATATATAGATACTCACAAAGAATGATACCGAAAGACACAATCAGATTGAGGCTATATCATCAGCTTCTCCAGAGACAGACGGACACAAAGAACTAGTCTTATATATATATATACATATATATATATATATATATATATATATATATATATTTCAAAATGATAACTTTTACGGTATAAATGAAAGAATATATAGTCAGTAGTTGATTGGCACGGATATTATGCGTTATTAATATTTCCTGTTGGCTTTTTGTCATACTTACATCAATAGAGAACCGTTAACATCTTTTTTGATGTCAGTCTAATGCTGAAGTTATTGATTTCTTGACTATTTCCATTGATTGAGATTTTTTGTTGAGATTACTCTATACTGGTGTACGTTTCCTCATCCTGACCAGGCTCAAATATACGATATGTGAACCATTAAGTTTAGAGAAAATATAAATCAAAGCGTTGAGTCAACATTACGTCTGAGATGAGAATAATACTCTAGAAAACATTAATATCATTAAACTTCGGATGTCCATTGTTTGGCAGAGTAGTTAAAATATTGGACTAAAATGCTTTGTAGCATATGTCCACGTTCTTTACATTCTGAGTTCAAATTCCATGTTGAATATATCATAATTGTTTCTACTTATAGCACAAGGCCAGCAATTACCCAGTACATTACTGGTACTTTATTTTATCGACCCCGTAAGGATGAAAGGCAACGTTAACCTCGGCGAGATTTGAACGCAGTCCGTAAAGGGACGTAACTGTGCTGCAAAGCATGGCGTCCGACCTTCTACCGGTAGTGCCAATCCACCACCTGGATACATCATAATACCAGTCAAGTATACGGCTAGATTATAATGAATTTAGCACCTGCATTTTCATGCTGGTCTTGTGCTTAAATTAGAAACCTTTAATATCGTTATATGTTTCCTATTTGGAATTTTAATCATCAGCATTCGGTCATCAGAAGAACGGAGCTAGGTATAAAAGCCAAAAGCCCAGTTTTCCTCCAATGGGACTATGTAATATAAGCTCACACTAAGTAACAGCCATGACACAGTTTAGATTTCCAGTTCAAGACACTTAACATTATTAATATTCCAGTAAAATATATTATGGTTACAGCCCCATGTTTCCTTGTTTCTGATAACCTCAGATCTTTTGTTTCAGCGACTTAGCTTTGAAAACTTACGAAAGAGGTATAGCTAGTTACATCTAGCAGGAATATTAAAAATTGTTGTACTCCTTTGAATGAACACAAAGTGAATTAATAATCGTTTGAAACGAAGAATTTGCTTTGATCGTTCATGTATGATAAAGGACATCTACTTAGCTTTTAGTTATCAAAAGATTTATAAACACAATAGTAGAACTGTAGATTGTAGTTTAAAAGAACATTATTTATCCACGTGAGAGTTGTGAGGTCAAATGCCAGTTTCAGTAGTACAGTGAATAATGAGTCATGTTCACCCTTTAACTATCTAAATCTATAGTAATTCTTATCTATGATCCATGCAGAAGTAAATGACGATGACTTACTTGTTCTAAACCGATTTTATAGCTCTAATGGTAAATTATTTAAAACTCTAGTACGAAATTTATTTGATGGTTTTCTTCGAAGAGTCCAGTTCATTCACCGAAAATGCCAAACGATAGATACGTCAAATTCTATTTTATTATAAGAGGATGGACACGGTGGATTAGCAGTATCGGTAAAGGGTAGGATGTCATACCGTTACGGTCCTTTACGTTCTGATTTCAAATCTCGCCGAGGTTAGCTTTGCCTTTCATCCTCAGGGTATCTATAAAATAAAGTATCAGCCAAGCACTGTGATCATCATAAATTACACGCCTTTCATTCTACCGGCGTCGAAAGATAAAGTAACAGTTAAGTAATTCGGTCGATATTATCGGTGTTCCCATTTCCTTAACTGTGTTGGTGACTTGTAGTAATTTAAGAAATTATTATTTAGGAGAATAAAGGCGGTGGATTGGCAATATTGGTAGAAGGTTGGATGCCATGCTTCAGACATCTAGCGACCTCTAGAGTTGAAATCTCGCTTAGGTCAACTTTGCCTTTTACCCATACGGTTTCGATAAAATAATTGACTTAAATCGACTTTTCCATTCCTCTCAAAATGTTAGCCTTGTGTCAAAATTAGAATCGGTTTTCTACATAAATTAACAGAATCATTATCTTGCTATCTTTGTTTCTGCTCTTTAAGTTCTAAATTCAAGGCCTGTCGTGGACATAAACCTTTCAATTGGCGATTGATGAGGTAAGAAAACAGTCCAGCATGTCTATATGATAGCTGGTAAGATGTCTTTTTTTCTTTGTGAAAATATCCTAAGGTGACATGTAGCGCTCTACAACAACTTTCGATTGGGCTAATATATACAATACAAACAACAAAGATGCAAAAGACAACGAACCAAACAATAACAACAACATCACAAACAAACCAAAGAAAGAGACTATAGCTTCGTTCGAACTTCTAGAAACAGGAGTCAAGTCTGTCCCAAACTGCATAGATAAGGGAGGGAGAAATTTGATAATGCAATCCTAGACACACTGCCCAAGAAAAGAAAAAGAAAACGGTATATTGGCAGCTGGAAGATCTATTATCATGGAATGATTTGGGCGAACGATAAAACAAATGTTGACAGCGACAAAAACAAAACAAAAACAAAAAAACAAAAAAAAAAATAAGGAAACAAGAACAACAACAAAGAAAAAAGAACAAAATGGCAAAAAGAAGAGACTTTTCTGTTTTCAACGTTATATTTTTCTTCGTTTTCAACGTTATATTTTTAGAAGCAGAATTACTAATTTTCAGCCTCAGGTTTCGAAGATTTTATCACTCTTTTGCAGGCAGTGTACACTTTACACATGAGACCTAAATGTGAATTTGATGCATTTTCCAAAGTACATTAGAGACTTGGAAATGTAGTAATAAGGATGTCATCTTGTCATTAGGCGGAAATACGATAAGTTATCACCTCCTGTATTCTAATTTATCAACATTAAAGTAAAACGTATCAGTCAGGAGGGTAACAGTATTCCCTCACATTCGATAGACAAACAGTAAAATAAATTATTGAATTATATCCTAAGGAAACTTGGCTTCGTTATTAAACAACGAGATATATCGCCGCAGTATTCCCCTAAGAGTTCATCTAATTTCCTTCATAAACTATCTGATATCCTCTTTAGTTGACATTATAACAAATATGGAGCTAAGTTTGAGGTCAAGTGATTTCGTTTGTTTAACCTCGAATTTATCATTCTGTCTAAAATATAGATTAGAATGTTTGTTTATTGGTATATAATAATAAAGAAATATTCGATCATTAATATTATGATTAACTTTACAGAATTCTCCAAACCAGTAATGAATACTACTAACTTTTTGTATTGTCGTCTACGAAATTTACAATCGGGATTATATGAATAGAAATCGGTGTGTGTACCTAAGCAAGATCTAATAAATTAAAGGTTCTAGTATAAATTTGAAATACTCGCAAACCAAATTAATCATAAAAATCAAATGAATCAAATATATATATATATATATATATATATATATATATATATATATAACTATATACGTCAATATATATCGCTATATATCCATATATATATTATATATATGTATACGTATATATACATATATATATCTACATATTTATCTATATATACATAACTATATACGTCTATATATATCGCTATATATCCATATATATATATATATATACGTATATATACATATATATACGTATATATACATATATATCTACATATATATCTATATATATATACATATATATACATATATCTACACATATATATATATATATATATATATATATATATATATATATATATATATATATATATATTGGAAAATGTGTGAGATCCTTGGTACAGTTAGGTATATTTGAAAAAAAGGAAAAGAATGACTTCGCTCAAAATTCCTCATTAATTAAACTCCAGACATGTAAAAACTCCAGAATCTTTCAGTCAGACATAAACAAAATATTTTTTTCATGTCCGACTGAAAAACTCTGGAGTCTTTAGATGTCTGGGGTTTAATTAATGAGGAATTTTGAGTGAAGTCATTCTTTTCCTTTTCTTCAAATATATATATATATATATATATTGTTATATTTGGGGAGGGTCATATTGTTATAATATTGCCAGAAATAATAAAAGAACACACCGACTGTTTGGGTTGGTTTTCGCTTCTGTATCTTTTATATCTCCATTGTTAATTTATCTGGCAATCAATGTTTATCACCCCCCCCCCCCCACACACACATATATATACACACACACACACAGATACATATATATATATATATATATATATATACATACGTATGTATGTATGTATGTTCTTCTGGTTTTATAATTTCACAAAGTTTTACCAATAGAGAGAGAGTCGGTTTCTAAAATAGACACAAGACTTTCTCACTGGAATTTACACAACATCAACTAGGTAGATATGTATGTATGCATATGCATGTGTAGATATGGATGTTATTGTATGTGTGGATGTGTAGGTTTTGAGTTGTATGTGTGCATGTGTACATGTGTATATGCAGTTATTAGATGCAACATTTTTGGAATGTTTTACATATTTTTACTGTTCCATTAATGGATTGTACTTGTAGTTTCCTAACTAGTTGTGTTCTTTCTGTTCCTGTAAGCTTAGCTTCTCAAGATTTGTATTAAGGCAGTTACTAACATATCCCAGTGCCCCAACAATCACAGGCATAAATTTGAAGGTGTAATCAGGGTGGAGTATCTGCAGATTTCTCTTCAGTTCTGCATAAATATTCTCCTTTTCACTAATCTTTGATATTATATTGGCATCTGCTGGGCAGCTAATTTCCACTACTGTGCATGTTTTCTTCTCCCTGTCCCATATCATAATATCTTGTCTGTTATGCCTGCATTTTATTGAGGATTTTACTGGAACATTCCACCAGTACTCTTTCATATTATGTACATGGATGTCTTCCACATTGTTGTAGCTTTTGACGTGTTTATTATCGGGGCTATCTTTTTTACGAACTGCATTGTACAGTGTTTTGGCCACTACATCATGCCTCATAGGTAGATAGAACCGCGATGACATCTTTGGACAGCTGCTGATGACATGGGTGATATTCTCGATGTTAGTCCTGCAGAGTCTGCACTTGTTATCACATCTAGGTGTTTTGCCTGCATCCCTATCTCTTTTGTGAATCAGGTATTTCGTTGTAATCTCCTGTTCTTGGATTGCAAGAGCGTATCCTTCAAAGTGGGAGCCAATATAGCGGTTGTTGGTCCAAGATAGACTACTTTCCTTATCTATATTACTCTCACTCTGGAGCTACCTGGCAACATATCCATGCATGATATTTTGCTGATAGACATTCAGTTTTTCATCTATGGATTCACTGCGATACTGCTGAGCGACATCCCTGGGTGTGAGGTTTTGATTATCACACAGGGAATATCTCTCAAGGAGTTCCTTCCCAACTCTCATGATCTTATCTGTTTCATGCAGATAGACTTGCTCGAGAAGCGGGCTCCTATGCTTCGAGCTTCGTAGATGCTGTCGGAGAGATATGATGCGACATTCAAATGTTGTCTGGACTGATGTTAGGCCTCTGCCTCCCTGCTTACGTTTCAAGTAAAGGCGGTCTATGTCACTGTTGATGTGGAAGTTTCCGGTGTTGTTCAGTATTTTTCGAGTTCCAACGTCAACTGCTCGGATTTCGTCTATCGTCCATTTGAGTATTCCAAACGTTGGTGTTAGGACAGGCACAGCAAACACATTGTGAGCCAATGTTTTGTTTTGCGCAGAGAGTTCCGATGACCAGATCTTTCTTATGTATGTATGTATGTATGTATGTATGTATGTATGTATGTATGTATGTATGTATGTATGTATGTATGTATACATATATATCTATATACATATATAACACCCCAGTGAGAAAATTTGTTCCGAAAATATTGCCAGTGTCCGAAGAACCTGCAGTTCTGGAATCAGGCAGATCCATACAATGATCGTGTCTTGAGCTGTCTGCTGGCGAAACAATTGTAACACACAATTAATTGAGTCCAGATGCATCACTGATTTTTCGTTGTATATTTTACCACACTCTGCTCTGTAAGAACATAGAGTGCTAAACTGGCATACCGCCCATGGAAGCATCATAGCTGCCATTAAACACACACACACACACACACACACACACACACACACACACACACACACACACACACACACACACACACACACACCCATACACCCCCCCACACACATACATATATATATATATATATATATATACATATGTATATGTATACATATGTATATATATATATATATATATATATATATATATATATATATATATATATATATATATATATATACGTTATTCCGCGTTGAATCGGAGGTAACCACAGTAAGTAAGGTACTCAATACATTGCAGAGTATAAAAGTTTTAATATAGATGAGATTCTACAGGACTAGAAAACTGTTTCATTCTTTAGAAATCATCAGGAAGACAAACACACACACATGCATATATATATATATATATATATATATATATATATATATATATATATATATATATATATATATGCATGTGTGTGTGTTTGTCTTCCTGTCTATCTGTCTGTTTGACGCAATGACGCTCTATACTGAGGAGGTAAGTGATAGAAGTCATATGCACTCACACATTAGGATATATTTGATCTATGTTACTAACCGTGACCTCAGAAATATAGCTATTGCTTTAGATAAGACACGAAATATGTTTGATATAATTCTAAAATACAACAAGGATATATGAAATGTTGCTCTCTTGCTTTTTAGCTTTAGTATAGCCTTGATCGAGTATACATATCTTCAAAGCTGCTAATATTTGAGCTCATTCTATTGTTTGTTCAGACAAAGTGTATCTAGGACTATATCGTCTGATAAATCGATCACTCCTCTTAAAATGGTGCTTTTGCTGCAGTTTCTAGCCTGCCAAACAACAGTAGAGTAACTCTATCTTATTTCGTATAATTACATGTACGTATTTTCAGATATGACACTAGGGCAGCTATGCTCCCAAAATCTGTGAATTGAATTCAAAGTCCAAGCTGCAGAAATAGATGCTCGGTGATATTTAGTGTGACACACTACTATTCCCAAGCGGATTATTGTCACAACGCTTAGGTCGTTGGGATCTCGACCTTCTTTAGGTTATTATCGTATTTGGAATTTCGAACTTAACCAATTATTCAAATCCTTGGGATATATTGTTGCCACTCCACTGATCATGCCTAGGATATCTTCGTGAAAGTTCATTACTTACTTGTGATGTCAGTTGCTTTTCCCAATATATATAAACTAGAGTATAGATAGATGCAATAACTCAGAGATTGAACTAACGACAAGCATATAGACTAGAATAACCATATATTAAACCTGAGAGATTTTATGGACTTTCTTTCTTAATTAAAGGTGTTTTTATCTATACTATATGGTGTTTTTATCTATACTAGTTCTATAATAATGACATAGATGATATATAGTGCATATGTAAATGAGAGAGGAAAGGTCGGGGTTGATTTTATATCGAAATTCGAACATTAAATATACTTCAAAACCTTTTATATGTATATATGGTTTATTTTGCCATACTACACCTATTCTTTAAAGTTCAGATTGCTATAAATTACAATGAGAATTCTCAGCAACTTGTTTTAATGTTCAGATAAATCGATATCATTTACACATATATTCACCCTTTTCCACAGCTGCCTCAGCCTCTTTCGTTGTCACCACCATCCTTATTCCGCATATTCATTTGGCAAATGAAAATTAGAATTTAGAAAAAAGATTTATGTCACAAAAGATTTATGTAAAATTGGTTTGCATCGTTTTATTCCTAATAAGAATTATTTTGCCTTTATTGGGAATCGATTCTTACAGATAATATGTGTAGAAATATTATAAAAATGTATGCTTGTTGACACACTATTTTCTTATTCAATAGATTATTTATAAAAAGTAAATCTAAAATATAAATTTACAGCAAAATTCTATTACCAGAAAATTATAATTTTAGTGGTGTTATATCTGTTAAGATTGTACTATTATGTATTTTAATGCATTCTTGCCTTTTACACTTTAATTCATAATTTTGTTTCTTGGTCAGTCCTTACAGGACTTGATTTCTCGCGAGAATATCGAAATGTCATTTATTTCATTATAGAAGACTATTTACCGTTGAATATAAACTATTCATTAGAAGACATTCTTGAAACCTGATATTCACTTCGTTTCATTTTATTTCCTGGTTTCTCTTTTCTTTACAATAAAGTATTATCATTCTTCACTTAGCAAATGACTGTTTAATGAATATCAAGTAATGTCCATATAGTTTATTGTTTCCAGTGCAAACCAAACCAAAGTGGAATCCTCTTCAATTAATTATGTTGAGAAACATTTTGTATTCTGTTCATGAAGCTTTAAATTCTTCAGAGAATATTTTTCTTGTTTTTCATCAATTCTGAAGTTAGAATTTAGTTCAGTTTTAGAAGTGAGGTTAACTTCAAGGTTACTAGTTATTGTTCAGCTCACGTACTTTGTCGGTGGTGAATAAGTACGAAGAAAAGCTTTCTATTTAACATGTTCGTATTTAAGAGATGAGATATTGAAATGTCAAATATATTTTTTAAATGAGCACACAGCAACTATGTGGAGTTTATAATAAACATGTAGGTATCTGAAACATGAATTCAAATGACTTTGCTTATACAACACATTTCCAAGAGCAGGAAAATGAATCTACGTCGGTTTCTATGACGCACAGTTCAAATAGCTGAACTATGTGTTCAAGTAATTAAAGTGTAAGTGGCTTAACGCAATTCCGGAAGAGAATCAGTGGGACACAATGTGACAAAGCTTACACTGTATTTCCGGTACAGTTCATCGAACGAGCTTCAGCATAATCATGTTAATGATGATGACAATAAATGTGAGAGAAAGAGAGAACGTAAAATAGAGAGACAATGAGAGGGAGGGAGAGTGAGAGAGGAAGTGAGAATAAAATACAATGGGAGAGTGGTGTTAAAGATATATTAACATTAAAATCAGAGAAAAAGTAAAATAAAGAAAAACAAAGTGAATGAATATACACACACATATATAAATATATATATATAACTTGACGTTATTTTTATTAAATGTTTTATGTTTTCATACAGAAATTTGGTTTCAAATGGTTCAGTTTATTATTTACTTTGCTTTTGTTCCAAACGTGTCTTTATATATTTGTGACAAAAAAGACAAAACACAAAACAAACGCTAAAGCAAGAAGATCAAGGACAATTGCAAGGAAAAACAGCTGCCATGTAAGTTACATTATGACGCTAAGAACAGCCGTAAGGGAATGTTATAAAGGTGTAAATTACTGTAATGTTTGTTGACGTTTTTTTCTGAATTTCGTTTTCATTTTGCCAATTTATAATAATATATTCTTAGAAACTGCACGTCACCATGCTGAAAGAATCTATTGATTGTCAATGCGTGACTACTCTTGAAAATTAGGTCGCCCTTGTTGAAGTACCGTAAATGTATTTCAAAAGATGTAAATTCCGTTATTAGTGATAATAGTATTATTGATTTTGTTATTATTAATAGTAATCTTATACATACTGTTGTAGCATGAGAAATCGCACGAGAGATTTAGCCAAAATCGATTAGTGTGCATTTATTAAATGCATACAACTAATGAGTGTCTATATGCGCTAAGCAGATAATGAAGCCATATAACTGTCATAAATGTTATTCCTCAATGGACGTAATTACGTATTTAAAATATGTCACCCGTTAGCTTGAAATGTTGACAATATACATAAGCACGTAAATAATGAGAACAGCAAAACCAACAGCGACATCACAAGAACTATACAACAACACAACAACAACAACAACTATGAAATTATCAATTAGAAATATAAGTATAAATTGTAGTTAAAGAAGACACTTTTATGTGATCGGTGGATTTGCTAAAAATAGTAGGAAAACTTCACCCAAATAATGATTTCTAGTATAGCCACAAGGCTAGTAATTTTCTTTATTGGGGGGGGGGGAGGAAAGTCGATTAAATCGAGACCAGTACGTTACTGGTGCTTTATTTTATCGACCCCGGAAGGATGAAAGGCAAAGTTAAATTCGGTGGGATTGGAACTCAGACCGTCGCAAAGGACCGTAACTCTGTAAAGCAAGACCGTAAGGACCGTAACTCCGTAAATGCTGCAATCCACTGCCCTCACTTCACCCCAATAATGATTTCTATATCAGACACAAGGTTAGCAACTGGAGTGATAAAATAAATAACCAATCAACTTCATTGGTACTTTATTTAATCAACTCAAGAATGATATAAGGCAGAACTGATCGCGGTGAAATTTGCACTGAAAACATAAAGAATCTTAACTAAATGACACCAAGCATTTTATCTGGCGCTCTAGCGGTTCTGGTATTATACTGAATTACAATACAACAAATATTGCTTAGATATAAAGGATCATCCCACTTCACTTTAACTTCTAATTAAGTAGGCGACCATCTATGTCATTAATGGATTGCTTGAATTAGCACGCACATTTCCCCAAATAACAGGTTTTACGTTAACTCTCAGACCATCTATTTAAAGGCTTGACGTTTCCTTTATTTCGTGAATGAAAGGCAATTATGAATTTTACGATGGATTGGCGAAATTATTAAAGCATTATTTAATCCATCTTGTGGCTTTTTGAGTAGAATACTACCGTGAATTATATACGAGGTAGATTTAATGCATGGATAGGTTTAACGCATTGACCTGCTCCACAGGTGGCTTTAATGGAGATACTTTAGTTGAAATTATTCGGAGCAAGTCTGATACGAAGATACATTAATGCCTTTCTCATTTCTCCCATCAGTCTCACGATTCAGTTTTATGTAAAAAGAAAATGTTTAGGATGACCCATATAACCAATACAGTTCATCTTTAAAACAACCGACGTCGTAACCGCCGATTGATTGGAAAAACGACGGCAACAAATTGGAGTTTATCGTCAGTTTGATACTGGAATAATTTTCAATAAGTGGATTTTTAGGAAATTTAATAATTTGACACACATTTTCCAGGTGTTTCATTAATTAATTATTTTAATAGAATTTCTATCAGTTTTTCGTTACTTTCGCATAATTAAGTATTAATAAAACATTAACAACTAAATTAATTTATAAATAATGATGACAATAATAATAATAATAATAATAATAATAATAATAATAATAATAATAATAATAATAATATGCATGCTTTCTGGGAAAAGCAAGAACACTCCGATACGTCCTGAACATCTGAGGCTGCAGGTAGCGGCTTGATGTTCATTCGAACAAACGTCCCAGTTAAATAACATCAATGACTGAGACACCAATAATAATAATAATAATAATGATTTCTTTATTAACCACAAGGGTTTACATAAAGTAGACATTAAGGACAGTGCAGGACAATACAGTACGGTACAAATGGGCATTTCTGCGTGTAAAAAACAAAAACAGAGGATGTAACAAAAAATAACAATGAAAAATTCCCCAATAGGGGGGAGACTTCGGAGGGACATTTGTGGAGAAAGCCCAGTAAAAGACCACAGTGACCCTGACCACCAAGGCAAGTGCCCTCTCCCAGTTTTCCATCTTTAATTTACAGATATATACTCAGAGTAGGCCCATTCACTCGGGCCATTCTTGCTTCTCTCACCCATCTTTCAACAAAATGCTGGGAAGAGAGCACTTCCCTCTCTACTCTGATTTTCCTTTTCAAATGAAATTTGAAAAAGTCAATCATGGCATCACCGAAGAGGTAAGTGCTCGTCTTCAGCCCTTTCAAACGTGTCCACCATACTATCTCTTTCGCCATGGCCACCAGACAGATAAAAACTGCCTGCCCTTCCCGGCTAAAGGAGGAGGGCGGGGCAATCTTCACGATGGACTCAGATGATAGCCGGATCCGTCCTACACGCGACAGCAGGTGTTCGACATAAACCCACAAGTCAGCAATGCTCGGACACTGGACGAGCGCGTGCAGGACGGTTTCGTCGCCCTGTGCACATCTCGGACATGCCCGACTGACGGCACCTCCATGCCTGTAGACTTTATCAGGAAATGGCAAAGCTCCTCGGTAGCACTGCCAGGCCAGGGATTTCTGGAAGTTGTCCATAGGCCCCGGCCCGAAAGTTCTTCCGAAGAGATTGGCTAGTTGATTTTCGTCGACGCCTAGAGTTTCGCCAAGTACGTCGTCGCTCTACCCCTCCACTAATCCTCTATAGAAACCCAAGGTGGAGTTTCCACCGATCACATTGCCCGATTGGTCGAGGGCTGTGAGCGCCTGAAGACATTCCAGTCTCCAAGCGCTCCCTCTCGGTCTTCGCTTGACCCAGGACTGCAACTCCATCAAGAAGAGGAGCTGGGGAAAGACGCGTCTAGCAAACGGCGACCACACCTGATCACCGTCGAGGAAGAGGTGGAGATGTCGTAGCCTGAGAGCGAGTCTGCGCATCATCAGCCACGGCATGCCCAGCCCTCCACGTAGCGAGTGTTGACAGCAGATGGACCTCCTGACCATCGGAGTGCGTCCCTTCCACAAAAAGCGAAAGAGCAAACGCTCCAGCGCAGTCAGGCGGGGCTTAGTCAAGGTACGACGGTCAGGCGGTAATAGATGACGGACGCGATGTACGCGTTAGCCACCTTCGCTCGACCTTTCAAGGATAGCTTCCACTCCGCCCATTTCTGGGTGAGAGAAGCCACCCTGCTCGTCACCTCGTCCCAGTTTTGTCCGTCGGGAGGTCCGGACCGAACCAGACCCCTAGCAATTTAACCCGTCCGTCCGTCCAGCGCCCGATGACGCTGTTGGACGGCATGGACCTGCCTCTCCAGGTGCCGAGCTGCAGGCCCACTGACTTTTCCTGGTTGATCATTGCTCCTGTCACCGCTTCGTATTCTCTTAGTGTAGTACCGGTCGCCTCGATCTGTTTGGCGTTCGACACCACTACGGTGAAATCGTCCGCATATGCTGACACGGATCTTCCGCATCCTAGTTCGGCGCGGGATCCCCCTCAATATCTCCAGTTTGTGCAGTAATGGCTCGAGAATCAATACGTACAAGAGGGACGAGAGGGGACATCCTTGGCGGACCGGGCGCATGATGTTGAACGGTTCCGAAAATTGACCGTTCACTCTCACCACAGAGCAGATGTCGCTGAGCATGGCAGCGATCCAGCCTCTGAAGACGGGCCCAAAGCCAGCCGCCCTCAGGACTGCCGCTAGGTAACGATGGTCGACCCTATCGAAAGCTTTCGACTGATCTAAATTGATCAAGCACCCACTCGTGCCAGGTTCCCTAGCTGCCCTCTCCACGATGTATCGCATGAGGTGGAGGTTGTCGTGGATGGATCTGTTGGGAATGGTGCATGTCTGCGCCTCTCCCTCCAGACCACCAACGACAAGCGCCAACCTATTTGCTAGCACCTTGGCCAAAATCTTGAACTCTGTGTTTAGCAGAGTTATGGGCCTGAAATAATAATAATAATAATAATAATAATAATAACGGTTTCTTATATTGTCACAAGGCCAGCAATTTTGGGGGAGGGGAAAGTCGATTAAATTGACTCCAGTGCATGACTGGTACTTTATTTTATCGACCCCGTAAGGATGGAAGGTAGCATTTCCCTCTCCATCCTGATTTTTCTCTTCAGGTGAAATCCGAAAACGTTGATCGGGGCTTAGCCGAAGACCTCCATCACATGACCACTAGGCAGCTAACATATTCATAGTACATCTAGTCATTGTCTAGATGTTTTATGAATATGTGTGATAAATTAAGTCTACCGCCTATTTGGGTCACAGGCGGCGAGTTCATAACCTTTCATCCGTTCGAAATGAATTAAGTACCAGATCAGTACTGAAGTCGATCCTTCCCTTATTTCTCTTCATCTCTCTTTCTATCTCCCTCTCTCACACACACACTCCCACTCGCTTCATCTCTCTTTCTCTCTCTCTACTTGAAGAAATCAGCTTTGCCCTGACCCTGGCCTATACAAGCATGAGCTTTATCAAGTTTAAAATGTACACGTGTTAGGACGTCGTTTCCCCGACTTCATCGGGAGTTAATGATCTTTTGCATCCCTTTCCTATATGAAGCACAGCTGGATTTAAACGCCAGCCGCTGGACAAAATGCTGTAAGTTTGATGCTCTAACAGCTCCACGAATCAACTAATCTGAATAGGTAGGTTATCTTACTGAACCCGAATAGGTGAAAGCCAAGTTTTACTTCGGTAGAATGTGAATTCAGTGTGAAGAGAGTTAGAATAAATACCCCGATCAATTTTGCTCGATGTTCTAATGATTCAGTCAATACAACGTCTATCAAAATATTTCTAAATGTGACCAGTGAGATGTAAATCTTCTTCGGGAGAAATGAAACTTTGCTTAGTGATACAACCAAACAATCGAAAATTTTACATTGCTACCGTTATTTAGAAATTGATCCTATGCCACATTTCTTGCTGTGTAGAATGGTTCGCTGTAAAATTATAAATATCCCAGCCACAGGCAGAACTCAACGGTTATGATTTGACAAATCCCTCGACCTTGTTGACGCGGACGAATATAAATACAGGCTCTTAGAAATAATTCCCATAATTCTCTGCAGCCCCCAAGGAAGAAATATTAGAAATGGAGATTAATTTCCGATGGGGAAATCAATGTATTAAAATAATTTCTGCATTCAATCAGAATGAAAAGTTGATTAGCTCTCACCTCCCCTCAAGATATCAAATACATAGAAACAAAGAAATATAATTCGACATGGATTGCTTAAATATTTCATAAAACTATTAAAATTAAATTACAAAAATAAATAAAATAAAATAAAATAAAATAAAAAAAAATGTTTGAAAGAATATTTTTGAAATGAACAGCAGATAATATATTAGAATACTTTTTTCAACTGTTTTAGAATTTTCAGAAAATGTATTTATAAAATTATTCTTCCAGTCAAAATTCTACATGAAATGTGAACATTAGAACATATTTAAATAAACAAATTGAATGCGTTTGTATTCGTGTCAAGACCCATAGTTAATTCATTCATAAAACTCAAATGTGCAATGAGTCTTTCCAGAAACAACAGTCAAATCTCACTTTCTCCCCTTTAAGACAAATACTTAATAATGATTTCTAGTATAGGCACAAGGCCAGTAATTTTGTGGGGAGGGGAAAGTCGATTAAATCGACCCTAGTACCTTACTGGTGCTTTATTTTATCGATCCTGTAAGGATGAAAGGCAAAGGTAACCTCGTTCGTATTTGAACTCAGACCGTAAAGGGTCGTAACTCTATGCTGTAAAGCATGGTGTCAGACGCTCTACCGATACTGCCAATCCACCACTTCAAAATACTTAATAATGCAGTATGACATGAGTTATTTATTAAAGGGACAGTCATGGCTGGAATGCATTTGAATATATATTTGGTTGTTGAGACATACCTTGCTGCTAACATACGACAAGAAACTAAAGAAAGCAAAAAACAACAACGCTAACAGGAACAAGCTATAGGGAGCGGCCCATTGAAACTATACGGCTGTTGAGAAATTCCGTCTCGGTATCAGAGATGTTTATTTCAGGTAAATGTTCTTTAAGATAAACTATTCTCAACAACAAGGTGAACTGAAACATCAGAAGAATATATGTCAGAAACCTAATACTTACTGTGCACTAAGCTCACCAATATCGGGCAAGTAGTCGCATACTTTCCCTACTATTGTGTGAAAACGTAAAAATATATATGTGTACACCTTCACGGAGACCCATATATATGGACGTACATGGTATATATTTTATTGGATTACTTCATGGAACGGCGGTTATAGATTTGACATCATTCAATAGATTGAATTAGTGAAGTGATAAAAACCTCTTGAAGTTCTTTGTTTAATTTTACTAATTGTGTGCCTTACCAGAAGCATACCCAAACTGTATCGTGTTGTGTGTGTGCGTTGGACGGCCGTTGATTCCTGCAATAGGTGCTCCAATTATTTCATATTTGTAAAATTAACATGTAAAAGTTTGAGCATTCCACAGAAACGTGCACCCCTCACGTTGTTCTCATGAACATTCATGAAAACTCAGCGAGCTCTTTGAATTACAGATAGAACTCATTCTTGCCACCTGGATGGACTAGACCGACTTGAAATAAGAATAAGATGTCTTGCGCAACAACACAACTCGTCGCCGTGAATCGAACGCATAAGCTTACACCAGTGAGATGAATATACAAGAAACAAGCCACGCGCCTTCACACAAACCATATCAGTCAATCGGAAATACATTAATGCTATATATACTTTGAGACTTTCATTAAATAAACTGTTTTTGTGCTTCAATGACTTGGATGCAAAGTAATATTTGACACCTTATTTCATCTGGTGTTTGCTTAGTACAATTTTTACTTATAATAAGTGAATATGCATTCCTTAATTACTTCGTGCAGTTTAGATTAATTATTCCTTTGAACTCAATTCGCTCAAACATATCACTATATGATCATGTTAATGTTGAAATTAATATATATATATATATATATATATATATATATATATATATTTAAAATAATCATTAAATTTTTATGTTATGTATATTTCATTAATCAATATGGATTCGATGCAAGATTGTGTTTGAAGATATCAGAATATATTTAATGAATAAAATTACTAAAAAATAGTCAATTTCTAATTTAAATGTTCGGGAAGAGAAGAGTTAGATATTATAGTATCTAAATTATATATATATATATATATATATATGTATATATATATATATATATATATATATATATATATATATATATATATACATATATATATATATATATATACATATATATATATATACATATATATATATATATATATACATATATATATATATATATATATACACATATATATATATATATATACATATATATATATATATATATATATACACATATATATATATATATATACATATATATATATACACATATATATATATATATATATATATATATACACACACATATATATATACACATATATACATATACATATATATATACACATATATACATATACATATATATACACATATATACATATACATATACATATACATATATATACACACACATATATATATATATATATATACATATATATATATATACATATATATATATATATATATATATATATATACATATATATGTATGTATATATATATATATATATATAACATTTATTGTAATAATGTCCATACCGATCATAAACTCATTCACACACACACACGCACATACATACATTCACACACACACACACACACATAAACACACACACACACACATATATATATGTTTCAGAGATAACATTTCACTGTTATATATTATAAACTATCACATGATGATAGTTACTTCTCATTAAGCAAATGCATCGTGTCTTGCACAATTTTGTTTACAATTTAATCTATATAAGTTTCTGTTATTTTATCTAGGTATCTTGATAGCAAGAGGTAGGCAAATGTGATTGGTTGTTAAATAACAACTAAACCTGTCCCATCCAATCACATCTCAAGATCGTGAAAACACGCTCGCGGGGATTAATTTCGCAGAAAGATGAAATACTTATGGATATTAATCTCTATTTTTATCAATAAGCCAAGTGATGGCATTGTAGTAGTTACAAATTAATAAAATAAAAGTGGTTTGAGAAGGCAAAACGTTTGAGAAAATTGTGATGTTAATTCGATATAACAACATTAAAGTTGGATGAAATGTTTTGTAAATGGATGATAAATGATAATTAATAGAAAATAAGCCTTAAAATGGTTGCTACATTAACGCTTAATATGATCGATTGCTTATAAGTATTATATCTTAATAGGAGTAGAAAATTCAATAATGGAAAGAGAAATCTTTTGACAGCGTCTATAACGTACAAATGAGAATTTCTTAATTTAAAAAAGAAAATGCTTTTCAGTCACATAGAGTTCAAATAACTCAATAAATATATTAAACTATGGTTGTTCCTCACAATTGAAAATGACTTAGAAGCATGTATTGTGCTTTAGTTAATGGTTTTAGGTGCCCATATATTCGCCAAAAGTCCTGCTACTGTCTAGAAACGCTCTCACGTAATTCAGTGGAATATTGTTGGAACAGCTGGAAGGAAAGAACTCATCGAAAGTTTGAAAGGCAAAGGAAAACTCTGAGGGGGAGATGTGAACGCAGAACGTCAAAACAAATGTCAGAATACATTCTATCCATCGCTCTAACGACTCAGGCAAATACATCAGCTTTATAAATAGATCATTTAATTACCAATCTATAGAAGCTGAGTTCAAAGACACTAATAGGCAAATTAATGTTAAGTTAACATAATTCAAAATATAACCCTTTCTCCCCTGTATAGCAAAGATAGATTGGCGTTTTAGACCAAATTAATTTTTCCTCATAGGTGTAGCTATGGACTCTGCAGCTGAGTAGAAACACTGTATTTATGAAATATCCCTTAGGAGTCGAATTAAGATGTATTTAATGTATTACGTAATTAATGTATTTGAATTAATTAGTTTTGAGGCATTCATCTAAGTGGAAATGGTATAAGCCAATTTATTTTATTACACCTGTTTGGGAATATATATCTCAGAGGAATTGTAAGCGAAAGACAACACCAAACTATAAACCTTGATGACTTGATGATGGCGATAGTTTCTTCTGTTTTGATGAGATAAAATATGTAGAATTGTGACAGGTCATTAAGTTGGTATTCTAAAGATGTCAGAAATTTATGTTTGGCTGTGTTCTGGAAAAGATGGCTACCAAAGGACATTCTCGAAAGAACATTGAAGCGTGCGACAATAATTAAGGAATCAATATGTTGATAATATGATGCTCAAAGACGAGAATAATTGTAAGCGATGATACGAGACATTGGATCTAGCTTACGGAGTCATAAAGACACTAGATACATCTGGTATACATTGGAACACATATATGCATAGGGAAGATGGGGCAATTGTTTCTAAGTCAATGTGTTGAAATTCTTATAGTAGATAGTATGGAGTATATAGTCTGTGACTCTAAGACGTGTATTATGCTTACTCGTATAGCAAATGTATTACTGAAAATACAATTTTATTGTGAAGAATGAATATCTATTTCTTCTAAACTGTAATTTAATTGTTTCTACTTTTGACACAAGGCCAGCAATTACCCAGTGCATTACTGGTACTTTATTTTATCGACCCCGTAAAGATGAAAGGCAAAGTTAACCTCGGCGGGATTTGAACTCAGAATGGCAAGGGCCGTAACTCTATGCGTCAAAGCATGGCGTCCGACTCTCTACCGATACTGCCGATCCACCTTCTAAACTGTAATTTAATGAAATCAATGTTGTTTTACTATTACAGTTCAAATAGGGCGGTGGATTGGCACTATCGGTAGAGTCGGACGCCATGCTTTGCAGCATAGAGTTACGGTCCTTTACAGTCTGAGTTCAAATTCTGCCGAGGTTAACTTTGCCTTTCATCGGGGTCGATAAAATAAAGCACCAGTAACGTACTGGAGTCGATTTAATCGACTTTCCCCTCCCCCAAATTACTGAACTTGTGCCTGTAGTAGAAATCACTATTACAATTAAAATAAAATAGATGAGGTGAGGCAGGTATTATTCCTATTGATTTCTCAAATGTATTAGCGGCATGGATAAAGAGAACGTGTTACAATAGGAAATCGAAACCGAATTGCAATTTCAGCTCAAAAGGATATTACCCCCTACACGACAATATTCACCAAACAAAAATCCAATTACGTGGGATAATTATTTATGTGTTATGCATGATACTCTGTTAACAGAAAAAAAAAATCAATTTTATCTCTTTCTTTAATGATTATATTTTCTTTTAAAAAAATGTTCCTATTATCATTTCTTCACACCCCACACACTGTATCTTCTATTTCTCTAGAAATCAATAGCAAGTTATGTAAACAACAATCGAATTCAACAAATACTTATTTTATTTGATATGAACTAATAATTTCAAAATATTGACTAATTTCCCGTTAAATTAGCGATTACAATTATTGTCTAAAAATCTTTAGAAATACACGAAAAGAAAATCTGTTTTAATATCGCTAATGAAATAATTGTCAAGCAAATAAGTATTCTGAAGTTCGCCATTTTCATAAATATATATATTTATTTTGTTAGTGTAAATGTTATTCTTAACGATTTTTATTTTCCATACGAAATGAACCTAGTTAGTTTCACGCGTAAACCATTTCAGCCAACCATTTTAGTTTTTAATTGCATGCATTAAATACTATAATTTTAATTCATCGACATAATATTTACATATTAGCCAACTAATTCAGCTTTTCACTTCATGCAATAACAATTAAAACATAAATACCCTTAAGGAACAGCTTTTCATATACGTATATATAATTTAAAATGCTACATAAATATAAGCATATAGTTCCGTTCTAAGAAACATATTAACATTTTTGTGTATTTAGTTGAAAACTAACTAAGTTCCTTCCCGTTCATTTGTATTAGTTGAAATATTTCAAGTAATTTCGCAGCCGGCCTCATCGTGTTTACTCCCCCCCTCTCTCACACACACACAAATGTATATATCAACATTGGTATGCTTACAATACTACCTCTTCCCAGATCACGAAGAAAACACAGCGAAAAGCACAACGATTTCTTCAAATGCCAGGTTTTATGAACTCTGATTATATTTCATGATGGTTGAACGTCATTAGTATAAAGAATAATGCGTTATAATGCCTAGGTATCCTTTTAAGGCCAGAAAACACTTCAATCCACATTCCCATTGATTACAGACATGCATTGTGATGCACATTCATAAACATAACATCTTGATCTGAGTTGCAGTAACATTCATATGTTGTAGGGAGTCCTAATTTACAACGATATATTTATTAACATTTGGACTTTCACAATGAGACGTGTTTTGAGCTCTCATAATCTATCGCACGGTATACCAAGAAAACCAAGATATTGAGTGCCTTTGGCTAGGATTCCTCGAGGTAACGCCCTTCCTAATTCTCCATTTCATTCACAGAGGCCACAAGACAGACCGGGAACACTGCACCTCCCTTTCGAATAAATAATTTAAATACCCTGCCATTTTATAAAAGCTTCCGTTCCTCCGATGTAACAAGAGACGTACGACCTTCCTTCGTTCAATCATTATTATTCTCTTAACACAATCTACTACTTGAGACTATTCCATTTACTTAAATGCATCTTCTTAAATCTGCAGCAATGTGAGACAGCCTAAAACGTAATGCTTTTTTGTATCAAATGATAAAGTACATACAAACATCTCTCATGTTGAAATACTCAAAATGAAAATACTTGCCAGAATGGTAAGTGCTTATGACACTTACAGTAATCTATATTGAACATGTGCAATAGCGACATGTGAATAATTGGTTAAATATACATCGTATACAACGTAATCATATACAAATATATAGGCAGTAGGGATATTAGCAAAATATATTCATCATGCACTCTTCTCAATACAAGGCTTTTATATGAAATTATCCTAGAACAAGGGCAAATATATTTGAATGATAAAATAAATGTTTTATATATAAATTATTCATTATAAAATTACTATGGCAACAAACAATCAATACTAACTAATGTATCACTATTTCTGATAGATCGAACCAAACAGTATTAATTTGATCAGGACCAATAATCTAATAATTAGTAAATAAGCAATCGATCACAATGTAGCATGTTACATCTAACGCTTAAATCTTACAAACACTGGCACATCAAATATAATTCTACTCGTGGAGATAATAGATTTTCAAAGTTTTGATCGATTATAAAAACAATTGTGGAATTAGCAGATACCATATATATTTTAGAAGGAATCTTCCTATCACAAAAATAATAAATCCTAGATACACATTTATACATTAACACATACAACTGCACTCTACACATGTATTGAGTTTGTCTCTACCGTGTGTACAACACATCTCTCTCCCTATATCTCTGCCCCCCCCCCCCACACATATATAAGTCTAAAGTCTGTCTTAAGCCAGAAGGCTCATTTAGCCGGTGCTTATCCCAGTTTCATGACGTGAAGCGACTGAGAGTACAACACTCCCCCGCTGGACAGGACGCCAGTCCATCGCAAGGCCAAACCCCCAGCTATTGCTGGTACTCATTGTCAGCTGAGTATACTGGATCAACGTGAAATGAAGTGTTTTGCTCAAGAACACAACACGCAACCCAAGAATCGAACCCACGACATTATGATCGTAAGTCCAACACCTTTACCACTAAGCCATGTGCCTCCACGTATTGCCAGAAAATGCTAACGCTACAACCATCATAGTATTGAAGTCTAAGCTGGATGCGCTAACCAAAACACAGGCAACGAAGAGGGTGGCAGAAGTGGGACCCATCTTAATACATATTATGATACCAATTTTTACATTTATAAAGATACATGATATGATATAGTTTTGGAAGGGGAAATACAACATGATTCGATCAAAGATTTTCATTTTTGCAAATCAGAAATCAAAAATGCAGATATAAATAACAAAACAAAACACAGAAGAACACATACATAAGGATTACAAATATACAGTATTTTCAATGTTTTGTTATTTCGGATAAGTTCATGCCAAACTTTAAATACACAGTGATTTTGCTTGATTGGGTACAAGGCCAGTTTTAAATAGGAATCTCATAGTCTGCTGCTTGGAATCAAGTACTTATTTCATCATGAATGAACATGGCAGCCAGATAAGTAAAAACAATTACGAACTAGACTTCAAACAGACGAGCTATAGTCATGGCTATCTTTACCCGCCAGCCGACCGCTATCCAGCCAGCCAACAAAAAATACTCTTATCAAAGTAGAACATGTTTCACGATGGGATATTTTTAACAAATACATCAAGTGAACTTGTCCGTGTACATTAATGTGATAAAGTAAGATTGCACTTCAAAAAGGCAGTCAGCAATTAAATTGAAGTGAATGTTTCAGTAAACGGCAGCATAAATACTAGTGCACGATTTGTGGTCGGATTCAACTCTTTGCCAACGATACAACATGCTAAGCTGACAAATGGCTGGTCTTTTATGTTGCCTCATTACTTTATACGGAGACTAACCATAATTTAAAACGGCAGCAATTGACACCGAGTGAGCAAGTTTATACTCAATGAACGCAATATACGTTAAGTTTAACATCGCTAGTTCATCATTGTTCGACTACGTTTTTCAGTACATATCCACATAGACATTCGAGCATGTAATAAAACTGAAAAAATTGTTAATTAAAAGTAACATACTAAACGATGTGATGTTTTTACTGTTCTCTCCCCCACCCCGCCATCTCTCACACACACACACATGTTTATATATATGATGGCAGCAACTCGATTTCGAGTAATGCTATAATTTGATATTTAAGCATGAGAAGCATGCTAGGGACTTGCTCACAGCCAGCAATATCATGCATCGCATAAAATGTCACATATCAAGCGATGCCTGTGCTTGAAGCTTTTTGAAGTGAGGAAAGGCATTGCACGGAGCTAATCCCACTCTCTGAACATCGAATGCATTTATCCAAAGCGCACAACTGGTCTACATGATTAGGATGGAAACGAAGCCGCAGGTTTTATATCAGAGTGACCTTCTCCTAGAGAGATGACTTAATGAAGACTAGTGGTCTCTCACCCCACAGTCCCCTAAAAAGGAATACTGTATTGGATGTGTGTCTAGCTAAAACGTATACACGTCAATAATGAACGATGCTATGCTAGTGCTACTGTTAATTACTTATGACCAGTCAAACTCGCACTTTATGCAAATGAACATTTCCAACCAATGTTTTATTGGCACTATATGCAACCCAATGTTTCATGCGTAGAAAACCTTATTACCGTGATTGATATGTTATATCCCTTCCCATACATAACTCAGTCTCTCTCTCCTCTCTCTCTCTCTCTCTCTCTCTCTCTCTCTCTCCCTCTCTCTCTCTCTCTCTCCCTCTCTCTCTCTCTCTCTCTCTCTCTCTATCTATCTATCTCTGTATATATGTAGAGACATATGTTTGATTTTGTATCATTCATGACATCCTTTACTTCGAATGTAATATAATAATTGTTTCTACTTTTGGCACAAGGCCAGCAATTACCCAGTACATTACTGGTACTTTATTTTATCGACCCTGTAAGGATGAAAGGCAAAGTTAACCTTAACTCAGTACGTAAAGGGACGTAACTATGCTGTAAAGCATGGCGTCTGACCCTCTACCGATACTGCCAATCCACCTATAATATATATATATATATAGGCATAAATGCGTATGTGCGTGTATGTGTACTCACACACATGTATATATATATATATATATATATATATAACTTTGAATAACTTTGAAATGTTTTGGCCAGTATTGGCCCAGGCCAATATATATATATATATATATATATATATATATATATATATAGATAGATAGATACACATATATATATATACCCACATATATCTATGCATGCATATGTGGACTCATACTCAGACACAGACACAGACACACACATACACAGACACAGACACACACACATATTTATATATATATATATATACATCGTATTAGCTTATATTTCATATGTTCATGAAACACCAATGATTTCTTCTTCCGCTGTTTTTATCCTGAATGGAACTAATAAAGACTGTGTAAGCTATGAACTTTTAAATGTATTAAACTGACTAAAAGAAAAATAAGATTTCACTCAAAATCTCAGAAGTTGCATACATGCTCTTTCATCATCATTAGAAACACATTTCCCACACACACTACCACTGTTTGAATTTAATGTAATCAGACTAGAATATATTGATTATTTTTTACATTTCTACAAACTCGCCTTGATAAAAACTTGAAGAGAAACCACATATTGTTCTAAACTTTAGTCTAATTGTACTATTACTGTCTTATCTCGCATGAAACATTATTTTCCTAGACATGTGCTACTAAACATATATCATACTTTTATATGCATTGTCATCTAAATTATGGTTGAGTTTTATGTAGGCAACTGCCTGGAGTCAAGCTCTCTCTCATTGGGCAACATTTTCGCCTATAGCTTTGTGCTGTCCAATGTGTTGAGACGCATTGTACAGCCGTTCACACAAACACACACACTTGCGCATATATATATATATATATATAAAATTAGAATTGGTGCTCTGAAATAGCGATATATATATGAATGTATATATAGTGTATTTAGCAATACACTGTATGCTTAATTAAAAGCATTTCGAAGACCTTACGCTATTGTTTTAGAGTAGTGACAGTCTCACTTACTTTAAATCTTCAGCAAACAGGGGAGATAAAGCTGACAGAGCTCTGTTTCGGAGTGATTGGTACTTATCAAAGCCAAGTACACTACTTGTTTGCTGAAAATCATGAATGTTTGATTCTTATAGAATTCTAGTAATAACCAGGAACTGATTATACAGAGCGGTTGCCGGTCAAGCAGAAATTGAAAATTAGAATTGCTGCTGAAAATTTAAAGTATATGAGATTGTCACTACTCTAAAACAATAGCGTAAGGTCTTCGAAATGTTTTTAATTAAGCATACGGTGTATTGCTAAATACACTATATATACATTCATATATATATATATCACTATTTGAGAGCACAAATTCTAATTTTCAATTTCTGCTTGACCGGCAACCGTTCTGTATAATCAGTTCCTGATTATTACTAGAATTCTATAAGAATCAAACATTCATGATTTTCAGCAAACAGGCGGAGTGCTTGGTTTTAATAAGTACCAATCAGTACGAAACAGAGCTCTGTCAGCTTTATCTCCCCTGTTTGCTGAAAATTTAAAGTAAGTGAGACTGTCACTACTCTAAAACAATAGCGTACACTATATATACATTCATATATATATATATATATATATATTATTCAGTTGATGAAATTTGGTTGATGATATAATCCGCTGACACCTTCGTCAACGGATGTACTGGAAAACGATGTAAATACTACGAGAAATCAGTAATATATAAAAAAAAATAAAACAATACATCTTACTCTACCTGATGAGAACATGTCAGAGGGTTATTATGTAACAACCCTGAGATCTGTGAAATACGTATAATAGAATTATGTAATAAAAAGTTGACACAAATATAAACGTCTCTTTCATTCTATATATATATATATATATATATATATATATATATATATATATATATATATATATATATATATATACATATATATGTATATATATATATCAAGGTATGAAAGTATGTATGCAACTATTTAGGAGTTTGTGTGTGTGCTTCTGTGTTTATATTGCCTAACTTGGCCGTTCGACAAAAAGTGATGGTAAATTAAGTGCCTAACCTAAAACAAAAAATATAATTGATTAAATTCTTTTAAATTGGCACCCTAGGATGGCAGCAGTTTAATGCCTGAAACCAGTAAGACATAAAAGGATGATCATTCTAAATAGCAAGTTTTTATCAATTTATCTTTCAGGCCAATGCACTGCTATATTTTGCTACATCCACTAGGGTGTCGTTGGATAAACTCTCGCTGCATATTGCGTTCCAGGTGAAGGTTTTAGCACGGTGAAGCTGGTCTTCATTTTTCCTTTCACTCCAACTCCACTGACGCAAACAGCGAGGTGAATCCTGCGGCGACCAAGCCATGGTTCATGATCTCTTTCTTCGAATGGACGAAGAAGCGATTGGCCTTGCAGTAGCTAAAGGCCGAAAGCATAGATCCACAACGGAATTGTGATTCTATCACACATGAAAATTTATTTTGCAACGCAAATGTGACAAAACGTACATGGTGCACGTGTTATCAGTTACACCGAAGAATATCCATTATAGCTATTCGCAAACACACATAAACTTTAAACTACACATTACATTTATCGTCATTCTTTTTATAAGACATTTTTCATAGGACATTCTGTGACCTGGTCACGCACACACTTCCATAAAGAAATAAACGATCGATGTAAAATGAAGTTAACTAATTTTGTGTGTTCTGAATGTCTAAAATTGTTCTTCCACACTGTAATTGCTTTAATTTGAACACACGGTCTCAGATCATGCCACTTACTAGACAAGCAGAACTACGAAATACTTGTATTAGCTGTCATATAAACTATGATATAATTCTGAGTAGCTATCATTCTAGTAAAGTGGAATAAATTCTGAAAGAATAGTCGCAAGTCTAGTTGTTATTAAATTATTCAACTCTGATTCTCTCTATAGTAATTACTAAGTTTTAAACTTTTCAGACATGTATCCACGTCCACAAATCAAATTTTAAAATAATTTTCGACTTGGCGATCTGTCTAAATTACAGCTGGCGCTCAAGTTACCAAACAACGCTGATACTGCCAAACATCTTTGTATGTATAATGGAAACAACGTTTACAAGACCCATGTATACTTACAATACCACCAATAGAGAAACGATTTTGTATTACGAGGAATAATATTTGAAGGTATTGTGAGTATATATATGTATATAATATACATATACATATATAAATATATATATACATATATATAGGAACGAGTAGGACCCACTTGGGGTCCTACTCGTTCCTATTACCCACTCTACTACCCTAAGTATTGAGTAGTTTGGTGCGTTATGGTCCACCTGGTTCCTTACCACATTTCTTCCGTTATATATATATATATATATAATATACACATACAGGCATATATATATATATATATTCTCTTTTACTCTTTTACCTGTTCCAGCCATCCGGCTGAGGCCATGCTGGGGCACCGCCCTTGATATATATATATATATAAGATATTTATATTCAATTCGGATCTAGCTGTTGAAGCAGCAGAAGCTCAGACGCCAGGGTCCCGAATGCTTCATATATATATATATATATATGTATATATATATATATATATATATATATATTTTTAACGATCGACTTTCGTCAAATCGGACCAAGGGAACAATGTTTCCGTTGGTCTTTCCACTTGCTAATACTATCTATCGGTCGCAACTCCAGGTAGAAGGAGCAACGTGAAATAAAGTGTCTTGCTCAAGGACATAGCGCATCGCCTGGTCCAGGAATCGAACTCACAACTTTACGATTGCGAATCCAATTCTCTAACCACTCAGCCACACGCCTTCACGATATATATATATATATATATATATGTGTGTGTGTGTGTGTGTGTGTGTGTGTGCGTATCAATGTGTGTGTATATATATATATGTGTGTGTGTAAATATATATAAATATATATATGTGTAATTTTGATAAACGCAAAACAGCGACAAACGATGCATTGTTGATTACCTCCCCCGGCTTTTACTGAGATTTCGTATGTGACGTTTGTCTCAACCTTAAAAATTCACAGAGAAAAGCCTTCAAATGTTAGTCTTAAATATCCAGTATAATATTCAATATACAATACGTACATTTATACGTATATCGTTATGCTGGACACCAATATATATATATATATATATATATATATATATATATATATATATATATATATATATATATATATATATATAATATATATATATATATATAATATATATATATATATATATATAATATATATATATATATATATATATATATATATATATATATAATATATATATATATATATATATATTATATATATATATATATATTATATATATATATATATATATATATATATATATATATATATATATTATATATATATATATATATTATATATATATATATATATAATATATATATATATATTATATATAAAAGACGTAAAATAAGAAAATTAAAAAAAAAATTTTTTTTTAAAATTAACTTACTTAAATTTAAGTAAGTAAGTTAATTTTTAAAAAAATTAAAAAAAAAAAATTTTCTTATTTTTCGTCTTTTATATTATTGTTCTGCATTCTCCTGCATTGAACCACCTAGGTACTATGACATAATCTGTGTATTTGCTGGCATTAGTGTACATCTGTGCGCTTATGTTAGTAGATATATTAAATTATCTATATATATTATATATATATATATATATATTGGTGTCAAGCATAGCGATATACGTATAAATGTACGTATTGTATATTGAATATTATACTGGATATTTAAGACTAACATTTGAAGGCCTTTCTTTATGAATTTTTAAGGTTGAGACAAACGTCACATACGAAATCTCAGTAAAAGCCGGGGGAGGTAATCAACAATGCATCGTTTGTCGCTGTTTTGCGTTTATCAAAATTACACATATATATATATTTATATATATTTACACACACACACACACACACATATATATATATATATAAAGAATTAATATCTAGTAACATATATATACATACAGATGCATATCAATGCTAGCAAATATATAGGTTTTGTCTTAGTAACATTGTGGTCTAATCTGATTAGAGCAAAAATCACGAACACTCTATCTCAAAATTATTTTTGAAAAGCATAAGAAATGCGCAACCGGTAAAAACTTAAAACTAAAACTGAATACTAACTAATACTTATTACTAATTTATACTTATTCCTAATTAAACTATTTTTCACTGCGAAAGATTTGTCAGCATTTTCTTTTCCTTTTTACTTATATATATATATATATATATATATATATATATATATATATATATATATATATATTAAAGAGTTAAACAAGATTCAATGAGTATATCAAATAATGAGTTTTACAGTAGATTGGAAGCACTCTACGGGTATAATATATATATGTAGGCCCGTAACGTCCGCGACCTCCTGGTACGTAGTTCCTTCTCGTCCTCTCTTACTACTCCACCCGGTTCTCCTCTTTGTTCTCGTCCCCACTGCAACACTTGTCCTTTCATTTCCACCCTCATCACTCTCTCAGCCCCTAACGGGTCATTTCGTATCCGCCACTCCTTCACCTGCAGTTCCACCTACATTGTCTCTGCCCTGCGGTGTTCCCTTTGCGGGTCCTTATACATAGGACAAACGTGACACCCTATGGCGGACAGTTTTGCTGAACATTTGAGGGACTATTTTTGGATACTACTGTCGCCTGTGATTTCCGTTCTCCTGGTCACTCTTCCCTACACGTCTCAGTCATGGGTGTCCTTTTACATCATGGATCACAGGCTTCGTGCACCAGAACTGAAGAGAGTGTGAATTACAGCATCGGGTCCTGTTTCCTTCATTGACTCAACTCACCGCCCCAATTTATTTAATACCCTGTCCTTTATCACACATGTGCTTGTTCATTCAACTTTAGATTCCTATGGCTCACTTATGGTCAGAAACATATACTCTTACAACTAATGCAGACCAACAAAATATGCACACTCCACTTTTTCCTTCTCAGCTCTGTATACACACATACACAGCCGTTAACATACTTTGCTCATACTTACAAGCATACACACACTCTTTTACTTACATATACACACATATATCTTCTTAGCTTCGTACGGATGTATAACCCCCCCCCACATATATATATATATATATATATATATATATATATATATATATATATATATATATAAGAAAAAAAAGATGGTTAAAGGAGTTCCATGTATTTTATTATGCGCATTTCAAAAACAAACATCATCATGCAATAATATTTGTGTTTTCATCAGATAATATGCGCATAATAAAATACATGGAACTCCTTTAACCATCTTTTGATCTTATATATTATGTATACTCCAGTCTGTAGAGTGCTTCTTATCCGATATCTGCATTGCTTTATTGTACTACAATAAAACTCACCTCCTACACACACACATATATATATATATATATATATATATATATGGGTTTTCATGTCGATATGCCTATTGTTGATATTAGGGGCATCAATTGTAGGAGAGTTTATCTCATGCGGCATAATGTTTTCAATGATGTGCGATTGTATACAAGAATCTTGTGAACATCGTCTGTATTACGTGTACATGAGTGTTTTGATCTGAAAGTGATGTTTGCCGAAACAACATTCTACAGAAATTTAGACAGGTCACCAAGGCGAAAATGACATAATTTAATTAGTACAGAAATAAAACTGGTTTGAAAGTTTAAAACACTATTGTTACTGTAGAGAAAATCCTTATGATCACAGTTAAATAATTTAATGAAATCTAGACTTACAATTATTCAACAAAATATATTTAACCACTAGTATGATGACTACACAAAATAATGCTATAGTTAATATGCCAGCTAAAACAAGTATGATCTGTTTTGTAGCATATGTCAAGAAAAGTAATTTTTCCTGCGTGATAGGATAGCAATAGTACTGAGCAGTAGCCTGAAGTGCAGATCAATATGTGGTTTCCATTCAAGATTCATATCAACGTTATTTTCTAGAAATTTAAAAATATAATCAATATATTCTATTCTGTTAACTACACATTCAAGCTGTGGGGTTGTGTGAAGGAAATCTGTTTCTAATGATGATGTTTCTGAGGGTTTTGAGTGAGAACTTATTTTTCTCTTCACCAGCATATTGTATTCAAAGGTTCATAGCTTACAAAGTCTGTATTTGTTCCATTCGGAACTAAAAGAGCGGAAGAAGAAATCATTGATGTGTCATCAACACATTAAATAAAAGCCAATACTTCATATATATATATATATATATATATATATATATATATATATATATATATATATATATATATATATACATATATGCATACACGTGCACACATACACACAAAGAGCTATATATATATGTTATAATATAAATGCACTACTCTTGTATGGAATTAAAGTCTCATATGCAGATTGTAAGTCAACGTAACATTTATTGATAATATTGACTATTTACTTGAAACTATTTCTGATAATTATGTCATCTGAAATAGTGTTTTGTGAAGTACCTAATACCAAATCATCGACATGAATATTCACTAATACAAATGAATATCACAATACACCCTATTATATATATATATTAATGTACCAAAATTCCCCGTGTCGCATTATTCATTGTGTCACCATTACTTAACTTCTTGTGTTCCCTCTGAGGAGAAATGTCTTTGATTACTTTATAATTGAGTGCTTTGTGACGGTCTTTCAAATTCAATCGGATATGAATCTGCTACTTGCAGATGCAACTTCGATTATACTCATTACTATTATATATATATATATATATATATATATGACGAGTGTGTTTAACTCTAACACACTCAAGTATTTTGATCTTATATATATATATATATATATATTAGAAAGTGAGGTCTTTTTTACAAAATGAAAAATAACCGAGGTGTCCTACACGAGTGAAAGTATAAAGAAAAAAAAGATGAAATCGAAAATGCAACTGGAGTCTTATTTAAAAAAATATATATATATATATATTTGGTTCCTTTACCGGTTTCGCAGTTCTTCTGCTTTTCAAAAGTACAGTTGAGATGGAGGGTCTGTGGTTTTTCTCACATCTGTGAGAAAAACCGCAGACCCTCCATCTCAACTGTACTTTTGAAAAGCAGAAGAACTGTGAAACCTATAAAGGAACCAAATAAATATATATATATTTTTAAAAATATGACTCCAGTTGCATTTTCGATTTCATCTTTCTCTCTCTCTCTCTCTCTCTCTCTCTCTCTCTCTCTCTCTCTCTCTATATATATATATATATATATATATATATATATATATATATATATATATATAATGTGTGTGTGTGTGTGTGTGTGTGTGCATGTGTGTGCATGTGTGTGTATGTATAAACGGAAGTTTAAACAAGGATTACTATTAAAGCATTTAATATATTTACGAACATTTCGCTAGACTAACAGGAATGAATAGTCCTGCAAGGATAACTCATCAGATGAACCATATATAAATAATTTACCTTACCTGTTTTAAAAGCGCGTTGGGAGAAAATGAAAGTGAAAATGTAAATAATAATGTTTAAATATTGAAGGGAAAACTTTACAATTATGGAAGCCTAAAAACATGTCAGGTAAATTAAGGAGTTCAACCAGTTACTCCTTAAACGTGGACCCTCATTTATTTTCATGAACGAACAAAACATCTCATGTTTTCCAGCGATATATTTGTTCGTGAGATCCAAAATACACATGTCGGATAAGAAGAAAATACTAGATGGTCATGCATGAAATATCCTTTGATCAAGGTTCTGTTAGCTTGGATAAGCTACATTCTGATTCCCAACAGCGACATATAATTAAATTCTGCTTATTATAGATTGAAATTATGCTCGATATATTTCTAAAATATAACATAAATATAAAGATTTCTATAATTTCATTTAAAAAAACCTCCTTTAGATATTATTTTCCGAACACTTTTATTTTAATAATATGAAGTTCCGTATAATAATAATTATATCCTGTACAGTAATTTTTAAATTATATATAATAATTGTTTAGCGGTAGTATATTGACATCCATTAAAAATGATTAAAAATCAATAAATAATTTTTGTATTATTGAAGAAAGGATAATTAAAATTGAAAGTAGACTAGTACATTATTAGATAATATATATATATATATATACACACACGAACACACACACATACACACATATATATATATACACGAACACACACACATACATACATAAATATATATATATAACATATTAAATATATGCCAAAATATCAATTTAGGTGAGTATAAGTCAGACTGTTAGTCTAACTCATATAATCGACTCGATATTTTATTATTTTATTTATATATTTCATCCATTCATTGAGATGTCTAAGAGACGAATAATATTTTAATTGATATAAATATATATATTTCCACCTTCCTATCTTCTCTTCATTCCTTCGAACCAACTCACATCTAGCCGCTGATCTCTGTCCTTCGAGGTAATATTTTACCCCACGCCGTTTCGACGGTATTTCTCCCATGTTCCCGATATATATATATATATATATATATATATATATATATATATATATATATATATATATATATATATATAAATATTAGCTTAGAGAAATCAGGTAAATAATCCCTAGTGAGGGACAGACGTAGACAGCAACCGTATATATTTTTTCTTATTTTCGTATCTTCAAAGCATGTGGTTATATGACAGTTTCACATTTCTTTACACAGTCCTTTGCATTATTATTAAATTCTGCGAGATCTTTTAAGCAGCACTGGTTGGGTAGTAGAGGACAAACAAGGCAGTGCTGCATCGTATGGTCCTCCTCTCCGCATTCGCAGATGTTTGGGCCGGTCTTGTAGCCCCATGTGGCCATAGCAGCTTTTGATCGCCCCATTCATATTCTCAGGCGGTTGAGTGTCTTCCACTGGACTCATGGTGCTTCTGAGCCATGCGGGAGGGTTTCAGAAGGGCGGATTCCCATGTCAATAGGAGGGGAGTCATTCTCTAGCTTTCTAGTCCATAGCTGTAGTCTGGTTTCTTCCTGAGATGTTGTTAGGGGCTGAACATGGCTGAGGAATCTTCTCCTTGACTTCAGTCGCTGTGCCGGAGGTTCACGTCCGTGAAGAAGGTGGCGTTCACGCACTTACACATTACTTTGAGTGCGTATATATACGATATTTATATCAAAACATAGTATTGAAATAATTGTATTGTTCAATGGATGGACCGTTGTGCCCATAGTAATTAAGAATTCTTTGAAATAATTAAAATGCTATTTATTATCGGGGAAAAAGCAAGGAGCCTCTTACATTGTTCAGTCATTTAAACCGATAGTAGTTTATCTCATGTGTATAGATATAACTGGACATGAAGATGTGTTTTGGTTTCCAACCAACGACAGATTATTTTTCTTTGTACAGACTATTCTAAAATATTAATTTATTTATTACACACTCCCGAATCGAGAGATAGGAAATATAGTGAATTGAATCCACGTCAGAAAGTGGCTTCTATTTAATTATTCAACTGAAAGATGCTGTTAAATATTCTAAAGTCAATTCCAGACAAACTTTCAACTGAGACATTGCAAGAAACATCAAGGATTCCAGAAACAAAAAAATATAAAAGAGAAAATATGTCGCTGATTTTATTTTAGTTTCAGAAGTGGATTATTTGAATTTAATTTAAATCGATTTAAAAACGTTACATAAATGAATATATGTTTTTAGAGTCTAGTAACTTTAATTAAATATTAGAATTACAATATATTACACCACCGCTGTCAGTTTCAACTTCGGGTCATCAAGTGAAGATGATAATCTGCCGTCGATGAATCGAAATTGAAATTACAATAAAGAAAATTTATTCCAAGTGGTTTTAATATCTGTTTTTAAAAATTATTCTAAAACTTTAATTTCAAATGATTCTAAAATGTTCTTTTCAAATGATTATATCCATTAGGCGCCTAATTGTCGATAACATGGTTATAGAAATACATGACGTAAATAATCTACTAAAGAAAATGAAAGTCATTAATGAAAAAACTGAAGAATTACATAATGAAAAATAGATTTTTGCTTGAAAGTTAAAATATCACAAATATTTCTCCCAGTTTCTTTCATATTTTCAAGTGGCCAGTTGTATGTAGAATTATAAAAAAAATTGAAATTCTTTCTTAATTCATTGCTTTGAATTTCAGGATTTTTTTTTACCGTTTTTGTCATACTGCTTTTCAAAAAATCAGACTTTATACAATGGCCAATGAAATATAATATCTCTGAGAAATTAAAAGAATACTCTCCGTGGTGCATTGCCGTGATATTTAATCAATAACTGTTTTATTCCCTTTTGTAAATGTCATACACTCTAGAGGTAGTGTCATGGAAATGTGCTTTTTATGAATAACTGTATGCAATCTAGAGGAAGTTGAACTTAAATAAACGCCAACTCCCAAATTGTAACCGAAATGTCAAATATTTCTCATACATCACATACAAATGTCTATTGTAATGTGGTTCAAATATTTGAAAACGATCAATATTTTACAGGTAAAACATGGAATTAACGTTCTCCAAGCTTTTGTGTGTTCTGTAATATGTGCCAAAAGTGTTAGGATTTCGATGTTTAATCTCATTGAGCTATTTACTGCAATTACTGAAAATCATAAACGAGTTAGATGTATATACATTTGTTTTGTTTTATAAAGAGACCGTATAATTGTATTAACTTAACTTTATTTATGAACAAATGTTAAAATGGAAAGTACTGACCTTAAAGAAACCTTTTCTATTTCAGCTGCTTATTCATTTTATATTTGTAATTCTGAACATAAATATACATTTCAGTTTTTTCTGAAGTGACATATCATATATATATTTGACTCTCTCTCTCTCTCTCTCTCTCTCTCTCTCTCTCTCTCTCTCTCTCTCTCTCTCTCTCTCTCTCTCATATATATATATATATATATATATATTTTAGAAAGTGCACAACGCAAAATATAACTACTCCATTACCAAAGATTTCTGGTTCCCAGACAATATTAATATATGTCTGGATCGGTCATCAGACAGAGATGTTATGGATAACAAATATGAAATGTGATTTAAAATCTGTTAAAAATTGGAAGTGAGACTGGAAAAATAACGGGAAATATACATAAGAAAAGAAGGGTAAGAAAAATAATATATAAAAGTATATAGCAATATAGAAAAAGACATATGTGTGCATACATATACACACAGATTCAGATATAATTAAAATATATATATATGTATATATATACATACATGTACACGGACATACACATATATATACACACACACACACATAAATACATATACAGACATATATTTGCACACACATATACATATACACATATATATAGTATATATATATATATATATATATATATATATATATATATATATATATATATATACATGAATATCCATTCATCTATCTATTTACGCATACATACACCTATATATACATACGCACGTACACGCATTTGATTTTACACGACGGTAAGAACAAGAAAGCAAAAGCCTCCCTGAAATCCACGAATAACCCTATTTAACATTTTTGTCATGACTATAATATATCATACACTAAGAAACCTTTGTTAAAATTCTACTTCATTCATGACGATGAAGATGAACACATAAAATAGAAGTATCTTCAAGAGATTGTCAACTTATATCACTGTTAAACATTTCGGTGTAGATAGTAGTCTCTATGTAGCAAGCACAACCTGCTAGTAATCGCTGGTAAATAACCTAAAGTCCCACCCTTCCGACGTAAATAACGAACGGATAGATTGAAAAATAAACATAGATATCCCTATGATAGATCTGATCGATGCAGCTTACCCTGAACCTAAACAAGAACAAGACCATCATTTTGTTCTGGAACAAAATACCATTACACTTTTTATATTTCCCATATCGGAAATTGTGAAATATTGTCAAAACATTATATTCTAAAAGATTACTCTAGCCTTACAAACTCCGATGCAAACCAGGAAATTAGAAACCTTCTGTATAATTATCTGATATACAAACATATTTTTATTATGATTTAAATTTAAATAACTTAAAAAAACAATTGTGCTTATAAAATACGTCAGTCAAATCAAATTAACTTTAACTCACATTGTCCTGTATCATACGACACTGCACTAGAAAGCCATTCTTGAAACGTATAAAATAGCATCACGTTAAACATTCAAGTCGTTAAACTAATACTGCATATTTACAGAATTATCTGTCAACTAGTATAAACAATTTAAGTTACAAACTCACTGTTAGATATTTTCTACTAAATCTCCTACAAGACAGTAAGAGTTAAAATCGTATCAATAATATTTTAAGGATATTATAGGAAATTAATGTTATAGCTGCTTCTACTGAATATTTGACAAAAATAAATGTTAGCTGAATGAAATCAGCTGAAACTGAGAACACAGGAGCCATTGTCGATACTAATAAATCTAGGAGACAATAATGGTAATATTTCTTCTCTACTCTCTCTCTTACATTGTGTGTCATAAAGTTGTTACACGGAATGTTTAAAAACGTGATAAATTTATGAACGTTATTAGTTGCAGTTTAAACGGCGGTGGATTGGCAGTATCGGTAGAGTGTCTGACGCCATGCTTTCCAGCATAGTTACGTCCCCTTACAATCTGAGTTCAAATCCCGCCGAGGTTGACTTTGCCTTTCATCCATACGGGCTCGATAAAATAAAGTACCAGTAATGCACTGGTTATTTGCTGGCCTTGTGCCTAAAGTAGAAACAGTTATTAGTTGCAGTTTAGCTAGTTGGTAGCATCTGAAACAGATATGAAGGCTGCGAGTTCGTATCACAGCATATTAGGCCCATTAGTGACACTCAATTATTGAAATAGAGCTGAATAGTTCCCCAACAGTTAGTGCACCATGCCGGGAACAAATGTTTCACAGTATGGTGAACTAACTGTTGTGAAACTACTTCTACCAAACTCGTCCCATGGACTGAGTGTTTTACTACTACAGATATAACCCTCCAGTGTCCTACTATTATATATATTTTATTCAAAATCCCCAGAAGACTAGTTTACTGGCGGAAATATTAATTTCTAATTTAGGCACAAGGCCAGCAAATTTGGCGGAAGGGCAAAGTTAATTAACTAAATACTATTAGGTGATGCGTAATTTATTTAATCGACCCTGAAAGGAAGTTGCACAGTAGACTTCGGCGAGATTTGGAACTCAGAATGTAAAGTGCTAGAATGAATACCGCAATAGTCGTTTTTCAGACACTCAATCAATTCTGCCAGTCCACCACCCTTTAATGGAGGAAATATTAAGATCAGCAGTAGTTATCGGGGATAACTGTAGGAGAAACAATAATCAGCTATGATGATTGCATATCTAGATATAGTTTTAAAATATTCAAAATTATACCGTATCAATGTGGGCATTCTAATAATAATAATAATAGTTGAGGTTCCACGGTATTTTTGACTGTATGTGATAGAACGTGTTCTTGAGCGAGATACATAATGTCACGATGCCTTGTCCTCTATCAGCAGTTGAAAGACAAATGGAGACATTATTTCCTCGGTCTGATTTAATGATGGGCTACTTTGCATTTCTTTTTTTACTGTATTAAAAGTATTTGATATGAAAATGACGTGATAGAAATCTTAATTATATTGAATAATAACTTAAAGTACAATAAACCGAATTTTTACTCCACTACGCTGGAAGCACTGAGATATTAATCAGTAGATAGTTAGCCATATTGAATTTCGTCCGACACAGGAGCTTCATGATTGTCCCAGAAGCATTAATAATATAATAGTAGTGAATTATTTCCAACAGGGAATTGAAATCTGTTTTAGCTATGAACTCTAGATAAGGATTTACAGCCACAACACAGTTACCATTAGTGGTTCCCATAACGACTATGGATTAACAAATAAAGCTGTTTACAACCATATGTTTATTATAAATGGGGTGTTTTCAAAAAAGAATGAAACAAAAGAATAATTGAGAATTTCTATCATAGATCTCTTTGATTATATATGAAAATTATATCACTTTTTTGTAGAAAAAAATACAGCAATACATTTTATCATCTAAAAATTAACTTCCCAAGAGAAGCCAGTTCAAAATAAAATAAAAAGATAGTAAAATAAAGCAAAAACATCTACCTCTTAAACTGCACCAAAAATTAGGAAAATTGATATAGTTAGCATTATCTAGACTTAGAGTCTCTGATATAAATATTCAGTGGCGTCTCCAGAATTGTCTCAATAATAGAACAATTCTGTTTACCAAATGTGAGCTCGAATATTTTATGGAATTTACTCGGAAATTCAGAAAGTCAATCAAAAAGCAGTATAAGGCAAAATAAACGGAAGCAACAAAAGAAACAGAAGAAAAACCCACAAAAGGAAGAAGGAAAAAGTAATGTGCTTCACCTAATTCTTTAGAAATAGAAAGCAAAGTAACGTATCTATCATCGGAACACATTATCAGTAAGCTTGAAACATTGAAAGTATGTTGTAGTGGTGGAACGTCAAAAAATAATAGATTCTTTTCATTTTGAATAATTACATAGCTTTCGGTGTCCATATATTTCTTTAGCAGCAAACAACAGCAGAAAACAACAATTACAACAACCACTATTATTACAACAACAACACCTACGACATGAAACAACACCACCACCTCCAACAACATAGGAGAAAAATAACAGCAGCAGCTAGAATGAGATCAAAGTAAGGTGAACGTGGAGCGATAACTAACTACGTCATCATCCATTACGAAAATTGAAACTGAAGCAGAGATAAAAAAAAATAAGTAAAACACGGCTGAACATCAAAATATGTTCAAGTAATTTTACATCCTGATATAAAAAGAAGACTAGATTCTGTTTTTCTTTTCTCTACACAAGACATTAATCAACGTCTAGAACTAGAATTGGGAGTTCATATCACGCTGTAGATGGTGATAGATTTCTTTTATAAAAATATGGAATAAATAAAATAAATAGTGGTGCAGTGCTTTAAACTAAGAAACTGATAAACCTCTCGAGGTTTCCAGAGTTAGCAATCGATGAGCTATCAGCCTTATTGACGCCTAGAATGATCGAATTGGGTTTCTAGCTTCGTAACGATCGTCAGAGTAAGCAATGATATGGTAGGGTTGTTAAAGTGTAGGTAAAATCACTTCCGGTATTTCTCCGACTGAAGTTTTGTCCTGAGTTCAAGCCACTCCAGGGCAATTTTGACTTTCATCATTTTGTTGTCCATAAAATCATTTCTCAGTGAAGGGAAATTCAAATTCTGAGATCAAATACCACTGTAACCTATTTGGTTGGCAGATCAATACACATGTTTCAGGGTTGACATCTCTTATCTATTCTATTAACAAGTATTGAGTACTTTCTTCTATAATTGCATACACAATAGTAAGTATCACACACACACACACATATATATATATATATATAAACCTCTCTCTCTATTTATATATATATATATATGTGTGTGTGTGTGTGTGCGTGCGTGTGCGTGTGCGTGTATATATGTATATATATATATATATATATATACTTATGAAAGTGTATATGTGTGTGTATTTATCTATATGTATGTCAGCGAAGGATATTATCATCAGCGAAATCACAGTAAACGTGTATTTTACGAAAGAAGAACTCCCTGAGATATTTGTTATGCATCAAGTTACGTACATCATACATTCACTGCTTCGCTGTCGGCGTCACAAATGCAGCGAAGCAGTTATTGGTTCGTTGGAAAGCGCCTAACCAACGACGCCATTGCTCAGCAGTAGTAGTGATAGAAAACAAAATTAAAAACGTGGACAACTCA
>OZ024750.1:21496252-21498752 GCA_964016885.1 Eledone cirrhosa | reverse complement strand
CTACCAGTATTATATATCCCCCATCAGCAAACGTTTGCTCTTTATTATTCTATATTTTGAAAACCAACTAGAATAATATAATTAATATATATATATGCACAGGAAAACTTCGGGGTAACATGACAGTGATCCGATCTCCAACTTGATATATATATATATATAGTTTGTATTTATTTATACAAGAGCATAAATATATGTATATATGACATACACATACATAAGGCAATTTAACCACAGACGCCTCTGAATATGTAGATTACAAAACGACCGCTTTCTCAAACAATAAATCTATGGAACTATTATTACATAGGATAAATGTGTCTTCCTGACAATATTAATAATTAAACATCATCTGCCCCTCTTACACCACCTCTCTCTCATATATATATATATATATATATATATATATATATATATATATATATATATATATATATGCTATTGATTACTTCATATATATATATATATATATATGTGTGCATAATTGCTTTTATATTTAATCAAAATGCAAATGTGTTATATTGATTACCGACATAACTTCTGCCAGACGTATATATCCGGCGCTATCGTTTTTGTTGGTTTCCATTTTCATTTTTCTACATTGGAATGAATGAAAAACGAAACAAAAAAAAAACAATCAAACATACAAAAAATAAAAATCCCCACAAAAATGGTTCCCCAATTATGATAAATATTCTAGAATATTCTTTTTCTAAATTTTTAATTGTCTATACCGATCATTTCTTTTGCAGGCACTAATTATCTAAAAAAAATATATGAAATTGCTCAGTAATAGTTTACAATGAAATTGTTTACCATTTAGTTGTAGCCATATATATATCTAGTTACATCATGTATTTGTTAATTCCCGTTCAAATAATGGTTCCTTTTTAATATGTTTTTCAATATGAGAAAACAACCCTAAAATAATGTCAGAATTTCTAACTACCATTTTTTGTTGAAATCTCTGTTTAATATAAGTAATGAAAGCAATTTGTTTCATCTTTTAGTCAGCAAGAAGAGCAGTTACAACTCAGAACTTCGGTTTCTCCATAAACAACGAAGAGTTGAAGGAATTCATGAAAACATCATGGGAAATCATGATTCAGAGAGAAAGAAAAGGGAAGATTGTGACTCACTGTTTTAAGATTTCTGAAGATTGGTAGAATGGGGTGTGCCACTCGAATGGGTAACAGTGGTATATGAGCTCAGAACATAAAGAGCCGTAACAAATACCAGAAGGACTTTGATTCGGCCCTCAAACAATTTTACAATTCACTACCCTTGATTAGTAGGGTTTTTAGCGACTCTCCTGATGGGATGAAAGTCAAAGTGACTTTGCTGGAATTTGAAATCAGAGTGCAGAGTGACTGAACGAATTCTCTCCAACGCCAATGGCCTCTGGAAATACCTTGCCTAAGAGTAAATGAGTTGAAAGTGTATGGTGGGTGAATGCCGCAGTTTCAATTTAATAAAATGTCACCTTCTTTACTATATTTCTCTAACCAATAGTCTAGGAATAAACAACAATGATAAGAAAAGGAATAACAACAAGGATAAAAACAGTAACAGCACAAAAACGCACAAAAATAACAAGAAAAAATATTAACGCCACCAAGAAGATGGAGTAGAACAGAACAAATGAGATACACACAATAACAAATTAGTCAATGAGGAGGTCACGGAATGTGGTACGAAAGCGCTTTGACAAACCAATAAACAACTATCCGGTTATAAAACTAACCAACTAGAGGTTTATAATAAATTGAAGTGAAAATCGATCAGGTGCGTGTGTTTTTATAGACAGCATGACCCTTCCAAAGTATCTGTTTCACACACGTTTTCAGATAAGTAATTTTCAAACACACATATATATATATAACGGCACTTCTGAGATTTTGAACGAAAATAGACATAATCTGCGGCCCTTGGGTTTTATCTAATGCAACTCTGGTAGTTACCTTATTAATACTAATGACAAGAGACAAGTATATTCGGAAATGAAGCTATCCTTTGAGACCAATACATAGAAACGTAAATTCTAGTTCTGATGTAATCTTATGGCCTTGTCTGATATATGTTTTTGCAGTAGTTGTAGTTTATGTATGGAATAATTAGAATTTGAAATGACAGTGAGGTGCCATGTCTGATATAGATTTAGCATATAATTTGACTGTTTAGTGCACAATTTAATATATATTCAAATGTACAATCAAGAAAGGCACTAGACAGAAAAATACGTACATTAATAGGTCATTTCATGATTACTAATACATTTAAACGGTTTTACAAGGCTGACAGTTTCGTATTTACGTGTGAATGCATGATGTGCATATTCTTGGCTGAAACCCCAACTAGTGTCGAAAAGCGAATCGGAATAATCCTATTGCTTTTTCAATTTATAGAGAATTATTTAAATTGGACATGTTGATATGTGTATATAGCCAGTGTATATAATTATATATATATTCATGCACTCACTGTTAACATGTATATAGGT
>OZ024750.1:21481252-21483752 GCA_964016885.1 Eledone cirrhosa | reverse complement strand
CGACTTGGAAACTCTGGTACAAACACTACACTTGTGACAATTATTGACACATAGTGCTGGGCCCATGGTTCCATGTGACGACAAGTGTAGAGAGATCTCCAGATATAAAGCAATGCCTGTGCCGTGAAGCTTTTATAGTGAGCAAAGGCACTGCACAAAGCCAGTCCCACTCTCTTAACCAAGATGATATTTACCAAAAAGAAGAACGAGTCAACATCATTGGATACCATCAGGTTTGCAGGTGTTATATCAGAGTTTTGCTTTTCCTAGAATTCTGCCTTGACAAAGGCTAAGGGGTCATCTCTCCCGGTGATTTTGGATGGCTGGATGGCCATTGACTCTAAATAGCTCCTTTGCCCTTTGACAGGTTTTGTCCTTAGTCCTGCAGGATGTCCAAAGTCACCCACCTCACCAAGAAACCTTGGCGGGGTTGCCAGTTTAGTCGCCAACGACCCGACCATGAGACAGGTTGTACTGGGATACATGTTACTAGTAGCACCAACTGGTGACCTGACATAAATATACATACATATGTATATACATGCACATACATAAATATATATACACACACACACATACACATACATAAATATATATATACACACAGAAATCTGCTTAGCATGACATCAAATATGACATGGTTTGTAATATGTATATATTAAGTTTCCTATCGACATGAATTATGTTATGCAACTAATACAAGTATTTAAGTGCATACAAATGAAGGTACACACATATATATACATATATACACCTGTACAAACAAACACACTTCCACACACATACATATATACATACATACACACAGATATATACATGCATACACACACGCACACATATATACATACATACACACACACAGATATATACATACCCACACAGACACACACACGTACACACATATATATATATACAAACGACTCTTTCAAATTGAGTTCTGTTTTATTCTTAAAGAATAAATAAGATAATTCCACTTCGCGCATTTTATTAATTACCTCGTATTAATTGTAAATGTTCTGTTCTAAATAAGAATATGAAAAACATATGGTATTATGTATAAATCCCTACATGTAAGTATGTTCGAATATTTTTATTATTTTAATCCTTATTGTTATAACCAATATCATGAACATGCCTACATATCTTACCCCGAACGAGCAATTGCCAGCGCTAGTATTACTAGTTCAATGACATCACAAATGATACTCCAGAAGTAACCAATACGACTTTCCTCGTATTACGAACGCTCTTTTCATTCCACAATGCACTGTAGGATGCGAATTTTGATTTTCCACCAAATACATAACTGACCTGGTTGAATGTATTGTACATCTGGCAATATTACAGTTGCCAAAGCACCATCCTCGGATTCCACTTGGCTCAGGACTGCATCTCATTTAAATAGATGAGCAGGATTGACTATAGCTTCTTACCGGCTCTAGTAATCACAGCCAACTTTGTTCCCGTTGTTAACTACTGGGGTTGTTATTAACTACTAAGGGTGGTGGTATCGGTAGAGGGTCGGACGCCATGCTTTCCCGCTTAGAGTTACGTCCCTTTGCTGTCTGAGTTCAAATCCCGCCGCGGTTAACTTTGCCTTTCATCCTAAAGGGGTCGATAAAATAAAGTACCAGTAATGCACTGGGATAATTGCTGGCCTTGTGCCAAATATAGAAACAGTTATTAACTACTGGCATTCTACGATAGACATATGTATCTCTTCAATGGTTAAACAAAACGTCCACCTATTCGAATAATTTTGCATCCCGTGGCTGGTTGACCGAGACATACACAGAAGTGTCCCTCTTTTTGTATGGCCCTGGAGTTTGGTTTTTGCTGCGGAATTTCCAGACGTTGTGAGGCATCTGGCTGGAACTAGGACAGAGTAGATCATTATTTGATGTAGGGCGCCAGATGTTTAAGAGTCATCTTAAATATTTGACTTTGCACACTTGTGGGAAATTATTATTATTATTATTATTATTATTATTATTATTATTATTATTGGTGAGTAGTATTAATACTACTACAAATAGCTCTGTGAATATAAATACAAAAGTAACAATTTATTTCAAGAATATAAAGAACTGTACCAAAGCAAAATTAACTTTATATATCACAGCGGAAACATCTTAAGCAAATTTTGACCGCGATAACACTCCACTTGTTATCAATGTTGTTTTCAAAGGTATTCATTATATCTTTACATTACAGCTAGGAAGCCTTTGTTTCATTTCAAAGATTCAATCAGTAAAAATGTTACAGGATATGTTTTAGTCAAATGGTCGGATTTGAATTCCTCTAATAAATGGAACAAAAGCATTTTCCCCCTTTAAAGCTGTATTTTATTTCCTTTTATTTTTCTTTCATAACGTTCCCATTTTCTGCTTCTTCCCTTCATAGACTGTTCTTTATCTTATTCTCTTTTTTCTTGTAAACGAATTCTTATTTTAGCATTACACTCAAAATTGTTTCAGATATATTAATTTACACGCCATCT
>OZ024750.1:21451252-21476252 GCA_964016885.1 Eledone cirrhosa | reverse complement strand
TTTCAAACACTGACCTGATTGCAATAAACTCATTGTTTAAAGTTGCTCTTGTTCCTTATAGGTCATTGGACGACGAGAAATCTCCTCTCAGCGCACCCGCAAACCCTGCCACGAGCTAGCATCCAGGCCAAGGTCATATTAACCATGTCGTCCTCCATAAACAACAACTAGCTTTTGGTAGGTCTGCCTTGCCTTCAAGTATCCTTCTGGCTCCCAATGGAGAGCGGCCCTTACTCATTTCTTCGTGAGTATGCGTATCCCGTGGTCAAGCCTATTCGGGCGACATATGGTGATGTCATTCCTAACATTAAGCATCCCGAACCTTCCATGATATCTTTATTCATGATGTCTTGAACTTCGTGTGAATGGGACAGTTTCCGTTGGTGAGGCGGTCCTTATGCTGCCAGCACGATCTACGCGGAGGGCTGGACGTGTTGTGGCTAACGATACATACTCAGTGACTATTTTAACTAGTCACCTCCTGCTCCCCTTATATATATATATATACATATATATATATATAGGAGTAAGTAAGATATATATATATATATATATAGGAGTAAGTAATATATATATATATATATATATATATGTAGATAAATCTACCAAGAGTTTACGGTAGTGTCCAATCCGTATGAAGAACTCAATGTAATCCGGATATCATGGAAAGAAGAGATGCAATGAAAAATCACTTTCGGTGAAAGATAAACGGAATACAGAGTCAAGATAAAATATTAAAATTTTTAATAATTTTTAAAATTTTTAATATTTTTTTTAATTTTTTTAATATTTTTTTTTTTAATTTTTAATATTTTATTTTTTTTAATATTTTATATATATATATATATATATATATATATATATATATATATATATATATATATATATATATAGGAGTAAGTAAGTTATATATATATATATATAGGAGTAAGTAAGATATATATATATATATATATATATATATATAGGAGTAAGTAAGATATATATATATATACACATTTTGTTATACTTTGTGAGGGTCATGATGGGAATAAATTAAAAAGACGATAATATATATATATATATATATATATATATATATACGTTATTCCGGGTTGAATCGGAGGTAACCACAGTAAGTAAGGTACTCAATACATTGCAGAGTATAAAAGTTTTAATATAGATGAGATTCTACAGGACTAGAACTGTTTCATTCTTTAGAAATCATCAGGAATCAGGGATTCCTGATGATTTCTAAAGAATAAAACAGTTCTAGTCCTGTAGAATCTCATCTATATATATATATATATATATATATATATATATATATATATATATATATATATATATACACATATATACTACCCAAAGTATCGAGTTCTCTGGTGCGTTATGGTCCACCTCATTCCTTACCACACTCTCTTCGTTATATATATATATAACAGAAATAACAACGTACGCAATCGGTACAGTATACGCTTGAAATAGCAGGAAGAGCATCTTAACGTTTCGGATGCTAGTCGTTCATCAGAAAAAAGAACGAGAAATTAGATAGATTGAAGGGAGAGGCGGATGGAATTGGAACAATCTTTAGATAAAAATAACAGGTCCATTCATGTTGCCATCTCTATCTCCCCCCCCCTCTCTCTCTCTCTCTCTCTCTCTCTCTCTCTATATATATATATATATATATATACACATGCGTGTGTGTTACTCTTTCATTCCCTATTCGTTTTTAACTAATCTGATTTACTGGTACTTTATTTTATCGACAATGGAAGGATGAAAGCCAAAGTTGACTATGTTGGAATTTGAATTCAGAACTACCAATACTTTCAACCAATACTTTCTACCACCATGAGATAAACAAATAATAATGACGAACTGGTATTTCTAATTTCCATGTCTATAAATCATAAATGCATTGATTCAAATAATGCATAATATATTAGTTTCCACGAAACCACATTCAATTTCTGAGAAGGAGCAATGGTCTTCGAGAAGTTTTCTGGTGGATAGTGGTAGTAAGTAATGAATGTAAACTACCGTTGGGAACCATATATTTCCCACCCGATCAGCTTCGTTTCCCATTACCTCACACGGCACCAATACCTCTCCATTTTATATTTACTTCTCAAAGTAAATAGTATATATAAATGCTTAGTAAATATAGACATAGATTATAAATATAGAAAGCTGATGCTAATACCGCAAATATGATATGTAGTTATTGATATTTATTATTGATAAATAGGTTCGTGGAGAAACCATTAAAAAATATTCAACGGCCATATCTTTAGTTTCAAACATACTATACATCCCAGATAGGCTTCAGTTTCAGTGTCTTATTGCCATAGTGATTATAGCTGAAATATATGTAATTAGGAATGTATATATTAAATAAGAAAATGCGAAGTAGTTTCAGATGTTAAAGTCCTTTATTGATAATGCTGTGAACCATATTTCAATGACAACAGTGGCCACCCGATTTCGTGTACCCAGTGCCATGACATTATCAGACAGCTTCTTACATAATAAGGTTACATTCCCGAGGTAAACCAAATTGAGTCGACAAGAGAGTCCCAATTCAACCCCACCGGTTTGCGGAGGCGTAAATCCACTACCCCAAAACTCTACTAAGATCGCCTAGGCAGGTCCCCCCTACACCTCAACCAAACAATCACCCCCATCCAGGTCAGTAATGTGACACGGTTATAGTTTACTGCTAGTCACCCTGCCAGTGGCTTTTGACCGAAACCTAATGGGGGTTGGAGAATATGAGTTTCAATAGGCCTCAATACTACCCCTAAATTAGGCTTGGACAATATAATTGACCATCACCCGCTAAGAGAATATAAACCTAGTTCTAGATATACTTACGGTAGAGAGGGAGAAACAAAAAAAGAAAAAAATATATTTTTCTTCCTAATAATCTATTTCTCCCCCTTTTCATATATATATATATATATATATATATATATATATATATATATATATGTATATATATATATATATGTGTATATATATATATATATATATATATATATATATATATATATATATATATATATATATATATATATATATATATATGTACATATATATATGTATATATATATGTACATATATATATATTGACTATTGGGGTCGATTAGAAAAGCTCAAACTTTATTTCTTCAACGTCGCCGTGAGCGCAAGATTACCTGTATGATGTGAAAAATATTCCATCAGCATAGCCCAAATGATGTTGGCATCACCTTTAGTGTACACCCAAGGCTTGGGCCCCGTGCTCTCCGCCCACGACAAAACTCCCACTCGCATCACATAACAACAATACGGCACAATTATTCCACCTCAATTGGCCCTGCACTCTTTAACATTACACCAAAACACATCAAAGCAGAGACAGACCCCATCAAGTTCAAGAAGTCTTTGAATAAATTCCTTCAAGAAATCCCGGATAAGCCTCCTACACCCGGATATGCCTCCGTAAACAATAACTCTCTGCTCGAGTGGGCCATGGTGCCCAAACACTGATTTGTAAGACTTCGCCAGGTGGTGCTATTAAGTTAGACATGGCCTGGGCCAATACTGGCCGAAACCTATCAAAGTTATCAAAGTTATATGTATATATATGTTTATATATATATATATATGTACATATATATATATATATATATATATATATATATATATATATATATATATATATATATATATATAAAAATATATGTGTATATATACGTTTATTTTGGCTGGTTTAACTAGTAGTTAGCCGGGTGAGTGATCCAGATATTTCAGTTAGCAGACGACAATGTAATAAGCAAAATCATTCGACGTCTGCGTATTATCTATCTGGTTTGTACAGGAATAGGTTAATTACTTCAATAAAACACACACACACACACACACACACACACACACACACACACACACACACACACACACACACACACACACACACACACACACACACACACACACACACACACATATATATATATACAAACTAAAAGTAACAAAAATAAAGCACAATAAGTCATAGTCTCACACTATATTCTTCACAAAATTCACACCCTCTCTCGCTCTAAATCTATCAATCTATCTATGTATCCATCCGTCTCTCTCTATCTATCTATATATATGTATATATATATATATATAAGTATTTATATATATATGTATATATATGTATATATGTATACGTATATATATATATATGTATGTATTTCTATATATATATATGTATTTATATATATATGTATTTATATATATTTATATATTTATATATATATATAATTATTGTTATATTTGTATATATTTATATATATATATAATTATTGTTATATTTGCGTTATATATTTATATATATATATAATTATTGTTATATTTGTATATATTTATATATATATATAATTATTGTTATATTTGGGGAGGGTCATATTTGCGTAATATTGCCAGCATTAATAACAGAACACACTCACTGTTTGGTTGGTTTTCGCTTCTCGCTGTCTTTTATATCTGCGATCTAACTTACTCGGTCCTCAATGTTTCCATTGACTGACCGGCGGTCAAAAATAATACAGATACAATATAGACACAAACACATATATATAGTTTACATAAGTTACATAAATCTTTCGTTGCACATCTGCAACATCGTCAGTGGTGTTATATTCATTGTTCCTCCTGTTGTGTTGTATGTCTACGCCATTTTTTATTCAGTCTGTCTATATATTTATTTATTTATTTGCTTGTTTGTTTATCTTATTTTATTTTGTCTTCTTTGCGCATGCGTTTGCGCGTGTGTATAGTGTTATGTGTGATGTGTGACTAGTGTGTATAGTGTTGTGTCTGCTGGGTGACTAGTGTGTGTTTATGTGCTTGTTGTTATTGTGCTTGTGTATGTATTTATTTATCTTATTTTATTTTATTTTATTTACTTATTTATACTTCTCTTAGGTCAGTGTTGTTTGTTTGGGTATTGTTGTTGTTCCACTCATTCTTTCTGTTTAGCTTTGGTCTTCTAATTTCTATTTCACTGGCCTCTCTGATTTGCCTATCTGCTGGGTCATTCCTATGTTTAGATATTATTCTAATTTCTATGTTGTCTATGTTACCGTCATGTTGTTGTCTCACCTATGTATGTTGTTGTCATGTTTCTGCAAGTACCCTCTGTACATCTTATGCTATAGACTACGTTTCTAGTTTTACAGTTTATCCGGGGGTTCACCTTACATATGATACATTTCCTATTGGTACAGTGGGTTTTCTTAAAAGGGTAGGTTTTGCTGATCAGGGATTTTATGGTGGTTCCTGGCTTTTCTACCACCTTTATTTTTAAGTGGGTCTTTCTCAGGGCCTTTCTACACTGGTTAGCTAATTTACCTCCAGGGGTGGCGTCCACAAACATGACACTCTGATATCTCTGGTTGTCGTACCATGATGTGGCCTTCCCTATCTTATGTCTAGCCCTATCTAAGCTATTCCATGATTTGCTCCTGTATAGTGGGCAAATTCCTTTCATGTCCAGTTCTATGAGGGTCTTATACTTTTCCATGGCTCCTTCGTATACTCTGACTCTGTCTCTTTGGTTGTAGCCAGAGAACTGCATGCGGTTGATGAAGTGTTGTCAATGCGGTTGATGAAGTGTCAGTCAATGGCAACATTGAGGAACGAGTAAGTTAGATCGCAGATATAAAAGACAGCGAGAAGCGAAAACCAACCAAACAGTGAGTGTGTTCTGTTATTAATTCTGGCAATATTACGCAAATATGACCCTCCCCAAATATAACAATATCTGTTTCGACACACGATTTCATATAAAAAACCTCGCTAAACTAATATATATAATTATATATATATATATGTATTTCTATATATATATGTATTTATATATATATATATGTATTTATATATATATGTATTTATATATATATATATGTATTTCTATATATATATTTATTTATATATATATGTATTTATATATATTTATATATTTATATATATTTATATATTTATATATATATATAATTATATATATATATATACAATTATATATATAATTATATATATATATATAATTATAGATATATATATATAATTATATATATAAGTATTTACATATATATATATAAGTATTTACATATATATGTATATATATATAGATGTATTTCTATATATATGTATTTCTATATATGTATTTCTATATATGTATTTATATATATGTATAAGTATGTATACGTACATACATATATGTATACAGACGTACAGTAGTATGTGTATATATATAGATACATGCACACATATATATATATGTCATATGGATTCACCGAACATTTATTATTATGCTAGGTGTGTTTGTAAACAAACATCCCGAATTAAGCCGTACAGTGTCTAGCAACCATCGTTGCTTATTTGTTCAACACTGACAAAGGAAGCCGTACTAAGAGTGAGAAATGAAATTTCGGTTCGTTTTGTCTGTTTATATATATATGTATTTCTATATATATATGTATTTCTATATATATGTATTTCTATATATATATGTATTTCTATATATATGTATTTCTATATATATATATTTCTATATATATATATATTTCTATATATATATATATTTCTATATATACATATATTTCTATATATATATATATTTCTCTCTATATATATTTCTCTCTATATATATATATATTTCTATATATATATATTTCTATATATATATATTTCTATATATATATATTTCTATATATATATATTTCTATATATATATATTTCTATATATATATATTTCTATATATATATATATTCTATATATATATATTTCTATATATATATATTTCTATATATATTTCTATATATATATATATATATATATTTCTATATATATATATTTATATATATATATTTATATATATATATTTATATATATATATTTATATATATATATTTATATATATATTTCTATATATATATTTATATATATATTTATATATATTTATATATATTTATATATATATTTATATATATATATATATACACAGTTCAAGAGTAACCAATCTTAAAGAGTGAGATGGAGATAGTAGAGGAGATATGAGAGGAGAGATTGGTGAGTTAGTTAGAAGCCAGAGCGTAAAGGCATGTGCTCAATGTGCAATATGCAGTAGAAAGCAGCTAGGTGGCTGGGTTCATGCAGAAGTTAGGTGCGCAGAGCTGGAAATATTCATTAGTTAAGCAAAACAAGACCACAAACTTCACAAGGAAGACATTTTAAAAGATTGCCAACATATTTTAGTTTGACGTAAGGAATGTAGAGAATAATAATATTAATAATAATAATGTCCGTTTACATTTAGAGTCGTCAAAGAGTAAGACTGTCTTCCTGGCGTGGAGGATGATTTTTCTTTCCTGGTCGGTGATGGGCACAAGTATCTAAATTGATAAAAAGAGCTCCCGACTCACCCTTCGACGTCAGCATGGGCGCCACGGATTCGGCGAAGGTCACAGATCTTATAGGATTATTCCTAATAGCCAAACTCACTGATATGTTCCCTGCATTCGGTGGTGGATTTTACCGTGATGATGGGCTCCTTACCCTTAAAGGGTACAACCCCAGTAGTACAGATCGGGTCCGGAAACAATTAATCAGATTCTTCCGCGACTGGGGATTTAAAATAACCCTACAAACGTCCCTGACCAGAGTAAACTTCCTGGACGTGACCCTCGACCTCGAAAACGACCTGTACTACCCATACAGGAAACCTAATGACAATCTGCACTACATCCACCGCCGATCAAACCATCCTAGGAACATCACAAACAACCTGGTCAAAAACATCTCCCTCCGCATATCCCGTTTATCAGCTAATGAGCGGATATTCGATGAACATGCGCCTTATTACAACCAGGCCCTCAAGCGGAGTGGTTTCCGGAAATATCCTACTGTCCAGCTCCCATTAGCGGAACCAGCAGGAGACACCGCCGCTCACGCAATGTAACATGGTTCAATCCTCCCCACAACGCAGAGGTGACAACTCCCATCGGGAAACTATTCTTTAGGCTCATTGAAAAACACTTCCCATTACAACACCGCTACCACAACATAATTAACAAAAATACCATCAAACTCTCTTACAGCACTACACCAAACTTCGCACAAAACATCGTCTCCTCTAACAACAAAAAACTCAACCCCGATGGCAGAAATAACCTAAATAGCAGTGGAGAACCGACCAGGAGGTGTAACTGCCCGGATAGATCTATTTGCCCACTCGACAATAGATGCAGAGACCGTAATGTGATCTACCAGTGCAACGTGAGGACGGATACCTCCAACAAAGCCTATATAGGACTTACCGCATGTGACTTCAAGACCGGGCTATACCAACATAGACATACCTTCCGAAACCCGGCCCGGCGTCACGCCACTACACTTTCGGGCCACATATGGGACCTCAAGGACAACAACATCACCTATGATCTCACTTGGAGAATACTGTCCAGAGCCAATTCTTACACGGGAGGACGCCGTCCGTGCAATTTATGCTCGGAGGAAACTTTACAAATGCTGTTTTCGACGGACCAACTCCTAAACAAGAAAGATGAACTGGTTACTGCATGTAAACATAGATTGCGTAGGACTTACCTCGCCCTCAAACCCCATAATGACCCGGGGGGGGGGGGGTAGACTAGGGCTATAACACCCCACTTGCCGATTTTGCAATGGGTAACCCCTGCTTGCCAAGGGAGACGTAAGATCTTCTTTGTATTCTTTTATCGCTTCCTTTATTTCCTTCCTTCCCCCCTCTCTCCTTAGTCCTTCTACCCCAGCTCTTCTCCCTTGTCGGCGTCTTTTCTCGCCCACCCGAGGCTGCCCTTTGGCCCCTTGTAGCCTTAGTACCCCCACCCCCTCCCCTAGTCTAGGATAGATTTGGCGGACTCCGCTCTTTATAGCAGTTGGTTTAGACCCCGGATACTTGTCCCCTTTTTCCGACCGCTCCCACTATTCTCTGTGCCCTCTATATTTCTTAGTGGCACTTATGCCTTATTTTTTCGTTTCAGTATTTCATTCTTCGCTTTTCTTTTGAGCGGGGTGGATTCTGAATTTATTCTTCCGTATTCTACCTTTACTTCGTACGAACTTTCATGTAGCTTGTTATAGATTTTTGAGAGTTAGCATTAGTATATATTTTTCTCGGGACTCAGAATTATTATCTCGTATTAGTTCACTTTGCTGCACTGGGTGGTTGCTGGAATTGTGCCCGGGATGGAAACCTTTATTGTTTATTTCGTGGTAGTCTCTTTAGTATTTTGGCCCCTTTTGTTGACCCGTCACCGTATCATTTACGTACTTATACCTCTTAAAAGGGTCCTCGCCTTATCCGTCCCACCTAGTTCTTTTACTTATTTCGTTATTTCTTTATTTCTTTCTTTACTTCTTTCTTTCTTTATTTATTTATTTATTCTAGACTAACAATAGCTAGAGACCTAGGTCGTAGAATTTAATTTACTTTACTTTTTTCTTTACTCTTATTTGCTTTTCTTCACTCTCAGTATTTTTTCTTTCCTATATATTTCTACCCCCCATTGTTCTACCTACCGTTCCGACTTCCTCCCCCTCCCCCTCCCCTGTATCTTCTTTGACCTCATGCCCAGCTGTAGCTGGCACTACAAACGCTTGATTGGGGCTACTCCACCCCTCCCCTCTTTCTCCTACTGGCAGGTTTAGCCACCATCTCCCCTACTAATTTGCAACCACAGAATTACTACTGATTTTTGACAATCACTTTGACCATATATGGAATTACCCCTTGAGAAGATCGGCTATTTAAATACCAGGATAAATTTTCATTTAGTCCAGAATTAGCCGTCGAAACGGCTTGAGCTCAGCTGTCGGGGTCTTACTGGTTCCTATATATATATATATATGTATATATATATATACATAACAATATCGGTTTCAACACACGTTTTCAGATAAAGAATCTTGCTAAACAAATTCAGAAACGAAATATATATATACATTTATATATATATATATATATATATATATATATATATATATATATATATATATATATATATATATATATATATATATATAATGAAATGGAAGGAGAAATCAAAGAGTAGCAACAAACGATTCAGTTCTAATGTAAATCTAATTTGGCATTACATAAATCAGCAACATAAATACAAAAATGAAAGACAACAAATGTATTTAGTTCATAGCAAACAATGGACTTCAATAAACAGAAAACATTCCACTTCCTTCCTTTTACAATGTCATTTTCAATTATAAAGGTCGAATAGATGAAATGGACTAAAATATAACTTGAGAATTACATCATTACTATAAATGCATCATACAATTTAGCGTCAGTATCGTAGGACTGTTACAAAGTTCATTTTATAATCACGCGGTTTCTGATTCCAGCCTATTTCACAGATTCTTGGGAATTATATCACTTGAATAACAGTCAAATCAAATACAATTTGGCGGAATAGTTACTAAATTTGCTGCATTGTCATGGGATTTCAGGTTGTTTCCTATGTTGTGGTACCTGAAGTAAACCTTTTCTATCTCCTCGACTCGATCCAAACTCAAAGAGAAATGGCTTTTTAGTTTTTTTGCCGTTGAATAGAAACACACAAATATGGCCGAGATTTTCGTTGTATATGACTGAGATTTCATCAAATTTTAATATATCGTGAAATCACTGTATATCATATCTGAATGGCTGCGAACCCCGGTCTTATCTAAATATCTAAATATACGTGGATAAAATTATACTTGTAGATATTTTGCCACCTATAATACATGTATATTTTATGGGATATTATATATATATGTATGTGTCTGTGTGTGAGAGTCCCGGGTTCAATCGGAAAGGGGGGGGGGGTAACCACAGTAAGTAAGGTACTCAATACATTAGTAGAGTGTATAAAAGAAATTTAATATAGAAATGACTTCTATAGGACTAGAATTGTTTCATGTGAATAATGATTTCCTTCGAATGAAAGTCCTGTAGAAGCCATTTCTATATTAGAATTGATATATATATATATATATATATATATATATATATATATATACAATGAGTTAAAGACTTAGTTGATATGTAATCAACCGACTTATGAGTATAGCAGATACGAAACACTCAACTGATAATATTTATCTGGAGTATTATAATAATTGTTTCTACTTTAGGCACAAGGACAGCAATTAAGCAGTACATTACTGGTACTTTATTTTCTTGACCCCGTAAGGATGAACGGCAAAGTTAACCTCGGCGAGATTTGAACTCAGATCATAAAGGGACGTAACTCTATGCCTCAAAGCATGGCGTCTGACCCTCTACCGATACGGCCAATAAAGGAAAGATATATACTTTATATCGTCACTATTTATTTCATTATATATATTTCGGGGATGCAAAAATGTATGTGTAACATAAATCAGAGCATGCTCTCATCAGATAAAATACATATGATATCCCAGCATCATCGATCTTGATAGATCAGCGACAAGTAAGTATATATATATATATATATATATATATATATATATATATATATATATATATATATATTAGAATCTAGCAGTACTAAACATACCGTATATCTTTAGATATAAGAAATTCTCTCACACACACACATACACATATATATATCTATTAAAATATTAAACTGGCATGAATAAATCAATATAAAACATCTCGATTTCTAATGCAAATTGTATGCAAAATATCATATTCCATCATTTACAATAGTATTAAGGAAACAACAATAAATGTGTTTTAGAATACATATGATGAGGCAAAGATAATAAGAACAGGGAGCTATTTCCATCATTATTCCTTTCCTATAGCGCGGTCTATAACCAATAAGTAAAGAATAACACTAATTACCATAGTTAAAATAAACGAAATCTAATAAAAGACAGCGGTTTACATCTATAGTTATGTCTTATTAGTGTGACAAAATATTACTATCTAATTTAACCGCAATTGAAAACTGAATTATTTGGTGAAACCTGTTATGTTACGTTAAGCTAGTAACATCACGATGGGATACATAAAACTACATTGAGATGACAGAATATCTGCTACTACTAATTCAAGAAAAACAACTAGTACTACTACTGATGTTGCTATACCACTAACTGCACACACGTATATATATATATATATATATATATATATATATATATATATATATACTCCCATGAACACAATGCATGTAAGAAAACAGACGTATATTGTCATAGAGAGCGATTTCTGTAGTCAAAATACGGCGATATATATTTATATATATATATTAATATATATATATATTAATATATTAATATATATATATATATATATATATTTATATATATGTATATATATATATGTATATATATATATATATATATATATATATATATATATATATATATATATATATATATTTATATATTTATACTATATATATATATATATATATATATTAATATATATATATTTATATATTTATACATATATATATTCACACACTCTGCATCGAGTGCTGACTTTTGTTCTCTTACCAGTTTTTATTTCGGATTTACTGCACTTCTGCATATATATATATATATATATATATCACCTTGATCACCTTGACCGACCAGTCTGTCGGGCTTCCATTCAGCGCCGCTGGTCACAGCACGCCGCTGGTCACAGCACGCCGCTGGTCACAGCACGCCGCTGGTCACAGCACGCCGCTGGTCACAGCACGCCGCTGGTCACAGCACGCCGCTGGTCACAGCACGCCGCTGGTCACAGCACGCCGTCCATTCCTCTCTGGAACGTGCTTTCCTCATCCATGTATTCCCAATCGTATTCTTAAAATCGTAACTCCACCCTCGTGGAGGCCTTCCGAGTGGTCGTTTCGGCTCGCGCGGGTACCACTCGGCAACTGCGCGAGTCCACCGATTATCGGTGAACCGGGCGACGTGTCCAGCCCATCTGAACTTGCTGCGGATTATATTCCGTGATGACGTCCCTCACACCGGACTTCTGTTGGATGACTTCGCTCCTGATGTGCTCTCTCAACAAGATTCCTAGCATTGATCTCCCCATGGCTCTTTGAGTCGTTACCAGCCTCTGCTCTTCTCTCTTCGTTGTAGCCCAAGTTTCACTGCCATATAACATTGCAGGTAAAACTGTGCTATTGAAGAGGTTGGCGCGGGTGGTCTTGACCAACCTCCCATTGAGCACATCCCTTATGCCGTTGAACGCCTCCCATCCGGTCCTTACTATATATAACTTGATTAACTTTGCTAGGTTTCGGCCAGTATTATCCCAGACCATGTCTAACTTAATAGCACCTCCTGGCAAATATATATATATATATATTACATATATTCATATAAAACGTAAGAAAACAGACGTATGCTGTCAAAGAGAGCGATGCCCTCAGAGTACAGAGACCAGCGACCAGTGCTCAACAGAGAGACAATCCACAAACTTGCGGATTACTATTAATTTGAAGACAACGAACGAAAACAAGGCCAAAATAAAAAAAAAACATTGAATGGGAAACCTTAAATAAAAATACGAACAAAAGGCAGATATCGAAGCTCTTCAGCCGTCGCGATGGAGTGCTGGCAGTTCCAACCCAAGGAGTAAAAGACAAGACCATAACATGTACATATAGAACACGTACATATATACACACTATGCACATATTCACATACAAACACACACACATATATTGAATTGCATAACAGCAGTTGTACTAAACTTCACAGCCCTTAACATTGAACATATTTAGTTTTTCCCTGTTTCCACATAGGGATGTAGCACGGATATTTCACATGAATAGATATACAAAAAACATAAATAGGAAATCGTATCAGGAATAAAAATACACAGAAACTATTATTCTGCAATTGCCGCTAAGAAGGTGATACACATGGATGGGTTGATAATATTTGCTTTGTTTCTTCTCGGAAAATATATTACTGCAAATGTACAGTCTCGTAACAAAAATGAGTAATCGGTTTCAGATATACTATTCTTGCAAATGCAACCGTATATCAAACAAAGATATATATATATATATAAACGTGTGCGCGTGTGTATGTATAAACGTATATGTATTTGTATGGTATATAAATTGCATAAAAAAATGTATATTTGCGTGCGTCTGTGGGTGTAATATATGATATATAGTATTTATATGTATTTACATATACTTACAAAAACATATATTTATAGAAACATATATATTATATGTATAACATATCTTAAAACTGGGTGGCTTAGGTCGTGAGTTTCATAACTGAGAGTGCGTCTTGGCCTTCAGCAAGGATTTTTATTTCATCTTGGTCCAGTTAACTCAACTGCCAAAACGAATTGAACCTTTAATACAACTGATTAGCATTCTAACGCTGAATATGCTTTAGTAATACGTTAAAAGTACGCATGTCTATGGAATGCTCAACTATTTGCGTCTTAAATTCTGAAGCAGGATGTTCGTGAGTTCGAACATGTGTCACCAAAAAAGACGGAGATACAACAATTTTACACACACTCATAACACACACAGACACACACGCATATATATATATATTGTTATTCTTTGGGAGGGTCATGCTGCCAATAAAATCACACACACCTGTTGGTTTTCACAGTTCTTTCGTCACACATTCTGTGACCATATCAGTGACTGAGCATTTATTTTGTATCTCTCCTTTGTTCTGTCCTACACCAGAATCTACCTCACAACCTCACGATTACGAATCCAATTCTCTAACCACTAAGCCACGACCATTCACTATATACACACATATATATATATTATATATATATATTATATATATATATATATATAAACGGAAAAAATGAAACGATATTTCATTTCCCACTCTTAGTACGGCTGTTACTTAAATATAAGTATGCACACGTACATACACATATGTATACCGACGTACAGTAGTATGTATATATATACATACATGGACACATATATATATGCACGTATGGATTCACCGAACATTTATTATAATGCTCGGTGTGTTTGTAAACAAACATCCCATATTAAGCCGTAGTGTCTAGCAACCACCGTTGCTCGTTTGTTCAACACTGACAAAGGAACGCTGTACTAGTTTCAAGCTTGTTAGCTATCGTCAGCAACGTATACCTTCCTGCCAGATTGTTGAACGTATATACTTACCTTATGCATATTAACGGCTGAGTAGCCCAATTTGCATATCGAGTGGGTTAATCGGCCGGGTGCACCGAAAACGATAAACGGAAAAAAATGAAACGATATTTCATTTCCCACTCTTAGTACGGCTGTTACTTAAATATAAGTATGTACACGTACATACACATATGTATACCGACGTACAGTAGTATGTATATATATACATACATGGACACATATATATATGCACGTATGGATTCACCGAACATTTATTATAATGCTCGGTGTGTTTGTAAACAAACATCCCGTATTAAGCCGTAGTGTCTATATATATATATATATATATATATATATATATATATATATATATATATATATATATATATATATATATATATATATATATGTATATATTATATATATATGTATATATATTAAAATAACAGATTAAAGTAAGTTTAAGCAAAGAATCGCTGCTTTTGCCCTCAACGGGATCTTCTGAAACTAAATATTTGCTGTACGCTTTTTATATATTTTTATATATGTATATTATCCTTATCGAGCTCTCTTCGGATGTTAGTCTTCACATTTATTACTGTTACTATATATAACGAAGGAAGTGTGGTAAGGAACCAGATGGACCATAACGCACCAGAGTACTCAATACCTAGGGTAGTAGAGTGGGCAATAGGAAACGGCTTGAGCTCTGCCATCGGGGTTAAACGTGTTCCTATATATATATATATATATATATATATATATATATATATATGTGTGTGTGTGTTTGTGTATTCACGAATATACTAAACGTTTATAGAATTGAATAATGTATAAACCTATTGTGATAAAAGTTGAAAGAGGTACTAACAGTACACCAGTGTATGAAAGATGGTCATATAGCATTATTTTACTTATTTCTTCATAACCTTTCTAGCTCTGTTGAATCCGAAGCACGTTTACAGAAAATTTCTGTAAGAAATTATTCCACTGGATTTAAATATAAAACCTTCCAGTTTGTATGTTATTTCAAACGGAATTTCTCTTTGCTTTAGGGCAATAAGACTATCATTGTTTTCTTACTGCTCTGAATTATATAGACCTTGAGGCGAAATATTTTCAGATAGCCAAGTTCTAATTTCGTGTATTATGTAATATATATATATACTTTTAGAAAACATAACACACGCGAAAATACTCCACAAATGCATAATTTCTCAAATAAAAGATAGAAAAAATAATACATATTTAGTATAAAATTATGAAATCGTGTGAATATCGCCATACTTCATTTGTCGATTGTTTGCATACCTATTCATAAATACTGAATTATTCACATACAAAGAAGGTATTCACACTCATATAGTCACACACACAGTCACACCTATTTATGTGCATCTATGTGAATACATATATATGTGTGTGTGTATAAACATATACATACATATATACATACCTACATATATATATATATATATCAGTATATATATATATCAGTATGTATATATTTAAATGTATGTGTGTGCATATATATATATATATATATATAACCAAACGAACAATAAAATTGGTATGAGAAGCGAGGGAGAAGACAGAGTCTGTATCGCTGCCAATTGCACCAAATTATAGCAGTGTGCTCATTTGTGTAATGGCTGAAAAAATATCAGAAAAAACACAGGCGCTTTGCCAATGGCACGAACGCTCTAAGAAACAGACAACTGCTACTTCAAACTAACGAGATAGTTTAATCAATATTTCTACAGAATTTGCTTTTTATTTCCAACGTTTTATTTGATTATTAAGGCGGAGAAATGGCAGATTTATCAGAATGCCGGAAAAAAATGCTTTGTGTTCTTTGAACCGACTCACCGCGCTTGGAGATGAAATACCGACCAACAGTACCTTTCATCTATGTGGGTTAGATCTCATACAGGTTCCAAGGGTGTTGGATTAGAGGATTTGTTAGAGCATCGAAGGAAATGCATTATTTGTTCCGGCGTTTTGCGCTCTGAGTTCAAATCACCCTCTGGTTTACTTTACCAAACGTTGGCTAGATTGTTTTATCCTATTTCTTCCAGCTCTTCTCTTCGCTCTATGTAAAATTGACATATAATATTTTCAGGTTTGATCATAAATAGTTGCCTAGTGCGTGAGTTGAGAGACTTGTTAGAGCGTCGTATGAGAGTCAGTAATCTCACCGGCTCTTTGTGTTGAATTCAAATCCCACCGTGGTCTATATGAAGCAATATTAGTTCGAAGTCGATAAACAACATAACAGTTCAATGTTGGGATAAATTTTTCTTCTATATATATATCTTTCTTGCACCCTTTCTATCATACTTTTATATATTTCTTTGGAAAAAATCGGCTGCGTTCTGAAATTCTATTTTAGTATTGAGTACTGATTCTTACACCCGTCAAATTCACACAAACACACATATATATATATAAATATATATATATATATATATATATATATATATATATATATATATATATATATGTGTGTGTGTGTGTGTGTGTGTGTGTGTGTGTGTGTGTGTGTGTGTGTATCACAAACAAAAAAAAACGTAAATATGCAACGCCTCCTGCGGTTATATTAATTAAATTATGGACATGATAATTTCTTTTCATCCTAATCACATGTAAGTCATGCAATGAATACTGCATATACAGAGATATCAATTGCCAATATCTACTCGCACGATGTGCAATAAGAACAATTTGGTATGTAATCATAAAAAAACTGCATTGGAAAAAAAAACAAAAAAAAAAAACGAGACGAATATTGATTATACTATCTTTTCTGTACCAGAAAAAATTTGGTCAGCCCCAAAATATTAGATCTGGATATCCATACAACCTATTGATTTATGAAAATCCATAAACTGCATACACATATATATATATATATATATATATATATATATATATATATATATATACGTAAATACGCTCAGATATACAATTTCATTGTTGTTTTCAAGTATTTCTGCCTTTTCTATCCTAGTCTTTTTAATAGACAAGGGTTATGCTAGGGTATCGTCTTGATTTAGACGATTATATTAAGCACGGTACATATTGATCACTATACAACTCTCACTTAGGAGTATTACTGTATGATACTGAGTTTATGATGATCTCGCAGTATCACTGTCACTATATGAACAGTTTGATTCCAACTATCTGATTATCATTATAATATTCTCACGGCCAAGGATTGGCAGTATCGGTAGAGGGTCGGACACCATACTTTGTAGCATAGAGTTACGTCCCTTTACAGTCTGAGTTCCAATCCCCCCGATGTTAACTTTGCCATGGCGGTAGATTGCAAAATCTGAAGAGAGTAGTAAAAACACTTTGCAATATAGTCCCGACCTTCTACGTTTTGATTTCAAATCTCACCTAAGTTAGCTTTGTCTTTCTTCTGTACGGGGTCGATAAAATAAAGCACCAGTAACACACAAGGCCGGATTTAACCGACTATTCACTTCCCTTCAAATTTTTGGCCTTGTGCAAATGTTAGAAAGAATAATATACCAAACTCCCCCGCAAGATCGAAGCGTCGGTGGCCCGTCTGAGGAGGGAGCCCCGCGAGATTGCATGGCTGTTGCAGCAGGTGTCACTGGCCACCGCGCGGGGGAATGCCTTTGCCGTCTTGTCAGTAGGGCGCAGCACTTCTGCCCTCGGCCCTCTCCTTCACCCCTCACGTCTCTTCTGCGACACCAGAGCTCTTGTCATCGCCTACCCCTTTCCCGCTCTTTTCTTTCTTTTTTTCTTTTTTTTCTACATTTCCCTATTCTTTCTTTCTTTCCTTTTGTTTCCCCATTTTCACTTTTGCTTACTAAATTTTATTTTAAAAATAAACATGTATCTATATCCTCAATATATGGGTAGCTACCTATGGGCTCCATTATGAAGTTTAAGGGACATAGACGATATGTTTAATCGTGCGTTGACAAATATTTATGTAATATATTTCGGTTTCAACTTTAATAAATATATTATAGTATTGTTGGATATACTTCATCCAACATAGAAACCAGTATATCCGTAAAATCACACCCTGTTGTTTCAGAAAGAGAGGGAGAGAATGGCTAGCATAGTACTAGTTATAGAATATTCATAGTTGGAATGTCATTGATTTATAAACCATTAACCAAAAGACATATGAGATTCAACATCACAAGAGATAGATTAAACACACAAAAGTATGAACCTTATCAACGAAAACAACGTTTTTGATCCTAAGTTAATTTCATCAGGACCGACCTAGGGCTAAAGAAAAACAAGCATTATAACGTTGACGAGAAATAAGTACATTATTACAAAGTAGTTTATGTGATATCTAAAGCCACTTCCCCACTCCCACACACTCTTTCGGTGATTTTAACTTTATTTTCCAGCAGTGAAAACGAAAAAATAAAAAAAAAATTATTAGTTATAGGTTGTTACACAGAGGGAAATTTACTGTGAAAAAAATTGAAGGATAAAACAAAACTAAGCCAAAGAAACAACAAGAAATACACACAAAAAAACCAGACACAAATGAAACATTCAACTTTGGGCAGTAAAACAATATATTTTCGTTTCACTGGGGAAAATAAAACGATGAAATGAAAAAGAAAAAAAGTAATAGAGGAAGCAAAGAGGGAAAAATGTGTTCACGCTAGCATGAATTGTGTGTTGCACAGAAAGTTTTATAGCTCATAGTCAGCAGTTTATTCTAATAGGCGGGACACTTATATCGTATGTAATCCCTATTGGCTGGTTTACTTTATCGATTCCACACTACGAACTCTTAGTCCGTTTAGCTATCACTCCTCCCAACAGGAAAAAAAATAAATAAATAACTAAAACCAAATATTTTTTACCACAACAACACTAAAATGCTCCCAAAAAGAGCAATAAAACACAAAACAATGATTGAAATATAACATAAGGTAACATAAGGGCAACAGGGGATGAAATAAAAAATACATAAGATATAAGACAACATTTAAAAGTCCTACAGAGTAAGATTTACTGATGTCTGTTGTATCTGGTTATTGTCTTCACTCATTAGTTTTTTGATTACATTGCATTTTATGAGATATGTAAATAGTAATGTCAAAATATAGGCAAAAGAGCCAATTTTTTAGATCTGACCGAGTAAACTGTTTCCATCTGATTCTGTTGTCAGATCAACTTTAAAGGCATCTTTTCAGTGAACCCCTTTAAAATCTTAGTGTATAAGTCAATGAACGATTAGTGTAGCTATAAACATTCATTCAATTTAAAGGATTTTTGACGCCATCGGTAGAGCGTCAGACACCATGCTTTGCAGCCTAGTTATGGCCCTTTGCGTTCCCGTTATTAACTACTGGGATTGTTATGAACTATTAAGGGTGGTGGTATCGGTATCGGACGCCATGCTTTCCCGCTTAGAGTTACGTCCCTTTGCTGTCTGAGTTCAAATCCGCCGAGGTTAACTTTGCCTTTCATCCTTACGGGGTCGATAAAATAAAGTACCAAGAATGTACTGGGTAATTGCTGGCCTTGTGCCAAAAGTAGAAACAATTATTACCATTATACAATGGAAATAAAATAAAACTAACGAGCATCTTCAGTTTCTGTAGAATATTTAACAGAAACGAGGAGGACGTCATTACATAGCCTTCGTTGTTTATCAAGTTTCTCTGCTTCCCATTATAAATTTCAAGTTTTGACATTAAACTTGATAAATTACCAACGTTTGGATTATTTCCTCTTCTAATAGGACGCCAGCCACTTATATATTTAAAGTGTTTAAGGTGAAGATCTTCAGTCTCTCTTGTTAATTATAATATATTTCTTACAATTTCCAGTTTTAATATAATGATTAATGTACAATAGTTAAGAGAGACATTTTAGCTTTTTAAAACATATTGACTGCTAAGCAATATCATTGTTTGTGTTAGAAATGTTAATTTGAGCAGAATAATACTTTTGACGCCAACAATTTACACAACCAGTTATGACTACGATTGCTAGTGGACAGACAATTAAGATTTATATTCATACAGATAGCTTTTACGACAAACTATTTGCTTTAAAAATTTTACAGTCCAATACAGAAAATACGATTTGATGATTATATAATTTTCATTTCTGACCATGTTTACTTAAATAATAATTTATATCTATAAATATAATATATATCAGTATAGTTAGCATGGGGTAATGTAATATACTTAATAAGTGATAAGATCTTCTGAATATATTTCTACAATATATTTCTATATGATAGAAATATATGATATATATATATATATATATATATAATATATATATATATATATATATATATATATATATATATATATATATATTTAGGTTTGATGGTTCACCACTGGATAGAGCTGGTCATTCCGTATGGTCAATCTCGATGTAATAATATGGAGAGTACTCAACGTAGAGCAACTCAACCGTCTTCGTTTGTCGTCTAGTTGGTGGTGCGAGTTATGGGTCCATAACTCCCGAGGGAGTGATATGGGCTCATATAGACATACAACTATTCTAGGGTATCTTTTAAACCTGGCGGAGCACATCTCCGGGTAATAGACTGGGACTTGTTTATCGACCTTAAATCCCATAGGCGGGATTTGAACTAAACGAGCAGAGAGTCGGGGATTGAATACTGCAAAGCATTATATCTGACGTACTAACGACTCTGTCAATTTACTGCCTGACACACACACACACACACACACACACACACACACACACCCACACACACACACACACACACACACACACATATATATAGATGATGCCTCAAACATATAACAAAAGTGATTATACTAACACAATATAATTCCTAATAAAATGTATATGACTACATATACAATACGCTTGGGTATAATAAACATATTTCGTTTTGCTAAACATAATTTATGGTGTGATCAAATCATATCTAAGTTAGTAACCATTATAAGAACGGTGTGCACGACATGTATAACAAGGTTCTTATTCCGCTTTAGTAGAAGCTTATTTACACCGATATACATGTATGTATATATGTGTATATAAGTATATGGTTACCGCCGATTGAACCTGGGACTCTCTCTCTCTCTCTCTCTCTCTCTCTCTATATATATATATATATATATACATATATATATATATATATATATATATCCTATATTAAATATTTATACTCTGCTTTGTATTGAGTACCTTACTTACTGTGGTTACCCCCGATTGAACCCGGGATAAACTTATGTATATATATATATATATATATATATATATATATATATATATATATATATATATATATATATATATATTTATATATATATATATATGACATTTATTTTTGCTTCACTTGTGAGAAAGCCGGTACATTATTGGATAAAGCAACCGACTACAAGATGAATGGACTGTATGATAATATGCTTTATAATGGTATCCCAGCTTGGCCTCAGCTAGTCGGCTGGAACACATGGAAGGGTAAAAGGTGTAATTACACAGAGTAGCTGTGATTATACTCTGAAAATAGCAATATCTCGAATAGTCACTTTACATATGATAATAGTCATTCCTTTTATTTTCCTATCGTTAATCTCTATTTTACTTTCAATTCCAAATGAATTCTAAAATGTTAGTCTATTTTGGTATCCATGTGCAAGCAATTCTATGATAATGTCAACTCTTTGATCTCAACGTAAGGCAAGTATGTCTGAATGACAGTTTGCCTGTATATATGTCCTACTGCCAGACTCTATGTCCTCTTTCAGTATTATCTCGTCACATTTTGCCATCGATTTCTAACAATCTACTTAACTAGCTTCTTTGAGTGTTTAGAAATTTCCCCGTTATGTCTGTCGTATACTTGTGTAGGCAAAGTGTTAGACGTGATGCAGTACCATACTAACAATAAACGGCCTTAGAGTTCAAGACTGTCTTTCACATATCTAAAACCATTAGTAACTCATAATAAAAGACCTATGCATTCAAAAGTATCAGCCAAGGTATGGAATTTGACCTTCTGTCGCATAAAATCACATAAGAAATCGAAAATGTTCAGAAATCAAATTTGATTGCCTCGTAATACGTTGCGGTCTATTATTTAGTAAAATATAGTTGTTGAGACGTTTAAATGAATTTGTAATCACTTCGTTATTCTACTATTTATCGCTCGGATACCGCTGGTAATGTATTGGAGATGATGGTGAATAAGTTGGTATTAATTCTGCTACTACTCTGTTTTGATAACATGGTAGCGATTGTGGCCCATCTATGATTATAGATTATTCGTAGAAAATGAATTGTCTCTAATTGAGGTATTGATATTACTTTCACTTCTATAACTTGGTAAAACACGCACTTCATAGTGACATAGCAATATAGTTTCTAGAATTTCAATAAATTAAAGCTTGCATAATTCTCAGCGTAATTTTCATATTTTCTCAGAAGTGTTACAGCACACTCCAACATCACTTCCACAGACAGGCTTTCTTCTCTGCCTTTTCCTATTGCTATCCGACAGGTTTGCGGTCGAGCACTTGGCAGTGGAAACTTCTGGTGTCTTTGGCCCTAGGGCTACCTCCCTACTCACCACCATAGGCGCTGAGCTGGCCAGCCGCAGATGTGAGCCTCGCGAGTTGGAATGGCTCTTCCAGCGCATCTCCCTAATTCTCCGGAGAAACGCATTCTTCATTCTGTCCGCCGGGGCTCTGGGGAGGCCAGCACGTGGGACCCCATTTTCTCACCATACAGATAGATGTGGAGGGCGACAGAGACGGAGGCGATGACAGCGGATGGTTGGCACTTCCACATTCGGACCATATCCTTGTGATTGTGTTCATTATCTATAGAGTTTCCGTATCGTTATGGCCAGCATTATACTAGAAATCATAGTAGAAACCATTATAAAGGCTGCCATATTTCAGAGATTGCCTCGTGCTAACTCCATTTAAGCTCATCGGATTCTCTGATATCTCCTGTCACCACCGACATACTCTCCACTTAAACCACTCTCAAATATACTGCATGTCCTTTCTCACTATTATAAAAATCCCCTGGAATTGCTTTTCTTCCCTATATTCAACAAATTTCAATTGAGAAGAGCATCAACCACATCGCTAACGCAAACTAGATTGTACCGCATTGAAACGATCGTATAGGACGTTACTAGTAAAGTAATACGATATTCATACCACTTGACTAGTGTATTCGTATTTCCAATCATTCACACATCACACATTTGAGATCTTTTGGTTACTATTTTATATATGAAGCAAGCATGTATGTATGCATGTACGTACGTACGTATGTATGTATGTATGTCGGGTACTCTTGAGTGCTACTGGTAACATGTAACCCAGTACAACATGTCGCATGGTCGGTTCGTCGGTGACGAAACCGGAAACCCCACCATCCTGCAGGACAAAAAACAAAACCTGACAAAGGGCGGAAGAACACATAAAAGTCAACGGCCATCCAAAAATGTGTAAATATGTATATACATGTGTATGTATGTATATATATATGTATATATGTATATACATGTATGCATCATAGAAATGATCGGGTTGGATACCAAATCGCGCGGTTAAACCACTGGGAGTGAAGGACCCCTAGCCTTTGTCATGACATTCTTCCAAGAGAAGGCAACTCAACTCAGGAAACTGGGATGACTCCGATATAAAACCTGCGGCTCAGTAGTTCTCGATGATGTTGATTTTTTCTTCTTTTCGGGTTGTAGCTACTGTCGATCAAAGAGTGGGATTGGCTCAGGACACAGTCTTTCCTCACATAAAAAAAAGAAAAAAATGTTCACGCACAGGCATTGCACGATAGAATTAATTGATAATTATTAATAATGGTA
>OZ024750.1:21421252-21441252 GCA_964016885.1 Eledone cirrhosa | reverse complement strand
CTCAATATATTCGGAGAACATTTTTTTATTTACTAATTTAACAGTTTACTACTACTACTACTAGTACTACTACTACTACTACTACTACTACTACTACTACTACTACTACTACTACTACTACTACTACTACAATGATGTATAATAAATCTACACGGAGACAAAGAAACGATAGATCATCAATAAATACACATGTTTAAAGAATGCTGCAATTTTAAAGAATAGAACATATATCCGCTACTAGATTTTGTTTTTAATTTCCGGAACTACAAAGATGAATTTACCAAACGAAATAAAGGAAAAAATAATCCTGAACTAAACCAAAAGCAATATTATTTGATATTTGTATATAATACAATTTGGTTTGTTGTGTTATTTCTTTAGAAAGTAAGCATGATTTAGAGTTATTGTATTTATTTGTGACAAAATCGATATTAAGCTCTCTATTTCGTCAACAAATTACAATGTTGCTATATACACGAAATTTTCCCTAGATACAATAGTAATTGTTAATATTATTATTATTATTATTATTATTATTATTATTATTGTTTTATTTTTCGTGATATTTCAATTTGATTTCATCTGGCCTGGTCTCAACCAGATACCTAAGGCACGTATATATTAGATGGAGAGACATTTCCCGAGAAGGTTTGTGGTTGATGTCAGCGCAATATTTTTAACCTCGTATATTGTTAGATTGCTAGTTTTCCTGGGATTATTATTATTATTATTATTTTTATTATTATAATATAAAATAAATTACTACCACTACCACTACCACTACTACTATTACTACTACTACTACTACTACTACTGTCGTTAGGTCTATCGTTTATGGTGGTCTTGTTAAAATCTACTACTCGTTACAATTGCATAGATCACCGAACCGACTGGTCAATAAATATGTATAAGTATATATATTAATTTACACACACACAATTATATGCAGGATGACATGTGCCTTATTTTAATTTACATTTCTTCATTTGTACATACACTCTTTATCAGACACCCAGTACTTTCTCTAAATATGTCTGCATAGATCATTAACATACCACAGTAGACCAGTTTGACAATTGCCACTGAATGCGAGAAAGTTCCCCCAAATGTTAAAAGGTTTTAAAGTTCTCTACTGAAGTTAACATGGATTTACGAGAACTAATATCAATAACGACTTACTGCTTAAATATGAATAACAGCCGACATAATAGTTTGATTATTAATAGTAATACTTCAACTAATACTGCTGAAACTATATATTATACGGATAGTAATTATAACATTTATCGCAGCCTCAGTATCTAATTGTAGGTAACCGAATCAATTCTAACTTAAAGAAAATTGTCTTAGAAATAATCTTATGTATCAATGAACTATCATTACTCTTATGAGCACTAATAACTATATTACAGCCACGTCTCATAGATTTAAGACGCGATTTTATTCACATTTACATTCATTTAAAAATGAGACATTGAAAAATCCTTTTCTTCTTGCTCGTTTGATTGGGGATTTAAAAATAATCTAATATTGCTCACTTCTCGAGAATGTCCAGTATTAACTTTGCTAAACACTATAAGAATTGCAGAGGAAAATGTTGCTTGTATTTATATGAAACTCTTGAAATTAGTTCCTCTAACGTTCCTCTTCTACATCGTTAATGTGAAGTGATTAGTTCCTGTTTACATTACCCTCCTTATTTCATTTACTTTAATTTATAGGACATTCGGCCCAGCATGAATAATTTGTAGTTTTATACAGTAAATTCTAATATATATATATATAAGTATGATATCATGAAGTAAAGTAATAATTTAAACTCTCACATTTATTATATACTTTATGCTTTAATTTGTATATTTATATTTGGTATTATTTATTTATGCTTATAAGCAGTAATGAGGGTGTTCATATATAGTTATCTATCTGCATATATTTTTATATTTATGTGCGTTTTCATGTAGGTATAGTATAAACGCACACACACAACCACAGATATATATATATATACATCCATACATAGATACATACATACATACATACATACATACATACATACATACATACATACATACATACATACATACATACATGTATATATATATATATGTATGTATACATACATATATATATATATGTGAGGTTGGTATGTTTATTGTGTGCGCATTTGTGTGTCTAACTATACACAAACACACACACATATACACCACATACACACACATGTATATATATATATATGATATGATATCTATACATTATATCATGTATATATATATACATTATCTATATATATATCTATGTATATATCTATACATTATATCATGTATATATATATACATGTATATATATATATATGATATGATATCTATACATTATAAGGGTTTTTGTTGATGTAATGATTTTTAACTGTCTAAAAGTTTTGCTTATATTTCTTCTATTAATCAACTTTGTCATTATTGTATGTGCATTTCTTTAAATAAGCACAAGTTTAAATAGTAAATTAAATTTCGTATATACATTTGTAACCTTTATCTGTATATTTCAGTTGATTTATCGATGTACACTGGTATTTGTGTATGTATGATTATGTGTCTCAATCAAATTGTATATGCGTATATGTACTGGATATAATTCAAGATGTATACGTTATCTCAGTGTTAGTACTCATAATTTTTTTGTTAGCGTTCGGTATTGATGTATCGTATTTTACTGATAATATTTATATCGCTCTGTTATTTTGAAGATGTAACTGACTGTTATAAAATAATTATTTTCTCCATGGGAGTTACTCTTCTTTTGGTTGGTTTATAGATGTTTAATACATTTAACATTATCTAACGATCGTATGACTTTGTATATATAGATAAAAAAAGACACAAATATTGAAACTGACATACACTACAAACCAACAGATTCCAAACAATACTTGCTATTCATGTCCAACCATCCAAAGCACACGAAGACGAACATCCCTTTTAACCTAGCAAGAAGAATTTGCACAAGTGTCTCCAATTATTAAACGCGAAATAAAAGACTTCAAGAATTAAAGGAAATTAGTACTCGAAAGACAGTACACCATTACTAATACATAATGGGATAGAAAGGGCTAAAGCAATAGGCATTGATGACTTACGAAAACAGAAACAAATTCAAGGTACGCCCAATATTCTATCATATATCTCAACACACAACCCAATAAATGCGGAAGCATACAACACTATTCACAAGAACATCCCACTATTGAAACAAGACCCAAGAATGAAAAAAGCCCTTGAAACACACAAAATAATCATAACCAAATGAAAACCGAAATCACTAAAAACATTATTCACCAATGCCAAATTACCTACCACAAACCCACAACCAACTGTCAAAAAACGTGGTCGCTATAATTGTGGAACCTGCACTCACCTCAATGAAGGCAACACGTATACATTTAAATCAGGACAACATTTTGCTGTAAAAAATCACTTCACTTGCTCATCAAAAAATCTAATTTATGCCATTAAATGTAAAGGATGCAATGAAGATTATATAGGACAAACTAAACTCACACGCAGAAACAGAATGACAGTTCATCGCCAACAATTACGAGATCCAACCACGAGACAGATACCACTAAGTGCACATCTAGACATATGCACAAGTAATAAGACACCCAAATTCCAAGTCTTCCCATTTTATCTTTGCGCTGACAATACAACAGAACAAATACGAATAAATAAGGAAAATATGCTTATTCAAAAATATAGACCAGCATTAAATATAGTTTAATATACATTATGTCAACACCATAACATGCTAACCATTCAAACAGACACATACACACACACATAACACCTACTTTAGAAAATAAAAACCAGAACTAAATAAACCTTAACATACGTTACTCTAACACCTTAACATGCTAACCACACACCCCACACACACATAACTCCCTCCCCCATTTCTACAAACGGAATCATTTTCCGACATACACTAACAAAAAATATATATATTCTCTCCATCTTAACATGCTAACCATACCCCCCCCCCCACACACAGACACACACACAAATAAACATACATATCTCTACTCTCTTTATTTCAATAGAAAGTCTGAATTCTGACACCCCAGCGCACCAGCCATATTCACTGAACGAGAATAATTCTCCCCATCCCATTTTTCTTGACCATTATCTTTTGTATGGCACAACATTCTCTAAAAGGCTACAAAATAAATTCCCAAATAGGAGCCACTTTTTTCCATATAAAACTGAAGTAACATTCAAAGATCAACCAGATGTGAGAAAAACCACAAACCCTCCATCTCAATTCTACTTTTGAAAAGTAGAAGAACTACGAAACCGGTAAAGGAACCAAATAAACATATATTTAAAAAAAAAGACTCCAGTTGCATTTTTGATTCCATCTTTTTTCCTTATACTTTCCGTAGGACACCTCGGTTATATTTCATTTTGTAAAAGAAACCTCACTTTTTAATATATATATATATATATATATATATATATATACACATTGATATGTTCTATGTTCTTGGTGAAACACGCATAAAATGAATAAAATGTCTCAATCCCACATACACACACACATGCGCGCGCGCATATATATAATCATATATATGAGGAACAGCGAAACTCCAGAGTAGCAATATTCACTGTTTAGCCTTAATAAAACTCTACTTAAGTATTGAGCACATTTTCCCTCGGCCATCAACCCCATATCGGTATATATATATATGATATGTATGTATGTATGTATGTATGTATGTATGTATGTATGTATGTATGTATGTATGTATGTATGTATGTATGTATGTATGTATGTATGTATGTATGTATGTATGTATGTATGTATGTATGTATGTACGTACGTACGTACGTACGTATGTATGTATGTATGTATGTATGTATGTATGTATGTATGTATGTATGTATGTATGTATGCATGTACGTATGTATATATTAAGCGTTTCCAAATCGGATCACATTATCACTTATCTAATTTCATAAACAGCTGGAAACGCTTACTTATAAATCCGCTAATGGCAAACATATGACATTACGAATATACCGAATATTTTATAGGCTTGGTAAGATTAGATATATTAAGATTGCTTCAGATGCTATTTAAATTCAATAATTAAAATCTGAAAATCAGAAATTAAACATAACACACTGTACTTGCCCAAACTTTCGATATATCGTGATATGTAAAGAAATATCTGTAGGGTTATGAAATTCAATTGCCTTGGGTGATTTTTCAGATTTAAGTAATTGTAAATTGTTGTAAATTTATTACTAGAGACCCAATAAACATTTATTTATTTGATTTTATTTTCTCTCTGTTTTGAAGAGATTCCCATGAGTCAGATATATTACGAAAGAGACTATACAAGGGGACAACCACAGTGAAAAACGGGAATCACTCGAGTAGCAACAGTAATATGAAGAACAAGTGAAGTACTTTCGGCATTTGATGAGATAATTTGATTTCCAGAAAGATATTACCGTTTCTACAGCACACATAGCTTTAACAATACACACCAATGCGGATGGGCAGTTATGAGTATTAATAGCTATAAGCATGCGTCAGTATATGCATGCGTAAGCATAAGCATACACACATATAAGTATATATAGCCATAACGATACCCACTTAAAAGGATGCGTATCTATACGCATATACAACTATCAGTACACACCTAACCATCCAAATCTATTGGCATACTGAGTAATAAACTCACAATGTTATATACACATACCTAGCTATAAGCATACGTAGCTTTACGCACATTCAACTATTATCATAAGTAGCGATAAGCAGATATAGAAATGAAATGTTTGCTATTCCTTTTGAATAGAAACCAATACTAAAGTAAGTAGTAGTGTTTTGAAGATATCAGATCTTTGTCGATTATTACAAAGTTTATTCATATCGAGAGAATTCTCGCTATTATATCATTTGCTGAATCCGTTAAAAAGCGAACGAAATTCTATGCTGTAAGTTACTGAGACAAATATGTCTTTACTGTAAACTAAAGACCAATTGTTTTGCCAATTCCAGATAATGAAATACTTGTAAAATGTTAATTCTACTTACAGCGTCAAATTTTACATTCCCATAGTATTTATTTACAAGACGTCGAATAAAACGGCAACATATCTTCTTAACCTTAGATATACTGTAATGACGTATTGGTAGAACTGTTAGTCGATGGAATAAAATGCATTGTGATATTGTTTGGCTTTTATGTTTCTAAGTTCAAATTCCGCCAATGTTGACCTTGCATTTTATCTTTCTATATAATATTCTCTATTCTGTCCGCCGAGGCCTAGTGGCGGCCAGTGCGTGTGACCCCATTTTCTCACAATAGTGAGAGATGGTGAGAGTGGGAGAGACGGAGGCAGTGGCAGTGGGATTTTGGTTCTTCTGTATTCGGATGTGGTGTATATATGTGTATATAACAAACTTGTACAGTAAACATATGTCCCATGTCTGTAAAATTAAAAAATTAAAACAAACGAACACATATTGTATATAATAATGTAATACACTTCAAGTACTAACATTTTCAAGACCTTTGAAACAAAAATCTAGGGATTAAATGAAATGAGAATCGCAAATAAAATTTCTATTAGTTGCTTGCTTTTGAAGGGTGGATGGGATTATAAAATACAATGACTCGCAGCACCTTACACACACTGTAAGATGCTTCGAGTGTAAATATTATTAATTTAGAAACACATTGAGGCATCAAGGCAACAAATGCTGAAAAAATAAGTATTTAACATATTGTGTTTCTCTCAACATATGTGTAATGCGTAAGAAGTATATAAGCGTTTTCAAATAACACTGATTCATGGTTGTCATATCTTACCCGTAATTGTAAGTATTAGAAAACGATTCACGTTTCCCTGATGCTTATGAACCTTTCAACTCGTTTGACAACTGACACTAAGAACACTAATCTATTCCACCATATCGTCCATAAGGTATTTATACCCAAGCAGTTAAGTTTTGGGATATAGAAATACTACACTGTTAGTAAATACAGGATATGAATTAATAAGGTCGAAAGCATGGTTTTTCATTTTAGAAGTTCCCATTGAATCCAGGTAATTTTGGTAAACAGAAACTTTGTGAAAGCCGACGAACATATTCATATTCATATCTATATTTTTCGACTAGAAATCCAAAGTTGCCACTATCCCCCACTTATCGAAGACTCCGAAAGTTTATAGGCATAATCCCCTTCTCAAAGACATAAATATGTATTACATGCATATAGCTGATTATAGGTGCAGTAGTTGACCTACAGTGTTTGCAATCGTTTTACTTGGAACCCCTTCAGCTACATTGAACATTTCATGTACTTTGTTTTTAACATAATAAACCCACGCATAATATTTAAAACAACAATCATATTAAGAATGAAATTTACAAGAACACCACCAACAGCAATAATAATAATAATAATAATAATAATAATAATAATAATAATAATAATAATAATAATAATAATAATAATAATAATAATAATAACTGACTTACAAAATGACTCACTGTTGCTTAAGACAAAGCTGTCCAAATTTAATGGTACTTACCTACAAAAAAAAAAGAAAGAAAGAGAACAAAGAGGATGAATTAATAACCAAACATAGACATTTTATGAAAGATTGACAAAATAATTGCTTTAGGTTGATACAACAGAATATATTTTATATTACACACTTCATGTTGTAGCAGCAAAGGGGTAACTCGCAACTATAATATATAAAACCTTTTGCCAAATTCCATTGTTCTTGCTGCATTGCTTTTGACATATATATGTATGTATATATGTATGTAGCTATGATATATATATAACTATATATATATATATATATATATATATATATATATATATATATATATAAGTTAAAACAATGAAATAAAAAATCAAGTCATTAGAGATATACTTCACTGTTTATGATCGTTTCTAGGTGATGATAATACATTGTAGCTATACTTCGTTATTGATCTATGTAAGGTTAGTTACAAAATATCAGATAAAGAGAATATTTATGACCTTGAATATGACCTTAATTTATATTCACCTAAAAACTCCATACAACATTAATCATCATTTATTTTTACATTCCTTTTAAACTTCACTATACCAGATACATTCAACTATCACTTTGACAATCCCTTTCCTCCTAATATGTTTTTTTTATAGCAATTCTATTATTAACACCATTCAACCATTCCTTTCAAAGGGTCATGACCTCAACTAGAGTGAATTACTTTCATATCATATGAAAAAACAATTTGATTGGTTAGTTCTTCAACTACATCCAAATAAGGACAAGATACTAACATACTACTAATTCTGAATAAAATTATTATTGCTTTTGAAAACAGCTGGTGATATGCATGTGAATAAATATTCTCTTTATCTGATATTTTGTAACTAACCTTACATAGATCAATAACGAAGTATAGCTACAATGTATTATCATCACCTAGAAACGATCGTAAAGCAGTGAGGTATATCTCTAATGACTTGATTTTTTATTTCATTGTTTTAACTTATGACTGTTTTCCTTTTAATGTTTTATTGTTTTCCAGGATCTATCATAACCTACAACATTTTCAATTACACTGAGTTCTTCATGCAGAATAGACCCCACAACTTGCCGTTGATATCTCTGTGTGTATGTATGTATATATAACTATATATATATATATAACTATATATATATATATAACTATATATATATATATATATAACTATATATATATATATAACTATATATATATATATAACTATATATATATATATATAACTATATATATATATATATAACTATATATATATATATATAACTATATATATATATAACTATATATATATATATATAACTATATATATAACTATATATATATATATAACTATATATATATATATAACTATATATATATATATATAACTATATATATATATATAACTATATATATATATATAACTATATATATATATATAACTATATATATATATAACTATATATATATATAACTATATATATATATATATAACTATATATATATAACTATATATATATATATAACTATATATAACTATATATATATATATAACTATATATATATATATAACTATATATATATATAACTATATATATATAACTATATATATATATATATATATATATATAACTATATATATATATAACTGTATATATATAACTATATATATATATATATATATATATATATATATAACTATATATATATATATATATAACTATATATATATAACTATATATATATATATAACTATATATATATAACTATATATATATATAACTATATATATATATATATATATATATAACTATATATATATAAAACTATATGTATATAAAACTATATATATATATATAAAACTATATATATATATATATATATATATATATATATAAAACTATCTATATATATATATATAACTATATATATATAACTATATATATATATAACTATATATATATATATATATATAACTATATATATATATATATATATATATATATATATATATATATATATAACTATATATATATAACTATATATGTATAAGTATATATATAACTATATAACTATATATGTAACTATATTTATAACTCTATATATATAACTATATAGTAATAATAATAAATTTGAAGACTAAAATCCAAAGAGGGCTCGTTCTTTGCCAGGGAACGTTTCCACGAACCAAAGTATCGTCTTCCTGTCTTCCTCCGGTTGCAACGTTTTTTGAAATATCCACTTCTGCGTTTACAGATTGACTTTGTTAGTTTCAGAAGATCCCGTTAAAGGTGAAAGCAGCGATTCTTGGCATAAACTTTAATCTGTTATTTTAATAAATATATATAACTATATATATATGGGTGTGTTTGTATGAATGTGCGTACGCATATATATATATATATATATATATATATATATATATATATATATATATATATATATATATATATATATATATATATATATATATATATTTATATATATATATGTATTTATGTATGTATATATATATATGTATATATATATTTGTATATATATATATGTATATATATATTTGTATATATATATATATGTATATATATTTGTGTATATATATATATATGTATATATATATATGTATATATATGTATATATAAGTGTATATATATATATATATATATGTATTTATATATATATATGTATATATATATGTATGTATATATAAATATTCATATATACGTACGCACATTCCTACAAACAAACGGATATATATATATATATATATATATATATATATATATATATATATATATATATATACATAAATATTTGTAGTAGATGTCAGTCGTTTATGTAAATATACTTGAGATCAAAGTAAGGTTTGAAAGAACACGTTGAATATTTGGCTAGTTTTCAAATTACGCCTATAATTCACGATGTCAGCCATGCCACACATTGTTTCAGGCTGATCGTACTTCAGAGTTATGTTAAGGGTTCACATATCTAGGTGAATACACAACCACAAGCACGTCAATTTAACGAGATCGTACACACATCATTGGAAACGATGTATGTCCCTTTACACAACTCTGTATTTGCAATATCAAAATCCTTTATATATGAATATTCAGATAATAATTAATACGAAAACAAAAACTGAAAAATATAATAAATATTGTATTATTTATCCCAATAAAAGGGCGATGGATTGGCAGTATTTGTAGAAGGTCGGACGTCATGCTTTGCAGCATAGAAATACGGACATTTATGATCTGAGTTCAAAATCCTGCCGAGGTTAACTTTGCCTTTCCTCCTAAAGGGGTCGATAAAACAAAGTACAGGTCACGCACTGGGGTCGATTTAATCGACTTTCTCCTCCCGCAAAATTGCTGGCCTTGTGCCTATATAAGAAACCATTATTTATCTCAAAAGAAGGGCGGTGGATTGGCAGTATCTGTAGAGGGTCAGACGCCATGATTTGCAGCATAGAGTTACGGCCCTTTATGATCTGATTTGAAAATCCCACCGAGGTTAACATTGCCTTTCATCCTAACGGGGTCGGTAAAATAAAGCACTGGGCTTGATTTAATCGACTTTCCCCCTCCTCCCAAATTTCTGGCCTTGTGCTTATATAAGAAACCTTTTTAAAAATCTCAATAGAAGTTTTTCGTCTTTCTGAAGTAATATATCGACTAGCATTCTAAACTGAGTCATGTATTCCAACTCCGCAGTGTTATCACTTAAACTACCGTGTTGTATTTATTCTAAGCGTGAAAGTATTAGTTTAGATATTGCATAGAAATATATATTCATAAATGATATAAATTTGTGATGTCAGTTTTGCCCATAATATGCGATAAACACTTTCTGTTTTTGTATAAATTCGTAGCGTGATACAACCTGAATTATAGATATATAAGATGTATAATGTTGCATTAATTTGTCTTTGTAAGCCACATATGTTCTGGCTTAACACTGTTCACGGTAACATGGGACAATTGTTTGTATTGATCCAGTTGTTTGATCAATCTAATATGTCATGTTTCATATTTATCAAAACAATTACTACCTCCTCTTGCGCGTCTCTTCATCCAGATATCATATCGATCTAATCTCCTTTCCACAATTCTTCTTTAGAATTCCTATTCGAAATTTTGTTGTTCGGTCTTATCCTAACAAATTATCATGCATTTGATGTTTCGAGTTATTCGTATAGTTTCAAACAATTCAAACATTATTATGTCTATTTATTTTAGAACTATTGTTACTGAACTTCAATATATGAAACATAAACGAAAGCCATTAGAATTTATTCACATGGTGTGAATCTATTAATATTTATTTATGCAAAAGACATTCAAATATAAGAAGTTTTACGTTATATTCATTATATAGTAGCCTGTAATGTTTTAAAATGCTTAGCAGGGAAATGTTTTCATTCCACGTATGGTATATTACAAAGAGAAATACACTTAGTGGACTTCATTTAATGGATAGTGAGAAAACCTGAAAGAATCTATCCATAAATTGGTGTGTGCAGTATATCACACTCTGGTAAAATGTACTCATAAGAGGTTAGTTAATTGTAATAATAACAGTCACTAAACTCAAATTATTTATTCAAATAATATTTGTACTAACGCATTAGTACTAAACAACAAATTATATTCAACAATAATAAGACAAGCATTTTATTTTATACACAATAAATAAAATAAATATGACCATCTTTGTAAAGTCGTGATATTCATAACCTGTGAAAAATGAATTTATTGCTTTGATGGCAGTTTATCTAAGTGTTAACTTTTGGATCAATGGTTTCTCCACCATATTGAATGTTGTTTCTTCTTTCTCTTATTCGCTAAACTCCGCCAGTTGCAGACTGCGCATCAACACGAGATATTTTTCTCCACAAAGTTCGATGACCAGCAGAAGAGTTTAAAGAGCAAAGATCAAGTCCAGTCCATAAGTTGACATTATCAAGCCATCGTTTTGGCTGCCGGCCTTTGCCTCTCTTACCACCCAGCCTTCCTTCTAGGTATAACCTACTCAATCCACGAGTTGATCTTTTTAGTTATCACCAAAAAGGGCCTTGGAAAGGTTTGATCCACTGAAGACTTACTCTAATTTGTCACAGACCAGGAGATTCGCAACATCGATATATTTAATGAAAATTGATACTTTCAATATCAGCAAGGTTATCGAGCACGTCTAGTGTGCATGTGTTTCGACCACAATATTTGACTACACGTTCTATCAGTGTCTTGTCTCCTGGATGAACGACTTTCTGTCGACTCACAACATCACTGCGTGTTCACATGGAGATCCTACTGAGCTATTCAGAGAAATCTGGTGGCAGTTTGTTTCGTCGTCCCCACCCTCTATATCTCACCATTTCGGAGAAACCCTAACCCGTTTGTTGGTAAGGCAGTTGTATGTCAGGGTGTATACATGAAGATAAGATGTACGATCTGGAAAGATATGTAATCCAGTCTAAGATTTATAGACCATAGCTTTATTAATTTTGAAACGATTGTTACATTTGAACGTAGGTTGGATACGGGGTCGTATTATTTATGAAACGTTCCTAGGATTGTTCGTGGGTGTTAAACAGAGTATCTGAGCTTGTACATGCGCGCGGGCCTGTGCGCACGTCCATACATATATGGATCCGGCTATAGGCCGTGAGCTAATGCCATTGAAAATTCATCGTATTCACGATGCATGTAAATGCCTTGAGATAGTTCACTGCTGCAAAGTATGGTTGGGCTATGCAAAAGGTTAATATTTCATAGCTTGCATACAATGACCACAATGTATCACACGAACATTGACATCGGACGGCGAATATTTACTATTTCATCTTATATAAATAGCTGTAAGCCTGTCAAATGGTGAGTGTAATTAACAGTTACTATATATTTGATGAACGCAGCAGAGTTTGATTAATTAAATTTCGCAGCTGTGGATTGAATGAGTGCTAGTATAGAGAGATCTACGTGATATATCACAAGCAAACTATGTTCATATCATTACGCTATGCAACATTAAACACAGACTATCATATATAGGAACGCACATGTATGTGTATGCACACACACACACACACACACACACACACACACACACACACACACACACACACACACACACACACACGCACACACACATATGTGTATGTATATATGAAATAATTGTTTCTACTTTTGGCACAAGGCCAGCAATTAACCAGTGCATTACTGGTACTTTATTTTATCGACCATGTAAGGATGAAAGGCAAAGTTAACCTCAGCGGGATTTGAACTCAGATCGTAAAGGGACGTATATGAAATAATAATATCTAAACAACTACAGTTGATAGCTATAAATACTACTTTAAACAATCAGGTTAACAATCCTGGGGAAGAAGAATGTGGACAGAACAACCACAAATGATGCGTGGGTGGATCACTGGCTAGCGTCTCTGTTCCCTTTTCCCTCTGTGTGAGTACTTTACTCAACATTGTGTATATATATATATATATATACACATACATGTACACACACACTCACACACACACACATATATATATATATATAAGTCTACAGTATCGAACCCACGACATTATGATCTTAAGTCCAAAATCCTTACCAGTAGGTCAAACACAAATATAAAATCAAAACTTTGACACAACTTGTGTTTGAAGTTTATTATCTACTCCGATGAATCCGGCCTTGCTAAAACGATCCGGCTAGGTGAAACGATCGTAAGTGGGCGAATGTTTTAAACACTCTTAAATTGTAATTTATGTTGTATTTCGACTCTGTAGTATACTTGGTATTTTACATACTTGTAATTGGGTAATATTTATTATTACCCACATTATATATATATATATATATATATATATATATATATATATATATATATATATATATATTAATAAAAGGAATTCCGACCTTGTCTGATTTACTCGTTTTATTTACAATCCTTTAAAATTTATAATGGTATTAGAATGAAATAGTATGGTAGAATATTAAATGTTAAGTATTAATTGAACAAGTACTTTCATGCTTTCGCAATCTTCAGGTTCATATTGTGTGATGACAGTCAAGTTTGAAATTTTCAACTGTGAAAATTGAGTTGAAAATTGAGTTGAAAATTCAGTTGAAAATTGCAAACTTGACTGTCACCACACAATATGAACCTGAAGATTGCGAAAGCATGAAAGTCCTTGTTCAATTAACACTTAACATTTAATATTCTACCATAGTATTTCATTCTAATACCATTATACATTTTAAAGGATTGTAAATAAAACGAGTAAATCAGACAAAGTTGGAATTCCTTCTATTAATATAATCTTCTATACACAATCATACACACCCGTGTATATTTATCTATTTATCTATCTATCTATCTCTCTATATATATATATGTATATATACATGTGTTTGTTTGTGTGTTGTGTGTGTGTGTGTGTGTGTGTGTATGTATATATATATATATATATATATATATATATACATAGATGTGGGTACTCACTAACTATGCCTATTTCATAAGACGATGGTTTAAGCCTCTTCAGATGTTTAGGGAGTTATTTGAGATGTAAGAAATTTGTCCATTGAACACAACATCTATTATATATATTCGAAAGTATGTAGATGTGCATAAATGTGTTTTATAGTGTATGCACGTATGCAATAATTGAGTTGAGGAATATATTCTAAATTTTATTGCCCGTGCGTATTTCAGTTTTGATTAGTTGTTAAAATATTCGATGTAACAGCTGGTGCATTACAAATTATCACGTTGGTTGCTTTAAGATGTTCGCTAGAAGCGATAGCAATTAAACAATTTTAACCTATGCCGACTTGCAGGAATTCTCATTAAGTTCTTCTCCCTGTGATAGCTTAAAACCTTTTATTTCTTTCGATTCAGCTGTTTTATTATTGTACAGACGTTAAAGAAGCAGAAAGTCGCCACCAAACACAGGATCAGAGAAAGTGAAGGGAGATCAACAATGAAACGTGAATAAACAGTCGGTGATAAATTTAATTTCTTTTTGCTAGTAGTCGTGCATAAAAATCCAAAGCATCTATGCGCTCTTTACATTTACATTTCCTTCCCATCTGCTCATAAAAGGCTAGTGTGAGGCCAATGGAAGTTCAGCTTTCAACATATCGAGGTGTTATAAAGAACTATAAGAACTGACCGTGAGTTCATCGTTGACGACGAGGTGTTAGGGTTTATCTCCATGTAAAAGCTGTGCCATAATGCTATGAAAAACGCTTGTGGAATCAATCCAATTGTGTTGGATTAAATTAACTGAGAGGACGGCGAAAAATCTAATCAGAGTCTTCTGAGATTAAACGAACGAATTACATCTATGATGTTTGTCTAAAAGAGCGGCAATTACCTGAGCAATTTATAAACCTTTCTACGTAAATGGTTCAAAGGCCACCATAAACTGTAAGAGAAATAGGAATACAAAGATAGTCGCAATGGAGACTCTATGAGCAAAGGCATGCCTCTGTGGTTAAGCATTTCACTTAGCAGGTACGTGGTTTCGGATTAAATCCCACTGTTTATAAACTTAGGCAATAATCTTCATACGCGTACACACACACACATATATATATATATAAGGTAAATAGAAATAAAAACACAATCGGTACAGTATATGGAAAGAATATGTTAGGTTAACGGTTAAAATACCAGGAAGAAGGTCTTAACGTTTCGGACGCTGTTCCATCACCAGAAAAACGAATGACAAATTAGATAGATTGAAGGGACGTGTGAGGTGGAAATATATATATATATAAATTCCTTTTTTAACAAAAGCACTTTCATTTTATATTCATCCTTTCTATATATAAATATATATATATGCATATATGATATGTATGTTCTAGAGCGCTGCTTGGGGGGGGGGGGGGGGGGGGTAAACACAGTTAAAAAAGGTACTCAGTACGTTGGTAGAATTTAAGCTTCTTTATAATATATAGACTTCTACAGTGCTATAACTTTTTCATTCATATGGAGGCTTCAGAACATATATCACAGAGAATCTATCCTGATAGACGATTCTAAGCTTACTAATGATTAATCAATGACAGGATTGCGAAATGTGACATATACTGATATTGCAATAGAAATAATCGATTATGAAGAAATTCCTTCTATTTACTATTCCTCAGTCAACGATAATATAGTACTTGCAGCATGTAGATATAATAGATAATGTGAGAAAACTGATAATATTGTTTGTCTCTGTGTCAGAGCCCATCACACAGATTATGACCAATGGTAAGTATTATAGACATGACCAGTAAATCCTCATGTACACCCATGCTTAAATGGATCGAGTTTGGCGTTCATATCTTTCCAACCACACCAAGATCAGACTCTTCCAGGTAACAAAAGCACCTTGATGGCACATACACTCGCCTGCTTCAACGCATTCAGAGCATAAGGTAGCGATATCTGGAAGACATATATGCCGGCCTCGCACACATATCTGTCGTTGTACGTAAAAGGAGAGTAAGATTTACTGGCCATTGCCATCGTGCCACCTACGAGACTGTGTCCCCATTAGCGCTTTGGAAAGCACAAGAAATCTCTAATAACAGGGGCGCAAGCGCTCCTACCTCGATGTCATCTTCAGAGATTTTGGTATTGAAAACCAGGACTTGGCAACGGCAATGCACGATAGACACACGTGGAAATCAATTGTCGAGTCAATTTTCGAAAGTAATACTTCACAAAATTAAAAGATTGCAATGTAATTGTCTACGGCTAGGTCACAACCAGTTCGATGATAAGTTTGACAAGAAATAAATGATCGATATGAAGTGAATTTGTCTGTATTTTGCATGGTTAACATAACTCTTCCGCGGTGTAATTGATTTAGTCTCAAAGCATGGTCTGGGATCAAGACGCTTACTAAACATCTACAACACTGTAACAAAAGTAAATGGGTAGCTCTGGAACTTAAGGGAATTTTACAGTTTTGTACACACACACACACACACACACACACACACACATATATATATATATACGTATATATTCAAATATAGGAATTGTTAGACTACGTCGTTTCCGACCACGAGTACTTCAGTTGATTCAATCAAAGGAACTACCAGCTTATGAAGATAACATACAAGTGTACAGTGGCTGAGTATTCCATAGATACGCGCACCCATAACATACCTTTCTGCAGAATGTGTGACATGTCTGTCCCTTGTATTACAGGTAAGCTCAGTAAAATGGGAAAAAAAAGCGTGAAATAAAGCGATTTGCTCAAGTACACAAGGCGACGCCCGGTCCTGGAATTGAACATACGAGCTTGGGATCGTGAGCTGAGAACAACCTAACCACTTAGCCGCGGGCCTACACGCACACACGCACAGACGTACACACACACACACACACACACACACACACACACACACACACACACACACACACACACACACACACACACACACGCGCACACACACACACATACACACACACACACACACACACACACACACACACACACAGACATATATATATATATCTATATATATATATATATGTATGTATGTACGTATGTATGTGTGAGTGTGTGTGTTGATTCGTGTGCTTCTCTATCATTTAGTTTTCTACTTCATTCGTCTTGTAGCACAGGCTTGTCAATTCCACTGCCAAGATTAATGGCCGTGTATTGACACACCACATTTCAGACGCGTCAAATTCAAACCCATAAATACACTTCACACGTATCTGAAATGGTATTACTTTGCCGATCAAGTGCTCTTTTAAACTCTTCACCTATTTTTCACGCCACATTTTCTTTTCCCGTTCATAAGTCTTGCAAGTTTAATGATTATAAATACATAGTCAACAATCTCGACATTAAACATAAGAACCACAACTACAACAACCCTTATAGGGATCCATGTAACATTATGACAATATGTCTATCTCCAGTGACTTTATGTTGGCTTCTCCTTTCAGTTAAATATTTTTACTTCATTGAAAGTGTCAAAGATCAGGAAAACGGCGTGGTTTCTATATTTCTTTGATATACTACAACAACAACAACTACTACTATTTGAAACCCTTTGAAAAAAATATATGTCGTTGTACGTAAAAGGAGAGTAAGATTTGCTGGACACTGCCATCATGCCACCAATGAGGTTGTAACCTCATTCGTACGTTGGAAACCACTATCAGTCACTAATAACAGGCGGCGCGAGCTCCCCTATCCCGATGTCATCTCCAGAGATTCTGGGTATTGAAATCCAGGACTTGACAGACCCACGTTTAGGTCAATTGTTGAGTCGATTCCGGTTCAGGCTACCAGATGATGATGATGATGATGATGATGATGATGATGGTGGTGGTGGTGGTGGTTGTGGTGGTGGTGGCGGTGGTGGTGGTGGTGGTGATGGTGATGGTGATGATGATGACGACGACGACGACGACGACGGCGATGACTATTGTTGATGATGATGATGATGATGATGATGATGATGATATAAACAAAACGTGATATAGCAGAATCTTTAGAATTCCCAAACTGGAAGCATAAGTCTAGTTTATTTTTACGTCGCTAATGATCTTGATAGGACAATATTCCTATTTTCTTTTACTACTGAGGGAACCTATGATCCTTTCACAGACAATGTGTATAACTATTAATAATTTCCTTAATTAAGTAAGATATGTAAATTTGGTATTTCTGCCAGTAGTTTGATTTATGTTTTGAGCACTGAGTAGGAAACATTCATACACGGTTTCAATCCTCATCAAATTATATGATCACTACACCAATAACTATCCTCTCCAGAAAAGAGTATTTTTCTATTGTCTCTCCCCAAGATACTCTTATTTGGTAAAGGCATGTATGAGTGGTTAAGAAGTTTACAATGAAACTCGATGGTGTCGTGGTTTTCATCTAGCTGAAATAGACCAAGGCCTTGTTAGGCAATAGTTTAAGCCAGAACATAGGCAGAAACCCGTTGGAATGAACATTCTATGTTCATGACTGATAGACTGGTGATTGTACCGAAGTTCATCATGCTTAAAGCTGGTGTCAAATCCAATAATTACGTTCTCATTTCACTCTCTCAATCACAGTGGACCTGAAATGATTATATGCACTATCAACCGCCCTCTTACTCAGATAATAAATATCCTTTATTAGCGTATATGATATATATATTTTTCGATATAATTTAACAAAAAGAATATTCGAAAAATGTCGATTAAATGAGAACTATATGATGACTTTTTCTATGAAAAAAATGGCAAATATTCCACAACAATTGTTTAAACCGTAATTTAATTTTAAACCTTGATTATATTGGTTTCAATTGGTTAATTTTTATTGCAAAAGAAACGATTGACAACGCAATATGTATTGAACTTATGTATGACATTGATCTCATGGCAG
>OZ024750.1:21411252-21416252 GCA_964016885.1 Eledone cirrhosa | reverse complement strand
TCAGCAGCAGTGAGAAAAAAAAATAAAGGTAGACAGCAGAAAATGGTTGCGTGAATGAAGTTACCTTCTCAGTGAAAAATAACCACTTTCACCACCAACAAACAACATGAAAGACAATATTAAAAATGCTGCAGCCATATCAACTGTAACAACATGAAAAAAGCAAAACAAACAAACAAACAAACAAACAAAACAAAAATGAACTATATTTCCTTCCAAAATACTGAGTACAGCAATAACAACACCAAACAAATAATAATAATAATAATAATAATAGTAATAATAATAACGGCAGAAACAATAACAAAGGAGAGTATCAACAAAAAAATAATGGAGAAAAAGAACTTAACAACTTCACACTCATAGCGGTATTATATCGGCTGCTTTTCCTTGTTTGTGTTTTTGTACTTGTATATTTTCTCATAATTTTATATATATATATATATATATATATATATATATATATATATATATATATATATATATATATATATATATATATATTTATTATAGTTTTTGTTATATATTATTGATTTCTTGTTTGAAAGCAGCCATCACTTGTGTTAACATCAGCCATTACTCGTGCTTGTCAAAGTATAGTGGAAATATCGTCTTTATGGTAGTTGCATAAAACTTTCTACTTTCTAACATTTGCTCGACATGTTTACAGGAATATGCCAAGAATTTTATTGCATTGAAACAACAAAATAACCGAAAACACCCGAAACAACAAAAACGCTAACAGACAAAACCACAAAAAACTCAAAGAAAACAGCATTAACAAGACTAACAACTACATGAACATCATCAGCACTAACAACAATAGAAATAAAAGCACCATCAATGAAAAAAATAGTCCTTTTAAAAAGTGATAAGAATAGATAACGCCCACAACAGCAACAACAAAAACACCTTCACCGACAACGGAAACCCCAACAACACTTACATCGACAAAACAACCCTCAGTAACACTAACCATGACAACACAAACCCCAACGTGGCTAACACCTACAACAACAATGCCAACAAGATTATCAACTACACCAGCACCACAAACAACATCACCAACTACACCAACACCACCAACAACACCGCCAACACCACCAACAACAATGCCAACAACATCACCAACTACACCAGCACCACCAACAACATCAACGTTACACCAACATCACCAACACCACCAACAACATCAACAACTACACCAACAATATCAACAACTATACCAACACCACCATCAACAATGCCAACAACACCACCAGCTAGACAAACACCACCACCAACAACAACTCCACCAACACCACCAACAATACTAATAATTACACCAATACTAGAACCACCAGCAACAACGACAATAAAATCAATGTGAACAACAATAATGAGAAAAAAAAAATCTGTTTTAACAAACACTACCAACAACACTAAGACCAGCTACAGCCAAAAAAGTAGTAACAACTAAAACGAAATACAGATACAAAAACACAATAGCGAACATAGCAACAGGAACGTTAACAGAAACAACAACAACAACAACAACTAAAGTAGATTTATTTAGTTATTTTGGTTTGTTTAGAAGTTAAATGAAATTATAAGTAAAATCTACCAAAATAAAGAAACTTTTGGAGGTGGAGGTAACTTCTCAACGAAACACATAAACAACGTGTTTAATGTTCAAATCGAAATCGGACGATATAACGCTCACACACACATTACATAAGGTAAACTAATATGTATATATACATAAAATACATATACACAAATAAACACACACACACATATATTCACACACACATACGCTTATATATATAAACACACGTGCACACACACAAACACACGTGCATACACGCACACACAAACACACGTGCATATATACACACAAACACACGTGCATACCAACACACGTGCATATATATACACACACGTGCATATATATATACACACACACACACACACACGTAAACACACACACACATATATATATGTATATATATATATATATATATGGACGATACTGGGACATCATTGTTGACTTTTGCTGATTAAAATATATTTTAAACAAAGAACATCGATTCAGCAGAAACAAAAGTCACAATAAACAAATTAAAACCACTATTAAAAAACATTTTCAACACCTTATAAGGGGAATATAAATACAAAATGTTTGTACATATAAATATATATAACCTTATATAGATGTATTCACAGCCAACAAACTATACAATCAAACAGACACATATATGTAATTATATGTATGTATGTATTTATGTATGTATATATGTCAAGGCATTCCTCTAGGAGAAGGCAACTCAGGGAAATGGGATAACTCCGACATAAAACCTGCGGCTCAGTAGTTACCGATGATGTTGATCTTTCCTTCTTTTCGGGTTATAGCTACTGTCGCTCAGAAGTAGGATTGGCTCAGTGCACAGTCTTTCCTCACTTTTAAAAAAATCTACACGCACAGGCATTGCATGATAGCATTAATTGATAATTATTAATAATGTTATATCGTGTACTGGCCATACTCGATAACGAAGAGGCAGCCATCATGTATGTATGTTTGTATATCAGGGCATTCTTCTAGGAGAAGGCAACTCAGGAAACTGGGCTAACTCCGACATAAAACCTGAGGCTCAGTAGTTACTGATGATGTTGAACGGTTCTTCTTTTCGGGTTATATCTACTATCACCCAGGGAGTGAGATTGGTTCAGTGCATAGTTTTTCCGCACATGGATTGCACGATCTAATTAATTAATGATTATTAATAATGTCATATCGTGCAATGGCCATACTCGATAAGGAGGGGGCAGCCATCATCATGTATGTATTAATGGATGGATGGATGGATGGATGAATATATGTATTTATATATGTATATATGTGTGTGTACCCTATTTATATAAGGAGCGATAGATGGATACACAGATAGATACATAGATAAATATATATCAAAGGCCAAATAAACGAAACAAATAATTATTTCTACTTTTGGAAGAAGGCCAGCAATTACTCAGTACATTACTGATACTTTATTTTATCGACCCCGTACGGATGAAAGGCAAAGTTAACCTCGGCGGGACTTCAACACACTTCGTAAAGGAACGTAACTCTTTGCTGCAAAGCTTGGCGTCCTACCTTCTACCGATACTGCAAATCAACCAACGAAACAAATAAAGAAAGTCAAACGAAGGACATGTAAACTATTTGAAATTCGTAAAAAACCTTATACATAAAGATATATAAATTTAACAAAAACCAACTTACGTGAAATGAATGAATAAAAGTTACATGATGGTTTAAGGAATTGTATTATGAATACTCTATATAACTAGTTATTCTGTGTTTACAAGTTTTTGTAACTATGCTGTGATATAAATATCGAACTTGTCTATATATCTAGAAGTAAGCGATTATTCTTCAGAATCTTATATTTATTCTATTCCACAGAAATAATTGCATTATGTATTGCGACCCGATTTTTTTAATACCTTAAGCCATTTTATTTAACTTGGTGGGTGCGATATGCAATTTGAAAAAATAACCCACAACAAATAGAGTACAAGAAAATGGTGTAAAGTTCTGTCGATTTCAATTGTGAGTTTTCAATCTAGTTATTCGGTAGCAAGAATAGCTTGGTCAATAAGTGACTGACCAGTCCATAAACACATATACACTTTATTCTATTCCAACCAAGTTTCAGCAGGACCTGGTGTGTGAAGAGACTCACACTTTGAAGTATAGTTACAGTTTCAAACCCAGTTTCTCTTTACGGATTCCATTCACAAAATTGGGTCAAACAGATACTATGGTAAATATCTCTTGCCCCAAATGCCAAGAACTGGAATCTAATTCTGGAGTTCTTGATACGACAAGCGAACATATTTATCAGTCTCCATATAATGAACTTAAACAATTACTTACTGTAATCTGTCATATCTGTCATATGGACACACACAGACATATATATGGGGGGGGGGGGGGTACTTATATATACAAATACACTTACATATATATGTATACAAATATTCACATAAATATCTATAGATATATATATATACAAATATATATATATGCATATATATATATATATATAGGCACATATATATTTGTATACATACACACAAATATACATTCATACATATATACATGCATACATACATACATATATATATATGCATATATATATATATATGTCGTTTCTGAATTTGTTTAGCAAATGGCGTAGGATAGAAGAAAGGAAAGGCACAGAAACGAAGAAAGAAATCCCCAGTCACTGAAGAGGTCACAGAGTGTGTGACGAAAGAACTATGACTATATATATATAAACAACTATCTGGTTGTGGAACCAACCAACCAACCAGAAATTTATAAATTTATAAATTTGTAAATTTATAAATATTTAATAAATTAAATTGAAGTGAAAGCAACTGGTGCGTGTGTTTCTTATTGGCAACATGACCCTCCCAAAGTATAACAATATATATATATGTATATATATATATATATATATATATATATATATATATATATATATATATATATATATATATTAGAAAGTGAGGTTTTTTTTACAAAATGAAAAATAACCGAGGTGTCCTACACGAGTGGAAGTATAAAGAAAAAGAGATGAAATCGAAAATGCAACTGAAGTTTTATTTTTTTAAAAAATATATATATTTATTTGGTTCCTTTACCGGTTTCGCAGTTCTTCTGCTTTTCAAAAGGTGAGTTGAGATGGAGGGTCTGTGGTTTTTCTCACATCTTTATATATATATATATATATATATATATATGTAAAAGTTCTATTTAAATTGTTGGGATGCAACAAGCAAATATTTTTATAACTGATATAAAGCACTCAACAAATAATTGGAGTAAAAATACGATATTAACAAATGGAAACTATATAAATAAATATGGTTTTATAAATATAGTTTCCATTTGTTAATATCGTATATATATATATATATATTTTTATATATGCAGTAAAACCTGTATC
>OZ024750.1:21398752-21401252 GCA_964016885.1 Eledone cirrhosa | reverse complement strand
GTGAGTGTGAGCGACGTGGATTAATATTAATGAGTGTGTAAATATTCATGATTTATGAATATGTATCTGTGGATTTCTAGTTAAAGGAGAACGATTGTTCTATGTTCAATACAGAACCAGCATATAGCATTATAAATAATCCATTAACATTGTTGTTTGCTACACAAGGTTTTAAAGACTAAACTATCATAAATACTAGTGTTGCTTATCTTCCAGGCAACACTAAGATTGCTGCCGTTGTTTCACATATAACTCCGTGGATTGTTCAGGCTCTTACATTAAAGGAGCACAGGAGTGTTCAATTTGCCTGAGTGGAAAAGCAATGATATTATAGGATTCGAAATGCTCTGATAAATCACATTTCCTCTCGGTGTGGAAACATACAGACACAAGGATACATAAGACCACTATACTACATCAAGATTATTGTTACATTAATATTACTTCCCTTACCCTTGACGAGATCTCATGTTTGAAACAACATCAGCCATCTTAGTTTTGCTTGAAAGATAAGCAACACGAGCATGTAAACAGTTTCCCTATGATCTAAGCAGGTTTTGAAGTATTAAGTAGCAAGCAACTGTAATGAGAAGTTATTTACGATAATACACATACACACACGCACATATACATATATATATATATAGAAAGAGAGAGAGAGAAAGACACAGAGAGAGAGGCGGGAGATACTCAAAGTAAACCACACATACGCAAGTGTAAACCCCAGAAAGACAACTCGATTCATATAGTATCATTTATTTACTTGTGTCAAATATTTTCGCCAACTCAGACATGCACAAGCATGAAACACATTGAGCGCTTGTGGGGTCAATTATCACCATTAAAAACATGCACATATATACACACACATATTTCTCTGTAAGTATATATTATGTGTGAATGTAGGTATGTATCTGATTCGTTACACCTTGGTCATATCATGTATTATTTTCTCGACTGATGTGCAAGTCGTAGATAAAGGCACGCAACACAAAGGAAGTTTGAAGGTAAGTAGTCAAACGTATTAAAAAAAGAAATAATGCCAAGATCTGAAAGTTGAACAGCAACAAGCTATTCAAATGTAGCGTTTATCCTCTTTGCACATGATACATCTTATGGATAATTCTATTGCAGTGAGTAAAAAGGAATCAATGGCAACATAATTCGACTGAAGAGTTTGGTAGTTAGTATTTGTTAGCAGAGTCTGTTCTGGATTCGCATTTGTTACTTATATTCCATGAACCAAGTCTCTTGTTCACCATTTTTTATTTATTTCAAAAGAATTGCTGCTTTTTCTTTTTCTTCAGTATTATAGTTTGACTTTTTTTTTGTTTTTATTCTAAATGTTATCACGGATAGCTTACTCATGCAATGCACACACGCACACAAATATATATATATATACATATATTAGTGTGTGCGTGTATCTCTGTTTGTATGTATATATATATATATATATATATATATATATATATATATATATATATATATATATAAATATATATAGGTATGTATGTGTGTGTGTATGTGTTGATGTGTGTGTAAATATATACGTACCTACATGCATGTACCCCATACATGTATATATATATAAGCATATATATATATACATACATACAAACAGAGATACACGCGCACACTATTATATATATATATATATATATGCACTGACATACGTATTGTTCAAGACCCTGATCAACGTATTGAAACTGCGCCTCTGATGACCTTTCTCTCATTTTTTTTTTTTTGCTGAAGCGTAAAGAATGGCTCTGTACGTGTATCAGTTTAATGCTGAATAGAAAATAACGCTGGTAGATGTGATGAGATGAGAGAAAGAGAGAGAGAGAGGGGGGGGGGGAAGGAGGCACGGGGTGATGATATGATGGAGAGAGATGTTAGAGAGTGGTGGCGAAAGAGGAGCAGAGACAAAGTGATATTGAGGAATAGTGTGTAGGTAAGAGCCGAAGATAGAAATAGGACAAAGTAATAGAAAGATATTGTGTTGTAAGATATGGGAGAGGATAGGAGGCGGTAATATAGAGATGTTGGAAGAGAGTTAAGGAGAGAGAGAGTGAGGGAGACGGTGATATAGATAAAGTGAGTGGGAATCCAGAGAAAATATGAGACAGAGTGTGTAACAGACGATGATGATGGCAACAGACGGAGGAGTTGGAGTAAAATGGGCAAAGTGGTAAAGCGAGAGAGAGAGAGAGAGAGAGAGAGAGAGAGGGCGAGAGGAAGGTTTTGAAAAGGGGTAACATTGAAAGTAGGAGGGAGACGAGGGAATATGTAGAAGATAATCAAAGAGATAAAGAGAGTAACAGAGTGAGAAAAATAAAGCAGGCTAACATGATACAGAGAAAGTGATAAATGTAGATTGGGGCAGGTGCAACACGTCGATTAAGGTATAACAAAGGAAAGGGAGAACGGGTCAAAGTGATAAAGAGGAGAATATGATGTGATGTAAACATCAAGATTAAAGATAAGTTATATATCGATT
>OZ024750.1:21376252-21388752 GCA_964016885.1 Eledone cirrhosa | reverse complement strand
GGTAACTCCACAAGTTTGCAAGAATCCGGTTAGTAGATCCCTTTCAAACTTAGAATATAAACAATAAAAGAGAAAACACAGGTAAGCATAAAAAAAGGATTTTATCCAGGTATTTACGACCGTTTCATTGGTAAGCGCAACTTTATATCGCTATACTGCAAATAGCAGCCAATCGATAATAATTGTTATTCACCTCCAAATTTTCAAAATAATGAATAAGTTACCAATGCACGGTCGAATCAGACAACCAGAAGTGGTATAACATCGGAGCGCTTGGGAATACATTTAAAGCTCGTTGGTATACACATCGTTACGCAATGAAACATTCCAGCATCGTTATTTAACCTTGCGAACAAGACCTGGCAACTGAGGGAAAGCAACCATCAATACACCCTGAAGTGGAAGAAATTATCGAACGCGCCTGCATATCGGAGTGGTATGAGAATCTGTCGGTTGTGTGACCTTGAACTGTTCCACATTTTGAGTTCGAAGAATAAGTTACTCAACAATAAAATCGAAAGATCAATTTATTGCAACCATAGACTTAAAGGAAAATGTTCGCACTACAAGTGCCTCCTACTACCACCTGACAAACTGCATATATTTAGACTTTCTACCCTCTTATTGAATCTAACCCTTTTAATTACCCACAGAAAACAATACGTATGTCCCTCTCTCCTCCTTCATTCCTTTCTTCGTTTTCTTCTTTTCTTCTCTCTTTTTTTTGTTCTCTTTTCTTTCTTCTTTTTTCTCTTCCCCCTTTTTTATATATATATCTATCCCTCTATCTCCCCCCTCTCTCTCTCCCTCCCACTATAAGCAATTTAATTCTCTTTAACTCCTTATACTGTAAATTGACGACATCAAGTCTACGAATAAAAACTGATCGTGGAATCCTTCCATCTTTACCCCTCCCTCCATCTCCGTTTGTCCCTCTACTTCCTAACCCCCCTCTCTCTATACTAGTAAATACGATTCCAAAAAAAAATGAGAGAAATTAAATTTGTAGAAACAGTTCAAAAGCCCATCACCCATCAGATTGTCTACACCAGTAATTTATAGGTACATCCATCTCACATATCGTATCGAGATTTACCTCAGAGCTACACGTGTCTTAGAATACACGTCTATTTGCATATTAATTGTTTCTACTTTAGGCACAAGGCCAGCAATAACCCAGTGTATTACTGGTACTTTATTTTATCGACCCCGTAAGGATGAAAGGCAAAGTCAACCTCGGCGGGATTTGAACTCAGAACGAGTAAGCTGACCTTTTCCTTGAGCATCTGGTAAAAGCCTCATCACAGCAGCCGGAGGCTCATCTCTAAATGTGTGAGCATTAATAAACACATTGAAGCAAATGTTACAACTAAACATAGATGTTTACATACGTATCTGTATATATGTGTTTGGCTGCACGAGTACGAGTTTGTGTGTATGTATTCGTGCATTCGTTTATCACTGAATGATTTTGTGTGTCACTGTATATGTGCGTCTTTCTGAGTGTGGCTTCATTTGTGCATGTGGGCATGAGTATGTGAGTATGTATGTGTGTGTGTTTTAGTATATGCTTGTTTATATGAATGCGTGTTTGCGTGTCTATGTGATGTTGCGTGTAGGTATGCGGTTATCTGTTTGTATATATACTTATTGTACATTTATGCGAGTTTGTGAATATGTATGTGCGTGTGAGAGTAAATTTAAAATTGGTTTGTAATGTATTTATCAAGGCAATCTAACTAAGTCAGGAATTTATTCAGAATTCTATGTTATCGGTGTCAACGCGAAAATACGTTATCAAGAATTTGGGGAACTAATTATTATCAGAGGAACGATCAATTATTGCTGCTACTGTTATAATTGCTAACCTCTATTTATATGTTTAAAAATATTCAAAGTGCCATCATTGCAAGTGAACACGTGAGGTTTTCAGCACACTATCGTTAGGTCGTGAGTTTGAATCATGTATTCCCGGTGGCGCGTTGGCTTTTTGTGCAATACATTTTAATTCACGTTACTGTAGGCCACTCAGGTGCTAGAAAAACTAACAAGGCTCTTCTGAACTGGCTTCATACCATCTTCAAAGCCATTTCCCTTTTCAACCACTACTGCGTCACATTAAACTCTAATTTTCTTAACTTCCCCCAGGTTTTCTTCGTAGACATCAAACTTTATGTGGTTTGTGAAAATAGGCATATACAAATTATGAGTTCTTCCACTCTCCTTTTCATTAACTTAATAAAGGAAAGAAAGCCTTATATGGAAGTCAGGTCACAAAATCAGTTGACCGAGAGTTTGGCTCATCTTTACAAATTGCTCGCCATACATATTTATTGAGAACAACAGAGCATCTCGTCTATCATTCTAATGTCAGTGCTGACGATATTTTTTGTTATTCCTAATTCTCGTAAATAACAGAATACAAAAACTGAAAACATTCTATGAGAGGAGTATTTTTGTGCGTAGAATTATAAAATAGGTGAAGAGAATCGCATAAAAGTACAATTTTCGGAAAGGTTTTCACTATTAAAACTAATCTGGATTATATTAGTATCTATATGTGTTTTTCTTTTCTATTGTATAATACAACAGAACTAGAAAGAAAAAAGACATCATGTATTTAGTAGATTGCGTTGAATTGTATTTTATCACAAGATAGTGTCCATCTTGTGTTGATTGTCGGTTCTTCGTCGACGTAACTGCTTGCTTTAAATAGTTTTTATGATTTGTATTAATGCAAGTGCATTTTTTTCTTTCTGACGTATGAAAAATAACAAAAGTGCTGACTAGAAAAGATGGTCGTATATAAGCTAGCTTAATTGATCGAAATGCAGATGTACGTACATAAATGTACAGCTTTACAATACTCCAATTCGCTACGCAGCAACTTAATAGAGAGAAAAATGTGTTAACTTTTATGAACGTTGTAGGATAGATGAAATTTCTTTAGCCTTTTAGGCGCCAGTTTTACTAGATATAAGTGCCTTAGATAAATATCAGGCCTGCTATTTGGTATTGTTACATGAGACTGCAGTACAACTGGTTTCTAATAATGGCGATTACAAATGCTAATTTACAGATATCCATCTATTAAGAAACAAACATCTTGCTTTCATACAAAATAAGCAGTGAGACTAAACTTTAACATTCCATACCTATTGATTTGTGGTTGTTGATTTTTTACTTCTTCTTTAAATACTGTATTAACTAGAAATTATTTTTAGTTCATCTCAATTCTTTATTTTATTTCCGAAACTAGAAGTTACTAGATTTGTCAGAATATTAGAGTAAAGTCTCTACACATTTTTCTTTCTATCCGTCGCAAATTTGACTTCGAATCCCGTTATGGTTTACATTTCCACTAATTAGAACCACATATGTATTTATGTCAATACAAATCGAATATATTTATATAAACACAGACACACACACAGACACAGACAGACAGACACACACACACTCTCTCTCTCACACACACAAACACACACACACACACACTCTCTCTCTCTCTCTCACACACTCACTCACACTATCTTGGGTGGATAGACCTATACAGAAAACAATTAAGAAATTACTTTCAAACTACTACACAACTTATTAAGCAGCATGTAGGGATTTATCTATAGAAGGTATCGTTAATAATCATACTGCGACAGTGGAAATGGGGATCTTAGATTAATTTAAGATTTTGTTTGAGTTCAAAATAAACCCATCTTCTATAGCTTTCTCTAATTGAGTCAGTTATCTGTACTTGAAATATAGGTAGATGGTGTCGCCATGATATATTTATTTCAAAATATGCTTCATGTTATGATTTATAATAACCTCCGGGGAAACACCTTCTCCATTCTGTCCGTTGGGACTGTGGCGAGGCCAGCACGTGGGACCCCATTTGCTCACCATACAGAGAGATGGGAAGGGCGAGAGAGATGGAGGCGATGGCAGTGGGAGTTCGGCTCTTCCACGTTCGGACCATATCCTTGTGGTTGTGTACAGTAATAACTATTGCAAGATTAAGCATTTTGTCACGGAAACTTTATGGTCGATAGTTATTAGGTTAATCTAGTCTCAGCTACATCCTTTACCAAACTGTCAAAATCATAGTTATATACGCAACACATGTAAAATACATGTACCAAAATTATATGTGTAACAGACGTATCATAAAAACGCAGCCAACCTGCAGAGAGGTCGGTCGGCCGTTGAAATATTTAAACGCAATAAATATTTCATCGATTAAAGATTATTAAAACTAAAATCAATATCATTTACAATCAAAAGCAAAATGTACTGTAATTTATTTAGTGTGGTGCTTAATTAACCAAGAGCACGGTTGGTTGACGGAATATGATACTGATAATGTTCTACGTATTTGAGGGATACGACTACAAACGTCATGCTATGATATGTAATTGTTTCTACTTTTTGGCACAAGGCCAGCAATCACCCCAGTGCATTACTGGTGCTTTACTTTATCGACCCCCTAAGGACGAAAGGCAAAGTTAAACTCGGCGGGATTTCAACTCAGAATATAAAGGGCCATAACTCTATGCTGCAAAGCATGGTGTCTGACGCTGTCCCGATACTTCCAATCCAATAACTTATGAACTATTTAATAATGATTTCTACGAAAGTCACAAGGCCAGCAATTTTTTGGGAGGGGAAAGTCGATTAAATCGACCCCAGTGCATTACTGGCGCCTTACTTTATCGACCCCGTAAGGATAAAAGGCAAAGTTGACCTCAGCGGGATTTGAACTCAGAACGTAAAGGGCCAAAACGCTATGCAAAGCATGGTATCTGATGCAATACCGATACTGCCAATCCAATACCTTATGAACTATTTAACAATAATGTGAAATATACAAAGTATGTTACACGTGGTTTATCTTAGCTGCGTTTTGTTATTTACTTTACTTTAAACATAATGCCATTGTGCTTTGTTTCTCGGTAGCTAACAATTAATAGGATTATTAATTTTACCATGGCATTAAAGATTTATATGTGAGATTACCTATTTCACTCGTTTATCACAATTCATTTTTTTATTGCTGAAATTATAAGTAGACACATTAATGTGCTAATATTTCTTCCTTCACTCGTCTAACAATAAAATAATTACGTCTTTTATTTAAGATTTTACTTGGCGCCATGAAATATAATGAAGAATTAAAATTTCTATTACCTCGCTTTCATTGAAACACAATTCTTACACATTAGCGATGGCCATCAATATTTTATTGTAAATTACCTATTCTAAGGATTATATTATTAATTATATAATAGTTTAAATGACATGTTTAAATTGTTGTCAAAAGTTTCTTTATGTTTCTACGTTTTATTGATTTATATGATTTCTAGAATTAGATATATATTTATATACGGAGAAAAACGCTTTCAAATACTATATGTTATTTAGAATAGTGTAGAGTTGAAAGACCCTATAGTGATTTACTGCCTGTTTCAACTTCCCGTTCCAAGGAAGATACACAATGAGAGATTGTTGCTGCTGTCCTCAACTTTGTTGTTTTTCTTGTCTGTTCTTGTAGTTTAGTTCTAATTCATCCCGAACAATAGCGAACAAATGATAAAAGAGGCTTCAACGATGATTATATCTATATGTCTTTAATGACTTATCTAATATATGTTTGTATAGATGTGACTCCTAAATTTTAGTAAATTTTAACCATATAAGAGTTTCCTCGTTAATCCAAAGTGTTCAAAATGTCTTAGGTGTGGTGTTTCCTGCGGTAAACAGAATGCTATGACTAATTACAGCTATTTAATAATTCTCGAAGCTCAATTAATTATTTCTGTTTCTCCAGAATAGTTTCTGTAATCAATGGATATTTCTACCAATTATTTTATTCGTTGGCGTTGCTTGCTATCCCCACACAGTTAAGCTTGGCATGTCCTGGCCATGTTAGACAAATGAAAGACGACCGATTCCACAAAGACATGTTATATGAGAAGGTAACCACGATTTCCATACGAAAAGCATGTAGCCAGGCGCTATGTGTAGGCGAGTAGCATAAAGCTGGAAAATATAGGCAGTAGACCGCAGCAACTTGAGACGTTTTCATGACAGATATCTTGAAGAGTGGTCAAAGGTTAATAGACCAATGGAAGGTGAAAGAAAAGGAGAGCAGACTAGACATATTAATATCAATATTATTACAGGCACAGAAATTGCACCTTTAAAACCTGCCACAAAGCATTACACAGGGCAGGTATTTCACCCCAAATCTAGACAAACAAGTGGTGCAAACCCTAGTGTCTCTCATCACAGACAGAGATCAGAAAGGTTGAAGAAATGTGTAATGCAGACAGCAATGTTGGCTGAAATTTCATGCCTGTCTCTTCAGGTGATGCGTCTGGCACAAAATCCTCAGAGAACAATTGATTATATCCCAGATGTATGATATCAAGACGCACAACGCAGTTTGTGTCACTGTGAAATCCGGTTTTTATTTAAGATCAATGACCCAATTATGTTAAAACCAATGATCAAACCGATTAGGCAGAGACACTAGTAAATGATTATTATCGAATATAAAATAAAAAATAAAATATTTTCATGGACATGCTTGGCTCATCTACTGACAGTGGTATATATATATATATATATTTATATATATATATATATAGTAATAATAATAAATGTCAAGATTAAAATATATATATATATATATATATATATATATATATATATATATATATATATACATACATTTATATATATATATGTATACATATATATATATATATATATATATGTATATATATATATGCACATACATACATATGTGTATATATATGTGTGCGTGTGTGTGTGTGTGAAACAGTGTTGTGCCAAATTGCACTGTCGTTTGAGAAAAATACATAACAACAAAAATAACAAGGACAAATACTAAGATTTCTAGAAATACTGCCTGGTTGGCAGTAATGGAACTTCAAAGAACTTTTGAAGAAAATAAATCTAGTCTGACAATAGAAATAGGAAAAAAACAGAAAGAAACAAAGAGGAAGAATAAGGAAGACTAAAGAAGAAGAGTAAAAGAGAATCTGGTTTATGCAATTTCGTACGTTGTGATCCGCAGAAAATAATCTTGAGATGCATTTTACTGTGTAATTATTTTAATCTGAAGCAGTTCCTCCGTAATTTGGTCGGGCTTATTTTACGTTTGACCTCATCGAATTATTCACAGACAATTGATTCTCAGATCAATTGTTTCATGTGGGAAAAAGGATGGAGAAACAAGAAATTATTCAATCAAATATTTTTAATATATTTTATATGTTTCCATATATAAATATATATATATATATTAAAAAAAATATTTTTATATAACGAAAGAACTATTTATTGCGTTTCATATTGGATCAAGTTATAAAACATTAGCCCATATTTACGATAGTAGCATTAGTAATATTACCAGCAATACTATTAGTAATAGTAGTACTAGATGTATATATGGAAGTAATATTAGACCGTTCGTGAAGCAATATCTGTGCATAAGACAAGCAAATGTTACGTAAATTTACTTCAATATATTTACAATTACGCACACATATATAGTCATGTGTGTATGCTTATACTACAGCACATATATACTTAAACACACACACACACACACACACACACACACACACACACACACACATACACACACACACACATATATATAATTGTATATATATATATATATATATATTATGTTTGAGTGAATGCGGTGTCTTCCACCTCAACCCAAGTGAAGTTGATACAATATGTGCCAATAGGACATGATCAACATTTATAGATTGTGAATTAGAAATGAAAATTTAAATTACTGTGTGTATGTAGTAAAGGAGATTCATCGATATATCGTAGCTAATGGGAGCCGAGTCTGATTTAAGTGTTTTGATTTAAGTGTTTTAATTTTTGCATTTAATTTCACGTGTTCTATACGATCCAACCTTAGAATAATTTATTCAATGACATTGATGTTTGTATAACTTATAACCTATTCTTTAGGGTGTTTACTAAAAATCTTAAACCTGGCTGCTCCAATTTTAGTGAAGGTGCCCTTGAGCAACGTGCTTTATATATGTGAGGAGATGCGACCATTAGATAATATGGCCAATGGAAAAACCACAGCGATTGCCAGATATGTTAGAGTGTCGGGTTAAATGCCCCAGTATTTTCCCAATGTGCTAAACGCTGTCTTTGTTTCGTTCAGTTTTGATAAAATAAAGTACCACTCCATGGCTGGTGGAACCGCGAAATCGTTAAAAGATTTTAGACCGGATATTTTGTGATACATTTTCCAGCTGTGTGCGTTATGCATTCAAACCCTAACTCCTAACACCGGAAAAGCAATGAATCTTCTATCAATCATTATGAGCATCATATAGTATACTCCTTATTCATCCTGCTGTCCTCTCCTAGGGCGTAATTGGTTTAAAAAGAGGACATCATGACTATTCTCTGAAGTAAGCGGAAATAAAGATAAAAAAGTCTAAAAATGTATTTTGTACAATACAGAATTAGGTGAAAGCCTCGCATGCCCATTCTATATAAGTCTACAAAAAGCAGACCCGATTCCTATTTTCTGTAATGTAAGTGTGTCACTAACTCTACTCATGCCTTTGACTATTTTATGAACGTCACTCAAGCCTATATTCTCTTTATGTATTTACACTTTTATTTATTGAATCTCTGAAACACGTCTATTGAGAATATGACATCACTGCATAATACTTTAGTTCTATCGTATAAGCTATTTATAGAATCAGTCATCCAGAAGAAAATATAGTTTCAGAACATTATAAAATCAAATAAACCGATGAATAAAAAAAGTATGAAACTTCTTTCTAAATTTTACAAATATCCGTTCTGTCAATGTGGAGATTCATTGTTGAGAGGAGATTTAAGTAAATCTTCAGCTAAGCTGCTGCAAAGCAACGTTAAAAAGATACGTCAATGTATTTATTATATTTTCTATTGGTTTCATTCGGAAAGTTTACAAATACTACTGATCGAAACGAAGTTAAACTTCAATACGGTTCTGCACAGCTGATGATGCATAGAACTGGGGATATCTGTCTCAGTAGACGCATCAAACACGAATTCGAAAATAAATATAAATAAATGGAAGTGTAAAGCGCTATTGAATTTTCAGAGAATGAATGGTATATGTTCAGAGTCTCTGATTCTCTAATAAGTTTACAGACATAGAAAATTGCACCTTCAAGGAAAGGTCATTGCGGAAGTCCAGCATTCACCAGTGCAAGCAAGTCTCTCTTAATAATTAACCCAGAGAGAGACCTTCAAAGTGTTCTGTCAATAAATACCTGATATTACTAGCTTCCAAATTTCTCTTAAATAAATACTCTATCGTCTTAGAGAAGGAAGGATTCAATATATAAAGTAGTACTCCACACTAGGGAGGCCATGCCAAGGAGAACTTCGGATATGTTTCTACTCGACTAGAGTTAACCAGAGCTTAACTCACAATTCCACAATCAAAGAATTAATATCGAAATGGGAGAAACATTGATTCTGACCAAAATGTGTGACAAATCACAAAGCATTACAAATTAATAAAATGCGATTCAGCTGTTTGAAATAGCTGCCGTTCGTTTTGCTATCTACGTCTGGCTAAGCGAATATGATCTTAATCAAGTTAAGTGTCTTCGTTTTGAACATAGCGGTGTGACTTTGTGGCACTATAGTCACTGTCCACTTTCGGCAGCTTGTCAGCTACACTATCATTACAGTCATTTAGGCACCTAAAATACATTACTAGAATGTAATTGAAAATTCAATACAAAGACCTACTTCACAAGGTCACCAAATGAGAAATTGGATACTATAACTCAAAATAAAATCGATTTTCGCTTATTTCAAACCGACTAAGATTCATTATGGTGATTGTGGAAAACAAACCAAAAAAGAAAAACATACAAAAATAAACACAGTGTAATAAATAAAATATTTTCCTGAGTAATGCAAATTCTTGGTGTATCAACGAAGGTTGTAAGGAAATTAAATTAATTGTAGGTTTGGGTGAGCTATTAATTAATCTACCAATTTTGTATTAAATGAACGGCTTTCCTTACTATATGGTAAACATACGTGCAACTAATGGTGTGTTTGGGTAATAACTGTTCATTCTTATATAGTATTAATTAATTCAGAGTATAGCCGAAAGAGGTTAGGCGAGGTGATTAACTATACAATAAATTCGGCAATTAACGGTGTATTCCGTTTAAAAGGAAGTAACAACGATTATAACAATTAGAGAACATTTGTTGAGATCACCTAATTTATTATTATATTGTGTCAACCTGAATCTGATTGCATAATGTACGGGAAAAATTATAATGAAAACACATCAAGAAAGAAAATGAAAAGAAAAATTTAAATAGAAAATATTTATGAATAAATTTCTGGAAAGTTTACAGTAACCCTAAGTTGACCTTTGTGAATAGGATGGCATTGGTTGTTTCTTTTGACTGTTCCTTTGCTTGCTTCACTCAGAGGATTGGGACCATTCTGGTATATATTTGATTTTCTTCTTTAATTTGTCGAATGACTGTAGTATGCTTTCACATTAGGGACATAATTGCGTCGCCAAATTGATAAACCCAGAAATGGACATACACACACATAAAGACACATACACACGCACATACATGATGGCCGAAATCTCTGCTAAGAGTATTGCAATCGCGTGTCAGATTATAGAAAATGCTACACTTCTAGGCCAGCCACACGAACCTCTAACATAACCAGAACAAGCAATGTCTGTGCTTTGAGGGTTTTTAAAGTGGTGAAGGGCCTCGAGCTCGACCAAACCCACTCTTTCAGCATAGAAAACTCTACCCGGAAAGGAGAACTGGTCAACATCATCGGATACTTCCGAAGCCGCAGGTTATTTTCAGAGTTTTCCTCTCCTAGAAATTTGTTGTGACATAAATGGCGGCCTTTCAGTCCCAGGTGAAGAAAAACACTATTTGGATGGCCGTTGACTCTACTGAGTACCTCGGCCCTTTGAATATACATACATACATGAGGTGTTGTGTTATATAGGATCAAGACCTTAGCCGGAATTAGGAGAAGAATTTCAAATTCATGCTCGTATAGATTCATTCTAAAGAAGCGATCCCTTCGACATATCTTTAGCGAAGAATACATTTTAGCGAGAAGTTCATATATACATAAAAGGATTTAGAAAATGGATTCAATTTCTTATTTCACAAACATATTGTAACCACATAATCATGTTATCTTTATCACTTACAAACCATTTTCCAAACGCAAAAAATACGAGAGTTTAACGAACATAAATTATACTTAGCGACTAAATCTGTCTAGATATCATTGCTTTCAACTTTGCGCACTACAATCGGAAAAAAAACAACAAAACAAAAACAAAAACAAAAACAAAAATAAATATCCACGAAAACCCTGTTGGAACTATCGAAACAATTCTCTTTGTAGTCCGTCTGTCTTTGAACTGTAGACGACATTAAGTCAACAGTACTTAAACTGTGATCCACGCTGTAATTCAAACTGACAGGATCAGAAATGATTCTTCCCCTTTTATCAGAAGTCTCAAAACTAGAGAAATAACCTTTCCAGCCTAAACTGGAACACATAATGGCTCACATATGTGTTCACATGCAAGTCGCATAACATGAATTACGCCACATCCGTTACACATGGTGTATCACATTGGATACACCATAAAGGTTACCTCACAAACTACATGGTTGATCAGTTCTTTGAGGACATGGCTTCCAAAAGCTGTAACTTTCTTCTAACTTGTTCTGATTATCATTGCTGTTCAGATACATGATGACAGACATAAATCTACCACAGCAAATAACAATGAACGCTGTAATCGTTGCCTAAAAGTGATGTAGAGATTGCTCACTTCTTGGAAGTTGTACATGTGATTATATAGCAGTAACCAAATGTAAAATATCATCAGAAGACTCAACTTTGTTTATGGTGCAAATCCAAAACAGTCAATGTTTCATGGCATGCTATTGGAAAAGAAATCATGAGAACATTCGATGCAAGTCATATGTGAGGCAGAGAGGCCAATTCATACCTGCAAACACAGAAGATAATTACGTGTTAAGAGCCTGAGATGGTTTGGTGTTTCTCATGAGATATACGTTGATCAGGACTAAAAGCTCAACGGAAGGAAGGAAAGACAGATGGTTATGTAGAAACCTAAAAACTTTCCAACGATCATGCACTGAGAGTTCCCGGCAACTGTTATGAGAGTCGTGAGCAAGGAGGAAGGTCTCATGCCCCAACAGCTTTTCCCTCAGGACTTATGCTGCTGAATATAATGCAATAATGCAAAGGGTTGGGATGCTTTGGATGGAGAGCGTGAATGAAGGAAATTCATACACATATCAAAAAATTCTGCGCAGTGTTATAAAGTCAAGATTACCCAAGAATAGATGGGTTAAAATCTCCATAACAACGACATATTATTA
>OZ024750.1:21361252-21371252 GCA_964016885.1 Eledone cirrhosa | reverse complement strand
AATTTATTATTATTACTATATATATATATATATATATTCACACATATAGTTTATATATATATATATATATATATATATATATATATATATATATATATATTCACATATATAGTGTATATATATATATAGTCACATATATAGTGTATATATATATATATTCACAATATATAGTGTATATATATATATATTCACAATATATAGTGTATATATATATATATTCACAATATATAGTGTATATATATATATATTCACAATATATAGTGTATATATATATATATTCACAATATATAGTGTATATATATATATATTCACAATATATAGTGTATATATATATATATTCACAATATATAGTGTATATATATATATATTCCGATATATAGTGTATATATATATATATTCACATATATAGTGTATATATATATATATATATATATATATATATATATATATATATATATATATATATATATATATATATTCCCATATATAGTGTATATATATATATATTCACATATATAGTGTATATATATATATATATATATATATATATATATATATATATATATATATATTCCCATATATAGTGTATATATATATTCACATATATAGTGTATATATATATATATTCACATATATAGTGTATATATATATATATATTCACATATATAGTGTATATATATATATAGTGTATACATATATATATAGTGTATATATATATATAGTGTATATATATAGTGTATATATATATATATATAGTGTATATATATATATATATAGTGTATATATATATATATATATATATATAGTGTATATATATATATATATATAATGTATATATATATAGTGTGTATATATATATAGTGTATATTAATATATATATAGTGTATATAAATATATATATAGTGTATATAAATATATATATAGTGTATATAAATATATATATATAGTGTTTATAAATATATATAGTGTATATATATATATATATATAGTGTATATATATATATATATATATATATATATATATATATATATATATATATATATATATATATTGCGAGAGGGAGAAAGGGCAAAGAAGGAAAGAGAGTAAATGAGTGTTTAAAATATGTATATAGATATAACTGTACAAATTAAAATTATCGGGATTTCAGATATAGACATGTTGATTTAGAAATTTATCAGCCTGTGTAAACTCTTTATCATAGTACAAGGAGATCCTGGCAAACATTAGGATATTACAAGCAAAACGGAAGACATTTTGAAATAAAATAATGACAAAAAAAAAATTGTTTTGTTTTACAAAATACTACAACATTTTAAGAATGTAATTAAATCTATGTATATGATAATCTTGCTTTATACATTAAATGTCAAATATTGTTTATATATATATATATATATGCGTGCTGTATACATTGGAATGGATTTCTGTATGACTCCATAACAACCCTGTTTCTAAGATATGACTTGTTCGAAAGTGTATTGTTTACATATACTAAAATTATAGGCAGTTCCGAAACCAATAATCATTTTTAGTGTTAAAGGTGTGTACATACATTGTTTTATATTTATGATTGTGTATTAGAAATGTATTAAGGGAAGAAACATTATTAAAGAATTGAGGTGTGTAGAGGTGAAAGGCACGAGTAGATATTATAAAGATTGAAGTTGCATGGCTCAGTGGTTTGAGTTCCTGGCTCATAGACCTGACGGTGTGTTAGGTTCCTTAGCCTGGCGCTTTAATGACGCTTTATGCCTGCTTCATTTAATGTGTTTAACAATACGATGGCTTCTTTATCATTGAAACGCCTGAAAATCATCTTATTGAGACGTAATGTCGAATGAGATCAGTTGATGTATATTAAGTATGAGCTGTAAATTTCAGTTTTGTTTAGATACCGGAAGCAAAGAGGAACGCTGATGACGTTTTGGTAATATTCGTGACAGATGAGCAGTAGTAGAAGGCAGGGGTATCAAGAACATTGGGTTATTCACAGACTGGTGGCGGTAACCGAACGTTAGTCATGGACTCAAATCCAATAATAATCAAGATCTAAAAAAATGAATATAATAATAATAATAATTGTTTCTACTTTTGGCACAAGGCCAGCAATTATCCCAGTGCATTACTGGTACTTTATTTTATCGACGCCGTAAGGATGAAAGGCAATTTGAACTCAGACCATAAAGGGCCGTAATACTTTGCTGCAAAGCATGGCGTCCGACCCTCTACCGATATTGCCAATCCCCTAATAATAATAATGGCTTCTACTATAGGCACAAAGCCAGCAATTTTAGGGGATTAAATCGACCCTAGTGCGTGACTAGTACTTTATTTTATCGAACCCGTAAGGATGAAAGGCAAAGCTAACCTCGACGGGATTTGAACTCCGAATGAAAAGGGCAGTAGCTATATGCCGCGACTAAACCGGCAACCCCATCAAGCTTGCTTGGTGAGAAGGTTGATATTTACACACCCTGCTAGATGAAAAATCAAACGAGGTAATGGGCAGCGAAATTCAGTTGAGTTAAAGAATATTCATAAACGGGGAGAGGGATCTCATTAGCGTTGCTTCACTGTCTGTCCAGGAGAAGGAAGTATCTGATTTAGAAACTGGGATATTCGGAACTTCTGAGTCACCAGAGTGACAACCTGTCAAGTGGTCAAGTACTTCCTCCTTGTTACTCTCTGAGATAAGGGAACAACGTTTAACCGGTCGTGCAAAAGCAATAAGAACAGATGGGTGGTTAACGGTCATGAAAATTGAAGAAAGAAAAAAGGAATGGAGAAAACAATGGTAGTATTGCACCAGCAGAGAACGTGCCTAATGTGGATAGAAAAATGTAATGAAGCAGTGAAGATATATTTGCTAAGGTGTTCTTAGCAAATGAAGCAGAATTAGTAGAAATGGCTGTAATGTAAGGATATGATGATGATCCACAAGAAATAGTGAGGATGGTGTGGTGATATATTACATAAAAGCAGGTTCAAGCATCTACCAATCTGAGGTATGTAGATAGGCATAACATAAAAGCAGACACCGAAAAGAATAGAATCTGACCTTGGCCTATGTCAGACAGGAGATATAACTGACATTAATAAGAATATTATTAACAGAGTTGCAACAATGGTTGCCGTTAAGAGCGTTCTATACACAAACAAATAACACACGTAGGAATTACGACCTCTTTGAAAGATTGCGGAATGAAACCTCGAAAATAAGGCTGGAAAGAACATAAAGAATATAAGAAAAAGGATATGAAGTGGTATTGGAAGAATTGAAAAAAGAATAGTAGTTATCAAGAGAAAATTGGAAAGATATGACTATAGAGCAAACTATGTAGGCGGAACAGATTGTTTTAAGCTAATCAGAGAGATCTGTTTGAAGAATTTAGACAGGCAATTAGGAAACATCGGTACCAGATGCAGAAAAACGCATAGCTTTTAATGGGAAATCTGGGATCAACATAACGATAATGTGGAGAGATTTCATCAAATCCGAGATAGATTAAGAAATATGCAACTCAACATACAAATAAATACAGAAAAGATAAAAAAGTCAGATAAGTAAAAGAGCCAACCGCTGGACGGTGTCCATGGATACTAGATGAAGGCGCTGAGAAGGATCTATGAAATGATTGCACAGCAGCTGTATAGATGCTTTCAAGAAGGTTTATTCCCAAAGTGAAAGAGATTGTTAAGTGTTAGGGAAATTGAGAAAGGTAACAATGTATCCAATTTTCGACCAATAACCTGCCTTTCAGCTACGTAGAACAATCTGATAGGTGTTCTGAACGATGAATTCTATGAATGACTAGAACATGGAAGAGGTTTCGAAAAAGTAGTCTGTGAACAAAAGATCAATTATTTATTTACAAGCTAATCATTAGAAACTACAACAGGAGGTACACAATTTCAGCAAGACATGGATTTATTATCATAAGGCATTAATGACACAACACACATGGATAACAAGATCTATGGAAATGAATGGAGTAGCAAAAATATCTGAAGCCTTGTATGGAACAGAATGATATGCTGGAGCACTGAATTGATTGCAGGGAATCATGTGTTAGGAGAATTTAAAATAAGAAGAGGAATCCTCCAGGGGAACAGTGTATCCCCATGGATCTTTGTACTGGAAATGTTTCCATTGAGTAAAATATTGTGGAAAACAAAGTTGGGGTATGATATGGGATGTAGTAAAGGAAAGCTCAATCACCTATTTATGGATGATTTGAAGATATTTGCAAACAAATGAAGTAGAATTAGACAGCCTAGTCCATTCTGTGCGGATTTTCTCAAATGATTTCAAGATGGAAATAAGACTTTCAAAATGTTCTGTGTTATTGATGAGAAGAATAAAATTTGTAAGAACTGAAATTATAAGTATTTCGAGTGATGAAATAGTGAAGGTAATTGAATCTGAACCCGGATGTAAATAGCTGGGAATACTTATAGCAGATAGAATTAATTATAATCATATGAAAGCTAAGACAGCGAAGGAATATCTGCGACGGTTGAGAAAGATACTGGATTTAAAGTTGAATGCCGGTAACATAATTTCGGTAATAGATTTGTTCGCAGATGCAGTGGTTTCAGTACGGACGTATAATTTTGAAGTGGGCTGAGGTTGCGATAAAAAGATGGGCAGGAAGACAAGAAAGCTTATTAATACGAATGGGGCCCATCATCCACGTGCAGACACTGATCGTCTATACATGCAGAGGCAAATGGAGGAAGGTGACTGATAAGTGAGGAAGACTGTGTGCATATTGAATACGAGAAGTGGCTGAAAGGGAGGAAATCTTGCAAGTGGTAAGAGAGGAGGGCATATTAAAACAGGGAAGAAGAGGAAAACAAATCAAGAAGAAGATAGACATTTTCTATACTGGCGTGAGACTGTGTGTACTATACTTGCAGCGCAAGACTAAGCTTTGGCCATACATTGGAGCGTCAGGCTTAGAAATGAGCAAGAATCATTGTTGTGCCGAGTATGTAAACAGTTTACCCATTATGTAACATAATGTTCTAGTTCTAGACCTGCTCAAAACCATTATGAGATTTGGAGACATGGTGAGGTGAGAAAAGTTCTGTATTCTAAACTGTATGAAAAGTGGTGGTTAGAGAAAGTTGAGACATAAAACGACCACAAAGCCCAGAAAGGGTTGAGTGGGACTCTCGCAAAATCCTGTGGAATTTCCCAATTCAAACGGACATGTGCTTGAGCACAATATCCGCAGCTAGTGGTGGTTAACAAAGTAAATCACGTGTATGTTGTAATCGACGTTGCATGAGCATTTTACGTATGAATAGTTAAGAATGAATGAGAAAGTGCAATGTATATTTCATATATGAAACATCTCTCATCAATATCTATATAGAGTAATGTTCACCGTTGTCATTTTTAGTTATATTAGCCGAATGATAAAATTGATTGCGCATAGTTCAAGCAAATTGAATGATGAATCAGTGGAACCAATTGTTACACAAAGAGGTATTATCTATTTAATTAGTTATACATATGAACTCAATTAATTAGGAACGAATTTAATTTTAAAATACTATTGTAATTGAGAAATGTAAATGACATTCTTTGAATACAGAATTATAAATATTTTGCAATTTCTCCAATATGAACTGTATACAATTCTGAAGTTGTCATTGAAATCTCATCAATTATTCTACCGAAAGACACTTCAAATATTCATTGGTTTCATTTGGTTAAAATCCAGTTATTGTCCTACATGAATTCGATGGAATTTAAATAACTACTCGTTTCGTCAATAAGTAAAATGAGGTTACGACATTTGAGGTTCTTCCTTAGTGCCAAATTGTGGATGTGGCAAGCAACTTTATTTTTACTGGTGAGGAAGGGAAAAGGCTGCAATATGTATAATCCATTTAGGATTTCAGAGACTGTGGGGTGGGGGTGGGGTGAGGAAAGTAATCTCAGACTAGAAACTTGACCAGAGCGGAAGGCTTGCGGCAGAGTGGTTAGGCAGTAGTAATAAAGCAGTTGAAGGATTAAGTTTACCACCGATAAAGATCTAAATATACACTAGAAAACACTGCCCTCGATATTCTAAGAATTAAGCCAATCCACTGGCTAGGAGTGGTTCTATATGTTATCGATCCCAAAATAATGTGAGTGAAAACTGACCTCGGTGGGATTTGAATTCAAATTCCAGAGAGCAGGATTAAATATTGCGCGGTATTTTATTGTACATTTTAATATTCTGTGAATCCATCGTCAGAAATCATATCGTGACAATTCGCTACCGTCTGTGAAATCCAAATCTACTTAGTTTACTAATGCTACTAGGAGTCTTTTGATGAAATCGTAAACCATTTGTTTGATATTTATTGAAGAATATTTCGTCCGTTCTTCAGTTTAATTCTTCCATATAATGGATGAAAGATATTGACATAAAAGCATTTCATCACATCTGACATATATGTATTCTAAATGCAGAAAGGAAACTCCACGGATTTCGACAATGGTGGGAGAATAAAGTATAGGATTTCATTCCATTAAGTATTTAATATAATAGCAACGTCTTAGTATGCTCTTACGTGACAAAACTGTTAAATATGGTTTCTCCCATGAAGCAAATTGAAACGTTCACATGGACTATAAATTAAATGATTTTACTCTTTACATACTACTTGGGGCTAATAAAACAAGTCCCAGTAATATACTGTTTAAATTATATAAGATAAATCACTTTTCATTCAAATGTTAGCTACGAGTATTGTGAACATAGAATTAGTTTCTTTTTTTTTTTCAAATGTCTCTACTAATGTAGATTTAAAGTATGAGTTTAAAATAGGAACATTCTGATATTAGATTTAAAGTATGAGTTTAAAATAGGAACATTCTGGAGAAACTCACTCGATATTGAGCATTAACTGTAGAAATACATAACCATTTATGTCCTGGTGAGCTAGACGCTAAAGACGATCATCCTACTACATAAAACTGACACTAATATAGGATAATACTTCTTACATTAGTTTAACATTCTAGACGATGTCATTGCCTCCTAAAATATTTCTAGAACATATAGATGTGAGCATCTGTATGTGTTGTGTTGTGTTTGGAACTAGCAAGATTTCTGCGTGTGCGATAATAATAATAATAATGATAATAATAATAATAATAATAATCTACATTCGCTGTACATATATATATATATGTCCAGAATTAGCCGTCGAAACGGCTTGAGCTCAGCCGTCGGGGTCCTACTCGTTCCTATATATATATATATATATATATATTTACACACACACACAAATACACACACATACATACATACACACACACACACACACATATATATATATATATATATATATATGTAGGAGGTGAGTTTTATTGTAGCACAATAAAGCAATGCAAATATCGGATAAGTAGCACTCTACCGTTTGTAGGACTGGAGTATAAATAATATAAGATCAAAAGATGGTTCAAAGAGTTCCAAGTACTTTATTATGCGCATTTCAAAAACAAATATCATCATGGGATGATATCTGCGTTTTCATCATATGTTGATTTAAAACTTCACTATTCACAAGTGATTTTTAAGCTTCATATCATGTATCCCTATTTTATCTGATGAAAACGCAGATATCATCCCATGCTGATATTTGTTTTTGAAATGCGCATAATAAACTACTTGGAACTCTTTGAACCATCTTTTGATCTTATATTATATATACATATATATATATATATATTTACACACACACACAGACACACACACATACACACACACACACATACACACACACACACATATATATATATATATATATATATACATATATCTATCTCTATATATATACATATATCTATATATATATATATATATATATATATATATATATATCATTACATAAGGAAAAAACAGACGCATCCTGTCAAGTGTTTCCCCATCAAGTCACATCTACAATACCTGTTAAGATATATTAAGTGTTCACTCATATTACATCATTACTCAATAAATCCTCAGAGAATATAAACAGAATATTTAGATGTTTCAGGTTTATTAGTAGAAAAAAATAAAGAAGGGGAAGGAGTGATGAATTGACCTATGGACGGTTTGGTACTACATAAATAAGATATGTCATTGGCTGAGAAATAGTTAATCTCTAGATCAAAGGGGATCATATATGTGGTGGGTATGGCTATTGTGGTTAAAAATAAACAGGCCATAAATTCATGAATGTTAGTAGTGTCAGCATGACTGATAAAGATAAGTTAGAGCTGAAATGGTGGACATTTCTATGTGATAAAGCCTGCTATTTAAAAGGTCTAGAAATGAAGAAACATATGGGGATAAAAAAAAAAATAGAATATAAACAGTCATGGTTAAGTCTAGGATTCTCCCACCCCTATCGATGTGAAAAAAAGGAATGTGATCTTTGTGCGATGGAAGTACTTCTAATCTTGACGGGATTGAACCTTCTAATTTCTAAACAAGCTAGGATATTCAACTGTAAGCACAAATGTTTTCTTAAATTATAATCTTAGCTAAGCCATGATTATAACCCATTACACTGGTTCTATTTTTATCTATTTTTCTCTGTCTATTCCTTTCAAATGGCTAGTTTTATTACACCTCTTGGCATACATGAAATGCTGTAAGTAAATTTCAAGTATTAACTTGTTGATTTACCTTAATATATAAAAATTAAATTTCAAATATTAACTTATTAATTTGACTTAATAGATAAAAATTAAATTTCAAATATTAACTTGTTAATTTAACTTAATAGATAGAAATTAAACTTTAACAGAGTGACACTTTACTATTCTTACATTTCTTACATTTTAATTCATCCCTGCTAATTCTATATTAAAAGCTTGCCAGTGTTTTGCCAATTTTACCTTCTATTTCAACAATTATAATTAGAAATATATATCAGTAATATACTGAGACATCGTGGGATTAGGCATTTCCTTTACACAATATAAATCAATATTTATTCTTTCAGGTTTCAGGAAATAATACACGTGTTCGTATTTTCGTTGACGTAATATATTTTCATCAAAGCCATAAATATATTACTTTCTTCTTTTCCATCAATCCCTTACCGACGCTTTAAACATTTCAGAACAAATTAATCTGGCGAACAAAACCATTTTCACTAAATCATTACTTTGTGAAATTCTTGAGTTGTAAGATAAATTTTTCTTTCATGTCGTTTTGCTTACAGAGGTTTGCTTTACAAATCTCCATTTAGATCAAATTCTAAGTTAAGCTCCGTGCATGACCACAAAGTATTTAATCAAGCGAAGTTACTGACCTATTGTACACGCAATTTCTATAATCATATTTCGTAGCGTTGAAGACCACTATGATTTGTTCTCTAGCAACTAAAGCACAAATTGCACCAACTTAACAGACAGTAACACTCGCCGATTTTCAAGTATCAAACAGTACACCCCTCCCTACTATATTTTTCCCTTCAAAGAATACATTATAAAAGTCAGAGTCTGAGTAATTTATCTTTTATACATGATTACCATACAAACGAAAGATATTTCTTATTTCTATGTTCCCCGTGACCTTTGGAGATAAAAATACAAGAATATTACGGAGACAAAAAATCATATTCCATATATATCTATATATACATATATATATATATATATATATATATATATACATATATGTATATATATATATATATATATATATATATATATATATATATATGGGTGTATGTGTCTGTGTCTCTCTCTATATATATATGTATTTCAATATATACGTATATATATACATATATACATATACACATATACATGTGTATAGATATATGCATATATATATACATGCACACGCACACAAAAACGCACACAAATAAACCCACACACCCATATTTGTTTATGTGTGTGCGTTTTGCGAGCGTGTGCATGTATATAGGAGTATACAGATGTAATATATACAGTATATATGTGGTTAGATATATGTGTATATATAGAGAGACATA
>OZ024750.1:21318752-21341252 GCA_964016885.1 Eledone cirrhosa | reverse complement strand
AACGTATAGCAACTTTAGATTTCTTGGAGACTAATCATTCACTTGATATTAGAAAACATAATGGACATTTCTGATGAAGCAAAGAAGTATATTTAATTCAATTTTGTAATAATAGTCGCGTCAACATATAGCTCCTGGGTTAAATTGTCACTTTAGTAAAATTGTTTCTCATACATTATCGTTTAACGTTTGAAGAGCACAAGAAAACAAACTCGAGATATTATAATGGATTTTACTTTCTAATGTAAATGCTTTATTTTAGAAACTTGCGTCAGAGTAATAAACATGGTCACATAACTTGTTAGAAATAACTGCCGATTCTGTCTGAAATGACACTATAGTAACCTAAATAATGAATTGTGTAATAAACACTGCTTTGTGTGATATAAAGGAAGGCATGATCACCAGATAGGACTTTACTCATAGGACTATTTAGCAACTATAAAACAAAGAAACTACTTTTTGACAGAGGTTGTCACAGAGGGTACTGCTCTAACCTGAAATGCAAAACCATATTCGGGAATCCATATGGTAGCAAATTTAACTTAATGAACAATCTGCGAAGTTCACAATGTAAGGTCAATTCTCTAATACTTCATACATCTGACTGTCAGTGCTAAAAACTAACTAAATACTAGTCTCTGTTATCAGAAATGATCTCGTCAACACATCTGAGAACAAAACCTATCTCAACTACAATGGTTTTGCCCTAGATATAATCATGGGAGGATAATTGGAATTTGAGATATAAATATGCATGGGATCTTGGATTAAACTCTTTAAATTACAAAGTACATGTTTTGATGAAGTCTGATATTCTGGGCGTAACCTGGCCAGCATACATGAAAGGGTATATTCCGTATACGCTGTCTCCAAACCAGACTGTGGTGACACAGGAAAGAGAGAATCGGATAGATATTAGATAACGCTTCATTTATCAACGTCGCGTCATCCGAAATGAATATTCACATTAACGTATAAAGAGGCCCGTGTATACATCTCGTAATGATATTTCTCCTGTGTATCTCGTGTCTCTAATGTAAATACACACATATTAGATAGGAAATATTAACATTTGTGTATTAAAGGAAAATATTACATAAATATTTCTATATTTAAATATACAGATCTAAACGCAGGCACACGCACACACACATATATATATATATATATTCACTTATTACGACTAAGTAGTGAGTCTTGTTATTCTGGAGTTTCACGCAGGATCATGAGACTAGGTTCATGTCTGAAGATCCGGCGAGTGCATTTGTGACACTCCAGAGTAACCAGGTCTTACTACTTAGGTGTAATAAATGAATATCTAAACTCCACTTAGGTATTGAGTTCTCTTGTTCCTAGTCCATCACGTAAATATATATATATATATATATATATATATATATATATATATATATATATATATATATATACAATTTGAAACTATGCTATATAATGTCTAACACCCAATCAGGCTACACATGGGCTTGAATAGAAAAAAGCAAAGAACCAGGACAAAGACTACAAAAGTATCATATGATGCCCACATAATTCTGACAATCAGTTTCTATGGCATAAAAATATATATATAAATATATATATATATATATAATATATATATATACTTGTCACGTGATAGTTTTTTCATTCGAAATCTTGTCTTGAATTTTGTTTATGGACAGAGAAAGTCTCCTGATGATTTAGGCTTTCTCGCGATATTCTACACAGAGTGCCGCTATTTTCCTAATGAAACTGCAGTAGGGACATTAAAGTGAGTAAGTAAAGATTGTTTACTTGTTAGCTTATTCCATATTTGATATCATTTGGCTCTAAATCTGTTAATTTTATTACCTCTTTCATTTGAACCAAAGTCAGTATAGGTTGGACAGTCTGTACGTATGTATGTATCTATACTTGTATCCATACTCGTGTAGAGATATGAATACTTCTTCATTTAATATATATATATATATATATATATATATATATATATATATATATATATATATATATATATATATATATATATATATATACATATATAATATATATATATATTCTTCTATCCGAGTAGCTAATTTGACTCTGGCAGCATCTGAAATCAGTATACAAAGAGCAGGAATATTCAACATACAATATACATTGATAAACTCTGTAAATATGCCCCAACTGTGGCCACATGAACACTTTTTAATTATTTTTCAGGTTATTATTACTTTAAGCAAAATGTATGTCAGATATCATTTGGTTATGTCGGATTTCATAACACACATACATATAAGTTCTGCTACTAATGTGTCTGTGTTAGACATTATACATTGCTGCTGTGATTTAGCAATTCGTAGTATCATATATATATCCATAATAAATTATGTTTGAAACTCTCATCAACTTTCACACATTTATCTATGTTTGTATATATGTTTCGATTAAAATAAATAGTTGACCTACGATAAATCAATACGCATTACTATATATACTACACACACACACACGTATATATATATATATATATATATATATATATGGGTCTGTGTGTATATATATATATATATATATGTGTGTGTGTGTCTCTCTCTCTCTCTCTCTATATATATATATATATTCATCAACAAATAATATATAATTCAGTGAGGAATATTCTCTTGGTGAGGAGAGGAGCATAACATCTGTCGTTGTTTCAATAATATGATACATTAGGGGAATATTGATTGCTTGCATTTAATTAATACTTTCATAATCACTCACATTCATTAATCATGTACTTGCCTGTTTGCAATTATAGCCTAATTATTATTCTACTCAATTGTGAACTTTGGTGAGTTTGCTTTTAAGCATGATTAGTAATTTATCGGTTAGTTTATTCCGCCATTTTAATCGTTTATCTGCAATTCATATTTCTATTTAATCGTTTTTCAAATTTGAAACTTAATAGAGAGAATCATTCACATGAAAACGTATCATATTTCATCGAAATTCTGAAATTGATCTTCTCTTCCTACAGATTGAATATATTGATGCTTAATGTAGAGAGAGATTATTACATAACAATTCAAGTCTCCATTGAGATGAGACAGAAACCAGTTAGGATAATGATATAAGACGAGGTTACTTTACTTCGGTTGTTTGTTGGAGTGAGAGTGAGAGAAAGACAGAATTATAGAATCAGAGAGGGGGAAAAGAAACAGAGGCTCGAGTGTAGTGTAGATTTTCTATTTCTACCACCCAAACTTAAATCATAGTTAGCGATGTGCTCTGTTCTGTACATGTGCAAGCAGTCATCAAAATAAAGGAATACGTAGGCCTACGGTATCTCTATAATCATCAAATTCCAGTACTATTTTTGTATGTTCAATGTCTACTAATGTTAACATTTATTATTGCCACCCATTATTAAGTTTCTACTCTTTATGTGATTTCTAAAATAAGCACACGGCGAGCAACGTACTATAGGAGGGGTTATATGATTACATAGATTTCAGTACCTACCGTATTTTTCGGCGCCGAAGACGCTTCGTCCTCGAGAACGCACCCTAATTTTGACAACCAAAAATTTGAAATAAATAATAAACAACCTTCGGCCGCCAGGATGCATGGTAGATTTTTGAGACTTATTTTAGGAAAAAAGTAGCGGCTTCGACGCCGGGAAATACGGTAAATACGGAAGTCTAAAAGGTAATGTAGGATTTGAACACAGGATCTAAATAGAAAACCATATATCATACCTACTTGTCCACCTCTTTAAATATTCGGCTAATCCATCACCATTACATTTCTCATTATAACTTATATGATATAAGTTAGTTTATAATATATTAATCATTAAGAGTGATTAGGTATTCTCAAAACAAATCTGAAATTAGCAATATTTAGCAAACTCCGCCAAATGTATTTACTGTGTCACCAAACAACCAATTGGTACGAGTTAATTCACATATCTCGGAAATTCTCTCTGATCCCAAACATAAATGTTGGATGGATAAAACCTTGGAAGTTTTCGACGAAGTGTATTCGAGGTATTCAAACAAAGAAAGTCCTCGTGAAAATAACTTGTAGCTGGCTGCACATGCCATAACTTAGATCCTATACAGATTCAGCGTAATATTGTGTGTGAAAGCCGGTTCTTTGAATTACACGTATAATCTATCCGACTGCTTCTAAATAATTTCCGTCTAAGGATTTTGCCTATGATCTTGTATAGATTCAAATTTAAAATAGCTTCATCGTGTTTATTTCCCTTATGTCCATGTTGACACTAGGGAAACTATGGACAGTTCATGATTCCTTTAACTGTGTGGCAATATATGTATATGTACGAAATCAATATTGCCTAATCTGTCAAACATAAAAATGGGAAATAGTTTAATTATTTAGATATAACATTACACAGTCGAACCCGTGTAAGCATGAACAAAAATACGGAGGTAAAGAGATAAATAACTTTAATATTATATAGTGAAACCATTATATCAAAATATAAGAGTAAATGTTTCCCTTTTACACGAATCTTCATATATTTATACATTTTTTGTAACGATATTGAAGTAACAAATTACCCTAAGTTATGTACAGTCGCCCGACAAAAGAAAGAAAGAAAGAAGCAAAGGCTAATTAACTACAGAGTTAAACTTTAAACAACGGAACAACAGAGAAATAATGTTGTTTTACTTTTGTCCGTTTATTTGAAAAAAAAATATATCGACATAATTTGAATTAATTAATAAAAGAGCATTTATGGTTGAGCAACTCCTCACCAGCGAAGCAGATCGAAATATTTTTAAATCGCCATCTCTCGCACGCTCTTAATACTATCGAGGAACAAACAATGCTATGATTAGTTTTGTTTTTGATATCGATTCATTGGGTGGGGGCAATTATTCACAGCGTTTGTATTGTTTCAGTTTCTCTTAAATCAATTTAGATGATTAGGTGTTTAGAGTTCCGTGAAAATGAGGGGCGGAATAAATAAATAAATAAATGGAAATGGAAGCGAAAATGCTTAATGATGAGATAAACCATGAAATACAAAGAGAAGAAAAATCTTTTAAAAATGAACAAAAGAATAACCCGCACGCACACGCACACACACACACATATATATATATATATATACATATATATGAATATATATACACATATATATAAATATATATATACATTTATATACACATATATATAAATATATATATATATATACACATAGATATAAATATATATATATACACATATATATAAATATATATATACATATACACATATATATAAATATATATATACATATACACATATATATACATATATATATACATATATATATACACATATATATAAATATATATATATATACATATATAGATATATACATATACACACACACACATATATATATATATATATACACATATATACATTTACATATATATATATATATATACATTTACACACACACACACATATATATATATATATATATATATATATATATATATATATATATATATATATATATATATATATATATTACATTCTTTACTGGAGATAGGAGGCCAGAGAATAGAAAATAAATTCTGATGGTATTTCGGGACAATTGTCAGTAGAAGTAAGAGGAAAATATATGAAAATAATTGCCTAAATTATGTTATACTATTGATTGTAGTTTAAGGAGTGTGTACGGTTTAATGTTTATCAGCTATACTACAGATGTTTGTTGTGTAGATAACTGCCGTGTAACGCCATACTAACACTATTGTGCATTACATCGAGCTAGCTACCCGACTGGCTAATTCGGGAAGGGTTAATCATTCTTCCGTAGTGTGTTTCTTTAGAGATTGGCACAATTTTGCACGCTATACTAGACCACTGTTTGATTAATAATCACAGATTAAAAGTGATGTGTAGTTAGAAACTTCAGCGTTTTATCGTATGTAACATTTTACGTATGGTGCTCGTTAATATATAAGATTGAGTATATGAAGCTTCAGTGTGTGTGTTGCACATTATTATTTGGTGGATTAGCAGTATCAGTAGAGGGTCGGACGCCATGGTTTGCAGCACAGAGTTACGGCCCTTTATGGCCTGAGTTCAAATCCCGCTGAGGTTAACTTTGCCTTTCATCCTTACGGGTTCGATAAAATAAAGTACCAGTAATACACTGCGATTATTGCTGGCCTTGTGTCAAAAGTAGAAACAATTATTATTTACACATAAACTCGATTGTCCAACATTTCATTTTTAAGAAACATATAAATATTTGTAATTCTATGAAGTATCAGTAGAATTTAGGAAGTTGACTGTTTATCAGACTTCAGGTCAGGATTGTGAATTCTGATAAGAGGACAGCCAAATGTATTTAGACGACATAACTAACAACCATTTTATGCAGACATGTATGTGTATGTAACTATTCTTGATCTGTCGTCCGGTCTGAGCTCTCAGCATGTAGAGAGGCTGGATTTAGTGATATGCAGAATGTTGCAATGTTTCTGACGTATGCTCTCTGGATTGGTTTCTTCCTCCATGACGACCGTCGAGAAGACTGTACCTATTTCTGTACAAGATTACCTAATGTCTCTCCATTTAACACCACGGGGATGCCGTGAGTATAGCACATATCTTGCACACAGTTGTACCGAATGTTCAGTAGCCTATCAAGTCTTTACTGCATTTTTCCCATCAGAATTTTATGGGATCCTACAAAGAATCCTAGTCAGTGTATGTCATCCTATGACTAATGATAATAATAACAATTGTTTCTACTTTTGGGACAGGGCCAGCAATTATCCCAGTGTATTACTGGTATTTTATTTTATCGACCCTGTAAGGATAAAAAGCAAAGTTAACCTCGGCAGGATTTGAACTCAGAATGGTAAGGGCCGTAACTCTATGCTGCAAAGCATTGCGTCGAATCCTTTACCGATACAGCCAATAATAATAATAATAATGGTTTCTTATATAGGCACAAGGCCAACAATTTTGGGGAGGGGAAAGTCGATCAAATCCACCCCAGTTCGTGACTGGTACTTTATTTTATCAACCCCAAAAGGATGAAAGGCAAAGTTAACCTTGGCGGGATTTGAACCCAGTCCGTAAAGAGACGTAACTCTGTGCTGCAAAGCATGTTGGCCGACTCTCTACCGATATTGCCAATCCGCCAATAATAATAATATTAATAATAATTGTTTCTACTTTAGGCATAAGGCCAGCAATTTTTGGAGGAGGGAAGAGTCGATTAATCAACCTGGTACTGGCACTTTATTTTATCGACCCCGTAAGGATGAAAGGCAAAGTTAACCTCGGCGGGATTTGAAATCAGAACGCAAAGGGTCATAGCTATGTTGCAAAGCATGTTGTCCGACGCTCTACCGACATTGCCAATCCGCCAATAATTATAATAATAATAATTTCTAGTATAGGCACAAGGCCAGTAATTTGGGGGGAGGGAAAAGTCAATTAAATCGACCCCAGTGCGTTACTGGTTTTTATTTTATCGACCCCGTAAGGATGAAAGGCAAAGTCAACCTCGGCGGGATTTGAACTCAGATCGTACAGAGAGGTAACTCTATGCTTCAAAGCATGTCGTCCGACCATCGACCGGTAATAATAAGGTTAAAGCAGTTTAAAAGGAAATCGGTTACTCTAATCTACCAAAAGAGATCGGTTTTACGCTGAATACCTAAAAAGCTATCGAAAGTAGCACGAAAGTTACATCGCCTTATTTCCATATTTGTGCATAAGAAATCATTACTTCTTATTGGTTACTTTTATAAGAATGGCCTTTGACATTTGAAGTCATCTCAGCAATCATTTGATCTTCGTGTTCCTGCCATTCTCATGTCAAAACACAGTGACTTTTATTTTCAATGAAGCACTACTGTCTAATGATAGTATATTTGCATTGCTACTGTGTTTTCAATCTGTCTGATTCTCTTTGTGTTTCAACATCTCTCTCGTCCGTTGTTGTTTTACTCACAATCTATGTATGTGTATATGTATATATATATATATATATATATATATATATATATATATATATATATATATATATATATATATATACACACATTTGTATATATTCATTTCATATTATCCTATGTATAGTGCATAGTCTGAATCATTCTCATTGAACGTATACATAAACTCTACGTGATTCCTTCTATTTTCTGTTACACACATACACACACAGACACACATACACACATACACACATACATATATATACACTACATAAACAATCAAGCTCATATATGATAAGAATACAATTCCTAGGTCATTGAAAATTCTGTTTGTTGCGTTCTTCTATTTTCATGCTGTTCTTCTTAATGTTAGCGAAGATAATGAAACAATTTCAACAGGAAATCGAAAGACTTACGTGGACTAATTTTGCTCCACGTTTACGACCTTTCTATCAGACCCATTTCATACATACTCTTCTACTACACACATAATACACAATTATATATGAACATTATCATACCACAATCATAATACATTTCCATACACATACATACATTCCTACCTCACACGCATTATACAGTTATATGAAGCAATGTACAGTACTGCTAGACCAATAATATATACATAAACACGGCAGTATATATAATCTGGCCCATGTGTATGCTTGTGTATATGTGTATATTGTGTTCTATCGAATACATTTCATTAGTGTGTGCAGAGTCTATGTAAATGTAATTTATAAGATTTTTTCATTTAGTCAAATACAAATATTAGACATCGAAAAGAATGTTTGTATTGGCAAGATATAGTAGCTTACTGTATTTTCTCGATCAATCATCACAGCCCATTGCTATATATTACATATCGCTTCTCACCAACCCCAGGTTTGGCCTGGCTGATACTCCAAATCTATGGTGTGGGTTACAGGCTTTAATTGGCAGAGAAGTTACTTAATTTGTTTACTTGATCAATGTTTCGATTTTCTGATGTAGATTGCAGTAATTTACATCACAAACCCTTTAGGCTGTAATTATCAAAAGCCTTAGGCTGGCGCTGTTAAATCTATGGCTCGGTTTCTCTTCTAGTTAAATTAAGCATTGTTTTATCGGTTTTCTAAAATGTAATCATTCTATTTGGATGTTGCAGAATACTGAATTCAGATTACATCTTAGAGCAGGTGATCCTTACTAAAATGTCCAATAAAAGTGATTTACTTCTCTAACTTGCTACGTCGACCGAATTACTAAAGAATCCCTGGTATGCCTTCGTAACTGATATTTTGATACTGTGTCATTTTATTACAGTTGTAAAATGGGGAGAACAGATCTATTCAGAATTATTGTATGACAGTATATAATAAAGCAATATATTATTACTGTCCTTTGTATTTCAGAAGCTATCACAGATTTGTCTTTTAGGTATATATTTGTATGTATTCATAAATAAATACACGATGGATGGTGGATTGCCGTACGGGGATATGAAATCGCTTAAGAATTATATTCCATACGTTGGCAACAAATGTAGACAATAGCATTTAACGAAGCATCTCCAAACAAGAAATAAGTAAATGCCCTCTCCAAAGTTCATTGAATGCAATATTCCTTATATCTCTCTTTCCCTCTCCCTCTCACTCTCCCGCCCCCTTTCTCTCTGCATGCGACAATGTGTTTAGGAATTTGCGACCAGTTTGTACTAAGTACGAATCACATTTTTCTTACACGAGCATGCATTTATTCATGTATGGGATTTACATGGGTAATATTAGTAAATAATTGTTTCTTCTTTTGGCACAAGGCCAGCAATGATCCAGTGTATTACTGATACTTTATTTTATCCACCCCGTAAGGATGAAAGGCAAAGTTAAACTCGGCGGGATTTGAACTCAGACCATAAAGGGCCGTAACGCATTGCTGTAAAGCATGGCGTCAGTCCATCTCCTGATACTGCCAATCCGCCGCCATTAGTAAATAATATTATTTGTTCATAATACCTTCTGATAGACAATATTTTATAAAATACCGTGGACTGAAACCCCGATGCAAGGTAGGGATCATATTACTATGCAACAAAGATAAATGACTGGAAGTTGGGCCTATATGCTAGTCGTGGAATTTTCCAGAAAGATTGAAAGTAAAGATGAACTCCATTGCATTGAATCCAGCATGGAAGAATAGAAGCAAATAATGAGATTTAAATTCGACATGGACCAGTAATTTAAGAGTAAGAGTAAATCTATTAAATCGCACACAAAAGTGACTGGTACGTTATTTTATCAATACTGGTGGCATAACAATCAAAGTTGATGACGATGAGATTTGAACTGAGCACATACATTTCCGTAACGTAACGCATCGTATTGTCGTATTTTCTCCGATTCGCAGTTTGTATAGTTGCATCATATTTAGAGTATTAATATATGTTTAGTATAATGTCTCAAACTAGAAGTTAATGACACTTGAATGAATATTACACCAAGGAAACAAATTTCCTTTGCAAAGTATCTAATATTATAGATATCATAACACACTATTGATTGTAGATTTCTTTTAAACCCAAGTAATAACATATACATTAACATGTACATTTTGGCACGTCTGTTTTTATAAGAGTCATAAGCGTTTACCCATTGCCTCTTACGAGGCGTATTGGCTGCACTGATTCCAATATCATGAAATTACTTTCATCTGGACAGCTATTTGCTTGTTTTAACAAGATTTGTGTAAATATTTATTCCAGAACTTGTAGTACATCAGTGTTCTTCAAACTCAGCAGGAAAGACGAGCCACAATCAGAATATAAGTTAGATATTATCAGATATTATCAGTATCCAAATTAGTTTATCAGATCTCCAAACGATCTCACGATATCTACTACATAAAAACGTCGAATAATATTGGTAGATACAAAGAAATATATATTTCAAAATCGTATGAAAATTGTAGGTTTATATCGTACAGTAAACAAAATTGTTAAGAATATTTCCGTATCTTTAAAAAACATATACCAGGGAATTGCTTTTTGATATAAATCTGTACAATTTTTATGAGTTATAGCTATCGTTTATGTTTACCTAATATCATGTATATATGACAGATATCATCACACCGTCGTATTTTCTTTTTAATGTTATAATAATTTGGGGTGTATACAATTGTGGTGACCATAAGCACTCATTAAAAAAATTGGTTTATGTATTACTTCACAGCTATATAGTTTTGTGCAGCTTTTTCAGCAAATGAATTTTGCTATAATTGCAAATTTACACAAAAACTGTGAGTAGATTTTGGCAGACGAGCAAACAATGGAAGACAATTGGGTTAGTGCTAACACATCTTGAGTTGTAGATTTAAAACTTTACATTGAGTAACGCCACCATTTCGTTCTTAGATGATTTATACCGAGCGTATTAGTTGATAGCATTCTGATCGCAAACCTGTGGTTAATATGTGCTCTTCCCAGCCATGGAATAAAGAATCTCCATGAATCATTAAACGACGTTATAGCTTCAATCTCTGTCTGAAGCGTGTTCACATATATGGCATTGCATCCATGTCAGCTATGGTTACTTAACTCCTGGTGAAGTCGTAGTGACGTCGTCATGTATTACCCTTAAATTTCCTCCTCTTCTTCTTCAGCAACCGTCTCCACCTGCTCCAGCTGGATCCCGAAGTGAGACCAGCCAAGCACCTGGCTCGGGTTCTATGCCGGAGTCTCCTGCCGATTGGTTTTCCCGTAAAATCTGTCCAGCGATTCTTGCCTTAGACATTCTAACCACATGTCCATAGTATCAGAGCGGTGATCTCTCAATTCGGAGAAGTAGAGGCTCTACCTAGAGTGAGTCTTTGATCTCTCTATCGAGTAACCTTACTCCAAATACCCTTCGCAGGCACCCTATTTCGGAGGCTTGTATTCGCGATGGTACTCTTTCTTTCGTTACCCGCGATTCATGACCATGGGTAAGGCGTGGCACGAATACTGAATTAAAGATAGTGAATTGGAGGAGGCTTACAAAGTTTAGCCTGAAAATATGTCCTCCTGCTTGCACTTGCTTTACAAGCAACACGTAGAATCGCAGCAGAGGCAGTAAATGCATCCAAAGTGAAGACATGGGAGGACTTTGGGGTATGATGGAATCCGTCTTCAGATCAGAAACTAAAATGCATTAACCAGTTTTGAAAATTAAGCCACCGAATAATCTTTATTGTTTCAGTCATGAGGAACTAAGTAAATATATTACTAGTATTATACGTGGGTTGATATTTTCAATAACAGATTATACCTAGAAGAAAAGAGAGAATCTACTACTCCTTGCACTTTTTCTGAAATTTATGGCTGGTTGGAAATGAATAATTTAGTCTGCCGTAGCCAGAATGTTTGCAAATTGTGCCACAGATGAAACATATAACCTAAGAGCTCATCTCTCTATGTTGTTCCTTACAATAAATAGTTCACGGTCTCTCTAATCAAATTATATAGATATTCTTCTGCGTGCTATCGTGATTGATGTTGTTCATTCCCAGGTATATCCCAATCAAAAAGGCTTATGATCAGATATTTTAGCGGTAACAATCTCATATTTGTATGCGTATGCATGACTACAGCATTTAAAGTATTCTTCCTGATTGGTTTTCGATTCGAAAGTTGGTTTGGGGCAATTTAATGAAAAATTTGATTGTTTTCCTCACATCTTTACATGTTCAACAACCGCCCTGTCACCACACCACTTCCAGCAATTTACATGTGTGTTGTTTTAATAGTTGGCGTTTTTGTATTGTACCGAGGCAAGAAGCGACATCACCCCTTTTCTGAATTGTTTGCTCTCATTAATTATCTCTGTAAATCTAAGAGAATTAGTCAAGGAATCCACTAATAGCGTGTGAACTCTCAATTATATCTGCTGTGCACAAGTTTGATGACAAGCAAATATACGTCCAAGAAAATTCTTCATAACCATTGCCAGTTCTCAATATGTTTCGATAAAAATAATTTGCATGCGTGTGTGAGTGTGTATTTATAATTTTATGCTATATCTGTGTATGCATATGCATAGGTAGTTATACAGACACACACACACACACAAATATATATATATATGTATACGATATTAAATAAATGGAAACTATATTTATAAAACCATATTTATTTCATTATATATATTTCAGGGATATCATATTAACAATATGCTATGCCTTCCTCAGACAAAATACAATATAAACAGTTTTATAGATAAATAGATTTGACATACCGTACAACATCGACTTGTATTTGAAAAGTTGAATAATGAAATAAATATGGTTTTATAAATATAGTTTCCATTTATTTAATATCGTAAATATACTCCAAATACTTGTCGAGTGCTTTTATATCAGTTATAAATATTTACTAGTTGTAACCCAACAATTTAAATATAACTTTCCATATATATATGTATAAATATTTGTGTATGGATCCTCTGTGTTTCTGTGCGTGTGTGTATGTGTGTATGCATATGTGTGTGTGTGTGTACGAAGGAATCTTTTCTTTCTACACTCATAGTATATGTATAAATATTTGTATATGACTCCTGTGTGTGTGCATGTGTGCATGTGTGTGTGTGCGTGCGTGGGCGTATGCATGTGTGTATGTGTGTGTATGTACGTGTGTGTCTGTGAGTGTGTGTGTACGTGTGTGTATGTGTGTGTATGTATGTGTGCGTGTGTCTGTGTCTGTGTGTTTGTGTGTGTGTGTACGTGTTTGTATGTGTGTGTTTGTGTGTGTGTGTACGTGTTTGTATGTGTGTGTCTGTGTGTCTATGTGTGTACGTGTTTGTATGTGTGTGTCTGTGTGTGTGTGTGTGTGTGTGTGTGTGTGTACGTGTGTGTATGTGTGCCTGTGTGTGTGTGTACGTGTGTATATGTGTGTGTGTGTACGTGTACGTGTTTGTATATATATATATATATGTGCGTGTTTGTGTCTGTGTGTCCGTGTGTGTATGTATGTGTATGTATGTGTGTGTGTGTATGTGTGTGTGTGGATGCGTGTGGGTGTACGTGTTTGTATGTGTATGTGTGTGTGTAGGAAGGAATCATTTATTTCTACACTAGTTTTCTTGAATAAATGCTAAAATCGGATATCCGATAATCTGTTGTAAATTAAATTTAAAACTCAATATTACATGCCAACTGCGCTGCCATGTCTAATGAGAGCCATGGTGATGGTAATGATGATGATGCTGATGATGATATTGAGCGAAATGGCGACGAGCATGGTGATAACCTACTCTTGAGGAGTATAGTGTTGATAATAACGATAGAAAGAAAATGGAGATGTGTGTGATACTGTATGCGAAAGACTGGCTGTGTGTGTGTATTACTGTGTGTATGCGAGAGACTGGCTGTGTGTGTATTACTGTGTGTATGCGAGAGACTGGCTGTGTGTGTATTACTGTGTGTATGCGAGAGACTGGCTGTGTGTGTGTATTACTGTGTGTATGCGAGAGACTGGCTGTGTGTGTATTACTGTGTGTATGCGAGAGACTGGCTGTGTGTGTGTATTACTGTGTGTATGCGAGAGACTGGCTGTGTGTGTATTACTGTGTGTATGCGAGAGACTGGCTGTGTGTGTGTATTACTGTGTGTATGCGAGAGACTGGCTGTGTGTGTATTACTGTGTGTATGCGAGAGACTGGCTGTGTGTGTGTATTACTGTGTGTATGCGAGAGACTGGCTGTGTGTGTATTACTGTGTGTATGCGAGAGACTGGCTGTGTGTGTATTACTGTGTGTATGCGAGAGACTGGCTGTGTATTACTGTGTGTATGCGAGAGACTGGCTGTGTGTGTATTACTGTGTGTATGCGAGAGACTGGCTGTGTGTGTGTATTACTGTGTGTATGCGAGAGACTGGCTGTGTGTGTATTACTGTGTGTATGCGAGAGACTGGCTGTGTGTGTGTATTACTGTGTGTATGCGAGAGACTGGCTGTGTGTGTATTACTGTGTGTATGCGAGAGACTGGCTGTGTGTGTGTATTACTGTGTGTATGCGAGAGACTGGCTGTGTGTGTATTACTGTGTGTATGCGAGAGACTGGCTGTGTGTGTATTACTGTGTGTATGCGAGAGACTGGCTGTGTGTGTGTATTACTGTGTGTATGCGAGAGACTGGCTGTGTGTGTATTACTGTGTGTATGCGAGAGACTGGCTGTGTGTGTGTATTACTGTGTGTATGCGAGAGACTGGCTGTGTGTGTATTACTGTGTGTATGCGAGAGACTGGCTGTGTGTGTATTACTGTGTGTATGCGAGAGACTGGCTGTGTGTGTGTATTACTGTGTGTATGCGAGAGACTGGCTGTGTGTGTATTACTGTGTGTATGCGAGAGACTGGCTGTGTGTGTGTATTACTGTGTGTATGCGAGAGACTGGCTGTGTGTGTATTACTGTGTGTATTACTGTGTGTATGTGTGTGATACTGTATGCGAGAGACTGGCTGTGTGTGTGTGTGTTTGTATTACTGCGTGTATGCGAGAGACTGGCTGTGTGTGTGTGTGTGTGTGTGTGTATTACTGCGTGTATGCGAGAGACTGGCTGTGTGTGTGTGTGTGTGTATTACTGCGTGTATGCGAGAGACTGGCTGTGTGTGTGACTGTGTCTTGAGGATAACGGTGTCGATTATGATGATGATGATGATAGGGATAATTATGATGATGGTGACGACGATGATGATGATAATTATGATGATGACAATGATGACAATGATGATGATGATGATGATGATGATGATGATGATGATGATGATTTTGATGATGATGATAATTATGATGATGACAATGATGATGATGGTGATGAAGACAATTATGATGATGACAATGCTGATGACGATGATGATAATTATGACCATGATGTCAACGACGACGATGATGATGATGATGATGATGATCATGACGGCTACGATGATGATGAAGATGATAATTATGATGATGACAATGAATGTGATGATGATAATTATGATGATGATGATGACGTCAATGATGATGATGATGGTGATAATTATGACCGCGATGACGTCAGCGATGATGATGATGATGATGATGATAATTATGTTGATGGTGACGACGATGATCATCATGATGACTACGATAACTATTATGTCATTGATAAAGGGCGAGGAGGGTGACACTTGTTGATGGAGGACAGCGATAAACAAGTGTTTCTACTTTTTGGCACAAGGCCAGCAATTACCCCAGTGTATTACTGGTACTTTATTTTATGGACCCCGTAAGGATGAAAGGCAAAGTTAACCTCGGCGGGATTTGAACTCAGAATGGCAAGGGCCGTAGCTCTATGCGTCAAAGTATGGCGTCTGACCCTCTACCAATACTGCCTTGAATAAATATGTGTTTCTACGTTTGGCACAGGGCCAGCAATTACCCCAGTGTATTACTGGTACTTTATTTTATGGACCCCGTAAGGATGAAAGGCAAAGTTAACCTCGGCGGGATTTGAACTCAGAATGGCAAGGGCAGTAGCTCTATGCGTCAAAGTATGGCGTCAGGCCCTCTACCGATACTGCCTTGAATAAATATGTGTTTCTACGTTTGGCACAAGGCCAGCAAATACCCAGTGTATTACTGGTACTTTATTTTATGGACCCCGTAAGGATGAAAGGCAAAGTTAACCTCCGCGGGATTTGAACTCAGAATGGCAAGGGCCGTAGCTCTATGCGTCAAAGTATGGCGTCTGACCCTCTACCAATACTGCCTTGAATAAATATGTGTTTCTACGTTTGGCACAATGCCAGCAATTACCCCAGTGTATTACTGGTACTTTATTTTATCGACCCCGTAAGGATGAAAGGCAAAGTTAACCTCGGCGGGATTTGAACTCAGAATGGCAAGGGCAGTAGCTCTATGCGTCAAAGTATGGCGTCTGGCCCTCTACTGATACTGCCTTGAATAAATATGTGTTTCTACGTTTGGCACAAGGCCAGCAAATACCCAGTGTATTACTGGTACTTTATTTTATGGACCCCGTAAGGATGAAAGGCAAAGTTAACCTCCGCGGGATTTGAACTCAGAATGGCAAGGGCCGTAGCTCTATGCGTCAAAGTATGGCGTCTGACCCTCTACCAATACTGCCTTGAATAAATATGTGTTTCTACGTTTGGCACAAGGCCAGCAATTACCCCAGTGTATTACTGGTACTTTATTTTATCGACCATTTAAGGATGAAAGGCAAAGTTAACCTCGGCGGGATTTGAACTGAGAATGGCAAGGGCCGTAGCTCTATGCGTCAAAGTATGGCGTCTGACCCTCTACCAATACTGCCTTGAATAAATATATGTTTCTACGTTTGGCACAGGGCCAGCAATTACCCCAGTGTATTACTGGTACTTTATTTTATGGACCCCGTAAGGATGAAAGGCAAAGTTAACCTCGGCGGGATTTGAACTCAGAATGGCAAGGGCAGTAGCTCTATGCGTCAAAGTATGGCGTCTGACCCTCTACCGATACTGCCTTGAATAAATATGTGTTTCTACGTTTGGCACAATGCCAGCAATTACCCCAGTGTATTACTGGTACTTTATTTTATCGACCCCGTAAGGATGAAAGGCAAAGTTAACCTCGGCGGGATTTGAACTCAGAATGGCAAGGGCCGTAGCTCTATGCGTCAAAGTATGGCGTCTGACCCTCTACCAATACTGCCTTGAATAAATATGTGTTTCTACGTTTAGCACAAGGCCAGCAAACACCCAGTGTATTACTGGTACTTTATTTTATCGACCATTTAAGGATGAAAGGCAAAGTTAACCCCGGCGGGATTTGAACTCAGATCATAAAGGGCCGTAACTCTATGCGTCAAAGCATTGCGTCCGATCCTCTACCGATACTGCCAATCCACCGCACAGCGATAATCATTGTTTCTACTTTAGGCACAAGGCGAGCCATTACACAGTGATTTACTGGTACTTTATTTTATCGACCCCGTAAGGATGAAGATGATGATGAAGTTTATGATGATGAAGTTTATGATGATGATGATGATGATGTTGCGATGGCTGTTGAAGGATGATAATGGTGGTGTTGGCGGAAGGTCATGGTGGTGTTGATGACGTCACAATGGCGGTTGATGGATGGTAATGGTGGTGTTGATGATGTCACGGTAGCAGTTGATGGATGGTAATGGTGGTGTTGATGACGTCACGATAGCGGTTGATGGATGGTAATGGTGGTGTTGATCACGTCACGATGGCGGTTGATGGATGGTAATGGTGGTGTTGATGACGTCACGATAGCGGTTGATGGTGGTAATGGTGGTGTTGATCACGTCACGATAGCGGTTGATGGATGGTAATGGTGGTGTTGATCACGTCACGATAGCGGTTGATGGATGGTAATGGTGGTGTTGATGACGTCACGATAGCGGTTGATGGATGGTAATGGTGGTGTTGATGACGTCACGATGACGGTTGATGGATGGTAATGGTGGTGTTGATGACGTCACGATAGCGGTTGATGGATGGTAATGGTGGTGTTGATCACGTCACGATAGCGGTTGATGGATGGTAATGGTGGTGTTGATCACGTCACGATAGCGGTTGATGGATGGTAATGGTGGTGTTGATGACGTTACGATGACGGTTGATGGATGGTAATGGTGGTGTTGATGACGTCACGATAGCGGATGATGGATGGTAATGGTGGTGATGATCACGTCACGATGGCGGTTGATGGATGGTAATGGTGGTGTTGATGACGTCACGATGACGGTTGATGGATGGTAATGGTGGTGTTGATGACGTCACGATAGCGGTTGATGGATGGTAATGGTGGTTTTGATGACGTCACGATGACGGTTGATGGATGGTAATGGTGGTGTTGATGACGTCACGATAGCGGTTGATGGATGGTAATGGTGGTGTTGATCACGTCACGATGGCGGTTGATGGATGGTAATGGTGGTGTTGATGACGTCACGATAGCGGTTGATGGATGGTAATGGTGGTGTTGATGACGTCACGATGACGGTTGATGGATGGTAATGGTGGTTTTGATGACGTCACGATGGCGGTTGATGGATGGTAATGGTGGTGTTGATGACGTCACAATGGCGGTTGATGGATGGTAATGGTGGTTTTGATGACATCGCGATAGCGGTTGATGGATGGTAATGGTGGTTTTGATGACGTCACGATGACGGTTGATGGATGATAATGGTGGTGTTGATGACGTCACAATGGCGGTTGATGGATGGTAATGGTGGTTTTGATGACATCACGATAGCGGTTGATGGATGGTAATGGTGGTGTTGATGACGTCACGATGACGGTTGATGGATGGTAATGGTGGTGTTGATGACGTCACGATAGCGGTTGATGGATGGTAATTGTGGTGTTGATGACGTCACAATGGCGGTTGATGGATGGTAATAGTGGTGTTGATGACGTCACGATGGCGGTTGATGGATGGTAATGGTGGTGTTGATGACGTCACGATGGCGGTTGATGGATGGTAATTGTGGTGTTGATGACGTCACGATAGGAATGATGATTATCGCGACGATGCTTAAGATCATGATGGATTTAGATGGATCGATCATTTTGGGAATCACTACAACGGTGATATCGATGACGATGGTTATGGCGATGATCAGGACAAACTTGTCTACCAGGATGACGATACTAATGGTGATGTCGATGATGTCGACGAAGATAAGACTTAACGATACGCTAATCATGATGATGATGATGATGGTTATAATGGGGGCAATAATGATGATGATAATAACGATTACTATGGTGACAACGATGAGAATTCTTGAGGCAATCGAAGATAACATTTTGATTGCTATTCTGTCATTAAATATTCAATCTCATTCAGTGGTAACTGGAGGGTGGGAGTTTCATAAAAGAAACTAAGAACAAAATAAAATTTACCAACATAACAACATAACATCTTAAAATTACGCCCCTACTTAACATGTACGCAACGTCGCGGTTACACACACACAGACGGATGCATTCACAAACAACTATACTCTTAAAACACCCGGAAACACAAACATATTTTCGGCTATATAACGAAACACACAAGAGCACACCTAGATGGACACACATACTCTCTTTCTCTGTCACACATAATTACACGCAGACACACTAATTGCAAAGCAGAGCAATATAATTAACATAAATTTGCAGAAGTAGACTATATCTGATGGTACATATTGCTATGATTGAAGATAATCTAGAAAAAGTAAAACGAATGATGAAAAAAGAATTAAAAATGAAGGAAGGAAAGAAAGAGAGAAAAGGTGAATGTTATAAAGAGGTTGAATAAAGAATGAGAGAAAGAAAAAAGTAGAGAACGAGAGAAAGATAGTAATAAAAGAAGAGAGAGAGAGATAGCGAGAGAGAGCGATAGATAGAGAGAGAGAGAGAGAGAGAGAGAGAGAGAGAGAGAGAGAGAGAGAGAGAGAGAGAGGAGAGAGAGAGAGAGAGAGAGAGAGAGAGAGAGAGAGAGAGGCAGTAATAAAATGAAAAAAAAGGAGAGGTATTAATAAAAGAAGATAGAGTGATGGAGTGACGGAGAGAGAGAGAGAAATAGAGTGAGAGAAAGATTAAAAGAAAGAATAAACTTAAGATGCCTCGAAAATGAATTATAGTTGATTAGTCTGCTTGCAAGTTTTTAGACCGATATTTTAATAAATGTAACATCAATTTTGACATCGTGAAATACATCTCTTATGAAGAGATTTCGCGTCCATTTTTAATTAAACTCACCAAAATGTAGCCATTTTATGAAGTACTGTAAAGAAGACATTTACTATTTTTCGTTCCAATTTTCTCGCACATTATCTTACTTTATTTTATTTTACTTTTATTTTATTTTACTTTATTTTAAAATATTTTTCATTATCATTTAAGAATTGCCATCTTTTAAATAAAGAATTGATGAAATCAGTCAATCTTTTAGGTTTTGGTTTTGGTTATATATGTGAAAAAAGGGAGATTATTATTATTATTATTGTTGTTGTTATTATTAATATTAATATTATTATTAATAACAATAATGATGATGAGAAGAAGAAGAAGAAGAAGAAGAAGAAGAAGAAGAGAAAGAAGAAAAAAGAAGAAGACTATGATGATGATGACGATGGAGTAGTAATTGAAGAATAGAAATGAAGAGATTTTTGATGTGTGGACAAAGCTAAGGAGAAGTTGAAAACATTTAATACTAAATAATTACATTGAATTTCAATAAACATCTTAGTAATATATTGGCCGTAGTTACTGTTGTTGTTATTGATAATGTTCAACTCTAGGTCGGCCATGTTAGGCATAACTATGAACACATGCATTCGTGCCATAGTTATGACATTATTTCTGTATATTTATGACTATATTACTCAACGTGCCTACGCTGAAAATATTTCATATTTATTCCTTTCCCAACTCCATACATTTTGTTTTCAATGTTATCAACTTCTTTACCTATACTGTGTTCACTAAAACTAAATATAAATCATAATCAATATCTTCCTAGACGCTTCTCTGGGGAGATTCGAAACGGCTCTAGGCATTACTACAATCTCATCAGAATAATTAATAAAAAACAGAATACATCTATTTGATTATATAAAATACTCTAGAGTATATAAATTAATTGATTCTCTACACAAATTATTTTCCGCTATGCACAAAAATAATTTTGTGTATATTTATTAGTAATTGAAACTTTTATACGATATCTAATGCAATTCCACAAACGTGTATTATGTAATAAGATAGAATGTTCTCATAGAGTTAATGTGTATATCTAAATACTTGTTATATCATATATGTTGTCACTTACATCCTATTTCAATCAGATAATGTAGGCATATGATGAAACGTATTGAAGCTTTGACCAGCTCATATCCTCGGCACTATATAATCAAAATCACATTTTCCAACTGAAATATGGCTGGTATTTTAAGTAAATCGTGTGACTACATATATACTTCCCTTATTGGCTTGTTACATCAATATCGATATGACTGAATTTCTATGCGAATTATGAGTTCACAAGCTTTGTATAGCAAATATAAAGCCATAATAATCAGTTATTTATTATGAAAACAAGGAAAACGTTGGATTTTATGGGTACGAAGTTTACTTATCCGAACATATAGTATTTGGAGTCAAATCTACTTCATTTACGTTAGTCAATTTTGTCCAGGTTAATAACATTCATAATTCACACACACACACACACACATATATATATATATATATATATATATATATATATATATATATATATATTATATATTACAATACCATGAAATACTATACAGAGATAAGTTATAAGTGTTGAACGTATATATCTCCACTTTCGATCAAATTAAACGTTGATTATATTGTTTAAGTTCACGAAATTAAGCTTCCAATTGTTAAGCATATAGCAACGATAAGGAATCGAAATTCCCGTTGAATCCCAGGTTTCTGGAAATATATGGGACTCGACCTACAGTTAATAACACACACTGATAGACAGATATTCATGCACACACACACACACACACATAAATATATG
>OZ024750.1:21283752-21308752 GCA_964016885.1 Eledone cirrhosa | reverse complement strand
ATTACTTATTATTATTATTGTTATTTTTTTAGTTTTTTAGTTTTTTTTAGTTTTGTTTCTGATATATATTTTTATTAGTATATTGAAATCTGCTCTCTATTTCTGCTGGATAGATAATCTTGTAGAGTAAAGACAGGAATAATAATACACATATATGTATACTCCAATTTTTATACCACATTGAGAATGTTTTCCGTGATCCTAGAGTTTGCAGAGTTGATCATGTGGATTCACATGGATGTTTGTAGCTATCACATAAACATATGAATTTTTTTAAAAAACTAAACATAAGATAATTAATTTTCACACACTATGGATACTTGTCTCATTCAGGAATACTGATATTTACAATATAGTGGAAGTTTTATAAATACTAATACATTAAAACATAGGGTTTTTACGCCTCGAATATATCTGGCTATTTTTAAATTTTTTTCTCTCGCTATTTTTTCTCTCTCTATATTTTTTTCTCTCTCTATATATCTCCCTTACATTAATACTAGAGCTAAATAAATAAATAAATAAATAAATGTATCATTGATACATTTACTCAACTGACCTCCCACTACCTAATTTTCTATATATATATGTATCTATCTCTATTTCCTCTCTCTCTATATATATATATCTCTTTCTGTTTCTTTACATGAAGTTCTTCTCTTTATCTATCTTTCCATCTCTCTATTTTGTTCCATGCATTTCTTCTTTTTCTTCCTTTTCTTCGTTTTCTGTCTTTCTTTCTTTTTTCTCTCTTTCTTTCTCTCTGTGTAAAATTTTTTCACTGCCAGTTTAACCTCTTCAAATGCAAGTCGGTGTTATTACGGTATGTCGAATCTATTTATCTATAGAACTGTTTATATTGTATTTTGTCTGAGGAAGGCATAGCATATTGTTAATATGATATCCCCGAAATATATATAATGAAATAAATATGGTTTTATAAATATAGTTTCCATTTATTTAATATTGTATATATATATATATATATATGTAGATAAATCTTTGCTTAAACTTTAATCTGTTATTTTAATAAATATATATATATATATATGCAAAAGTTTTATTTAAAATGTTGGGTTACAACGAGTAAATATTTTATAACTGATATAAAAGCACTCAACAGGTTTTTGAGTATTTTACGATATTAAACAAATGGAAAATACATTTATAAAACCATATTTATTTCATTATATATATTTCAGGGATATCATATTAAAAATATGTTATGCCCTCTTCAGACAAAATACAATATATAGACAGTTTTATAAATAAATTTGACATACCTTAGAGTTTACAACTTCCATTTAAAAAGTTGTTACGGTAGTGAAAATGTTAAGGACGGTTAGAAAGAAAGACGGAGAAAAAAGGAAAAAAGGAAAAAGAAAAAGAAAGAGCGGAAGGTGAAGAAGATGAAGAAATGTATGTAAAGAGAAAACACCAAATGAGAGATCTATGAGGCAAGGGGGTACTGTAATTATTCATTTGTTTATTTATTTATTTAGGGTTAAGGACACGGGGAGAAATAAAAACAAAAATAAATAAGGAGAGGTAGATCGAGTAATATCTATTATATGAGGTGGGAGAGATAGGGGAGGGGTGATATACAGGAGATAGAGTTAAAACAGCCGATATAAGAGTAGAAGGGAGGAGGAGAAGAGATATACTTAGAAACAAAAATGATAGTTTTAAAATATTATGTTTCATCAGTCTATCAATTCCTATGAATTATAATGTAAACATCAATATTCATGAATGAGATACATATCAATAATGTGTGAAAAAAATAGTGACTACATGTTTAGTTTAAAAATTCATAGGTTTATAATCAAAATCTGAGATAAAACCTCAAAAAATACTGGAATACATAGGTATATATGTATTTTCATGAAAAAAGAGAAAAGAGAAAGAAAAAGAGAAGGTTATCTCAAACTGACATTATAGACACATGTGAGTTTACATGATCAGCTCTGTAAATTTTTATTTCACATGGAACTCTTCATTGCGTTAAAAAGATTTTACCATACACATAAGTGTACATACATATATATATACATAAAATATACATTATTAATAATAATAATATTCTTGCCCTTTCTTACATGATTATCGTACAAGCATAGAATAGAACAGATATCAATATATTAAAATATTAAAAACGCCAAGAATATTTTCCTCCCCAGAATATCTAGGGCCGTAATAAAAACACAGTGTGCCCAGCATATCAATCAATCCCTCCAATTTATTTGACAATATTGCCAAGTTTATTAGAAGCAATCAGAGTCAAAAGCAAACAAAACCAAAATTACTCACCAAACCTATTTAGCAGAAATCATTCAAAAAAACTTTAGGATGCTCGGTTGTTCTACAGATGCTCTTATATTTATTCTAGAAGTTTATCTAGCATCAACATTTTATTCAATAGATTTGGATCATCATCGTTTTAAGGTAGTTTAATTACATTATTAATTATGTATTCATGAAGAAGGTTTAAAGAATTGAAGGAATCGAAAGATTAATCGCCAAGTTTTCTAAAATAATTAAAAGTCTTAAGTAAATATATTACATTTTAAACTTATATTTATATTTAACAGTTGAGTTCAATCTATGTCTGCAGCAACTGGATAAATTGGTCCGTAAATTAAGGGAATTTTTAGATTTTAGTATAAAGAATATCTCCTCTGCGCAGAGGTCACATGTCTACCGTAACAACTTTTTAAATGGAAGTTGTAAACTCTAAGGTATGTCAAATTTATTTATAAATTATATATATATATATATATATTTATATATATTTATCCTATATATATATATATATATATATATATATTTATCTTATATATATATATTTATCTTATATATATATATATATATATATATTTATCTTATATATATATATATATATATATTTATCTTATATATATATATATATATATATTTATCTTATATATATATATATATATATATATTTATCTTATATATATATATATATATTTATCTTATATATATATATATATATATATATCTATATATATATATATATATATATATATATATCTTATATATATATATATATATATATATCTTATATATATATATATATATATATATATATCTATATATATATATATATATATATATATATCTTATATATATATATATATATATATATATATATCTTATATATATATATATATATATATATATATCTTATATATATATATATATATATATATCTTATATATATATATATATATATATATATATATATATATCTTATATATATATATATATATATATATACTATATATATATATATATATACTATATATATATATATATATATATACTATATATATATATATATATACTATATATATATATATATATATACTATATATATAGATATATATACTATATATATATATATATATATACTATATATATAGATATATATACTATATATATATATATATATATACTATATATATAGATATATATACTATATATATATATATATAACTATATATATATATATATACTATATATATATATATATATACTATATATATATATATACTATATATATATATATATACTATATATATATATATACTATATATATATATACTATATATATATATATATATACTATATATATATATATATACTATATATATATATATATACTATATATATATATATATATATATACTATATATATATATATATATACTATATATATATATATATATACTATATATATATATATATATACTATATATATATATATACTATATATATATATATATATATACTATATATATATATATACTATATATATATATATATATATATACTATATATATATATATACTATATATATATATATATATATACTATATATATATATATACTATATATATATATATACTATATATATACTATATATATACATATACTATATATATATATATATACTATATATATATATATACATATACTATATATATATATATATATATACTATATATATATATATATATATACTATATATATATATACTATATATATATATATACTATATATATATATATATATATACTATATATATATATATATATATACTATATATATATATATATACTATATATATATATATATACTATATATATATATATATATATATATAGTGTATATATATATATAGTATATATATATATATATAGTATATATATATATATATATATATATATATATATATATATATATATATATATATAGTATATATATATATATATATATATATATAGTATATATATAGTATATATATATATAGTATATATATATATATATAGTATATATATATATATATACTATATATATATATATACTATATATATATATATACTATATATATATATATACTATATATATATATATACTATATATATATATATACTATATATATATATATATTATATATATATATATACTATATATATATATATACTATATATATATATATACTATATATATATATATATACTATATATATATATATACTATATATATATATATATATACTATATATATATATATATATATATATATATATATATATACTATATATATATATACTATATATATATATATATACTATATATATATATACTATATATATATATATATACTATATATATATATACTATATATATATATATATATATACTATATATATATATATATACTATATATATATATATACTATATATATATATATACTATATATATATATATACTATATATACTATATATATATATATACTATATATATATATACTATATATATATATACTATATATATATACTATATATATATATACTATATATATATACTATATATATATATATATAATATATATATATACTATATATATATATATAATATATATATATACTATATATATATATATACTATATATATATACTATATATATATATATACTATATATATATACTATATATATATATATACTATATATATATACTATATATATATATATACTATATATATATACTATATATATATATATACTATATATATATATATACTATATATATATACTATATATATACTATATATATACTATATATATATATATATATATATATACTATATATATATATATATATATATATATATATATACTATATATATATACTATATATATATATATATACTATATATATATACTATATATATATATATATACTATATATATATTCTATATATATATATATATATATATATATATATATATATACTATATATATATATATATATATATACTATATATATATATATATATATACTATATATATATATATATACTATATATATATATATATATATATACTATATATATATATATACTATATATATATATACTATATATATATATATATACTATATATATATATATATATATATACTATATAAATATATACTATATATATATATATATACTATATATATATATATATATACTATATATATATATATATATACTATATATATATATATACTATATATATATATATATACTATATATATATATATATATACTATATATATATATATATACTATATATATATACTATATATATATATGTTGTCTTCTTATTTCTGAAGATAGAATATATATGTGTAGGTATGTATTTTACATAGATCTATATGATATACATACCAACACCCACATATATATCCTAGAAACGATCGTAATATGATGAATTTTTGTAATATAAGGTACTGTTTCTTTGTTTCTATTCATTTTTTTTATTAATATATCTTGACTCTGTTTTACTATGATTTTCATCGAAAAACGTTTTGAATACATCTCTTTTCATGATATTTGGATTACATTGAGTTCTTCATACGGATTGAACACTACCGTATATTTTGGTGGATTTATCTATCTATCTATCTATCTATCTATATATATATATAGTTTTAATATAGATGAGATTCTACAGGACTAGAACACTTTCATTCTTTAGAAATCATTAGGAATCTGGTCAGATTCCTGATAATTTCCAAAGAATGAAACAGTTCTAGTCCTGTAGAATCTCATCTATATTAAAACTTTTATACTCTGCTATGTATTGAGTACCTTACTTACTGTGGTTACCTCCGATTCAACCCGGAATAACGTATATATATATATATATATATATATATATATATATATATATATATATATATATATATATATATATATATGCCTGTGTATGTGTGCACACACACACACACACATATATATATATATATATATATATATGTAGAGGTTATATTTAATCTGTTGTGATACAACAAGCACAATATTTTTATAACTGACATAAATAGGAGATTCCAACCAGAATGTTTTCATTTTTTCAGGGTATGTCAATATTTATTTATAAAACTAACCTATATTATATTTTATCTGATGAAAGCGCACCATAATTTGCCTTGGTGGCCCTTGAAATATGTATAATGAAATAAATATGGTTTCATAAATATAGTTATTATATTTTATCTGATGAAAGCGCACCATAATTTGCCTTGGTGGCCCTTGAAATATGTATAATGAAATAAATATGGTTTCATAAATATAGTTTCCATTTGTTAATATATTGTGTATATATATATATATATATATATATATATGAATAATCTATTTGAAAAAAACTGGCGGTATTTATTGCAAAGTTGTCAGTTTGATAATTTCTATTAAGTTGATTTACGTGTTAAGTTTCTGGCTCGAAAAAACACACGTGATTGTAAATGAAATGAATCACTTATCGAAACAATTCCAAATGATTGAAGTGAATGGAGTTACAAAGAAAGTGATATTACATTATTACATTTTTTGTTTTTGAATGGCATGAAACAATCGATAAATATGAGAGGAAGTATCATTTGAAATATAGTGATTGATTGTGACGAACATAAACAATCTGGAAATTAATATTGCATGAAACAGACTCATGGATTTTTGCATTCTTACATACTTAGAACTTGTTATAATACAATAACGGTGAGAAAATAAAACAGTAAATGGTAACGTTGAATATAATGTAAAGGTTAATTTTGAATTAAATTAAAAGAGAAAAACTGGAACCAAACGCTTGATCGGTTTAAGAAAACCATCTCGTTTGCTCTTACCATTGCCGAAACAATCTAACAGAAAGGAGTGAAAAATCGTGGTCTAATGATTAGGGTGTAGTACGCATAATCACAATGTTGTAGGTTCCGTTCAAGATCAAAACAGCGCGATTTGCTTTTAAGCAAAATATTTTATTTCACATTGCTACTTCTCCCAGGGGTTGCGAATAGCACATAAAATACACACACATGGGCACGCAGACACACACACATACACACACACAAACACACACATTCACACTCACAGGTGTAAAAATATATACATATATAATGCATATTCCGCTTCCCATTGGCCTAAAAAACGAGTGTGTTTGTGTGTGTGTTTGGGTGTGTGTACATATGTGAGGCTGTGAATGTGAAAGGTCCTGTCGTGTGGTGTGTGAGATACTCTAAGCAGGCACGTTGAATTTAAGAGATATGCACACAATTTTTTCAAGGGGTCATTTAACAGAACTAGTACAGTTTTAACGTGAGATATTTCCGCTGAGCCCGAGTAATCTCTGCTAGAGGAATATTAATTTGAAGTGACATATCTTGAGACATCGCAGAAGTTAATGATGGAATAGTGGATGTAGTTCCGCACGGAAATCACCAATACGTAGAGATGTTACACTAAAAATAACTTCAAGTGTTGGAGACAGAAATGATTTTTCCCGATTAAGAACAAATCGAATATTAAGAGTTAATGCACAGCAAGGATGTCATATAATATAAAACGCATACATAGTCTATGATATTAAGATAGAAAGTCGATGAAATAACTATATTTAATCAAAATTCGTTTGAAACGTGTATCATGAATTACCTTTGTTCTGGTATAAAAGCAAATATACCCTGAGAACAGACAAAATGAAAAATCAATTTGCAAAATTATGAAAATAGAAATACAGTGCAAATGTCTGTAAGTATTATAGACGTGTCTAAAAATATACAGAAGTACCTTCTGAAATTATACCTTGATCATTGAGAGTATCGGTAGAGAGTCGGACACCATGCTTTGAATTATAGAGTTACGTCCCTTTATGATCCGAGTTCAAATCCCGCCGAGGTTAACTTTGCCTTTCATCCTTACGGGGTCGATAAAATAAAGTACCAGTAATGTACTGGGTAATTGCTGACCTTGTTCCAAAAATAGAAACAATTATATTACACCTGTGCTCACATGCACATATATACAGACAGAAATACACGCAAATACAGACGTGCGTGTAAGGATATATGGGTATATATGTGTTTGCATATATACACACACATATGTATATATATATATATATATATAAATATATATATATAAATAAATATACACAGATATTTATATATGTATATGTAAATACATATATACACAAATACATAGACACATGTATGTATATGTATTAATATATATACACAAATACACACACACAAGTATGTGTACATATATACCTACACACACACATATATATATATATACATCTATACACACACAAAAACACATATATACATAGACACATAGATACATTTATATATATACATACATATACACACACTCATTTTTATATATACACAATGACCTGAGGCTGAGTGAACACTTTATTATTTTCTGTCTCTGACCTTTCAGTCTGTCTCTCTAATATGTTCTTTACATAAACATCATACCAACAAACGTATTTATTTATTCCTGCGTAGTAAGAACCGGTATTTTACGTGGTCCTTTTAGTTAAATTGTCGAAACCAGACGGGGGGGGGGGGACTAAGGCAGAGTTTTGGGCTGTGTCTGTACTATGTCACAGGGACCCTAAGGCAGAGTTTTGGGCTGTGACTGTACTATGTCACTGGGACCCTAAGACAGAGGTTTGGGCTGTGTCTGTACTATGTCACAGAGACACTAAGGTAGATGTTTGGGCTGTGTCTATACTATGTCATAGGGACCCTAAGGCAGAGGTTTGGGCTGTGCATGTTCTATGTGGCAGGGACCCCAAGGCAGATGTTTGGGCTGTGTCTGTACTATGTCACAGGGACACTAAGGCAGAGGTTTGGGCTGTGTCTGTACTATGTCACAGTATCCCTAAGGCAGAGGTTTGGGCTGTGTCTGTACTATGTCACAGGGACCCCAAGGCAGATGTTTGGGCTGTGTCTGTACTATGTCACAGGGACCCCAAGGCAGATGTTTGGGCTGTGTCTGTACTATGTCACAGGGACACTAAGGAAGAGGTTTAGGCTGTTTCTGTACTAAGTCACAGGGACCCTAAGGCAGAGGTTTGGGCTGTGTCTGTACTATGTCACAGGGACCCTAAGGCAGAGGTTTGGGCTGTGTCTGTACTATGTCACAGAGACACTAAGGTAGATGTTTGGGCTGTGTCTATACTATGTCACAGGGACCCTAAGGCAGAGGTTTGGGCTGTGTCTGTACTATGTCACAGGGACCCTAAGGCAGAGGTTTGGGCTGTGTCTGTACTATGTCACAGGGACCCTAAGGCAGAGGTTTGGGCTGTGTCTGTACTATGTCACAGGGACACTAAAGCAGAGGTTTGGGCTGTGTCTGTACTATGTCACAGGGACCCTAAGGCAGATGTTTGGGCTGTGTCTGTACTATGTCACAGGGACCCCAAGGTAGATGTTTGGGCTGTGTCTGTACTATGTCACAGGGACACTAAGGAAGAGGTTTAGGCTGTTTCTGTACTAAGTCACAGGGACCCCAAGGCAGATGTTTGGGCTGTGTCTGTACTATGTCACAGGGACCCTAAGGCAGAGGTTTGGGCTGTGTCTGTACTATGTCACAGGGACCCTAAGGCAGAGGTTTGGGCTGTGTCTGTACTATGTCACAGGGACACTAAAGCAGAGGTTTGGTCTGTGTCTGTACTATGTCACAGGGACCCTAAGGCCGAGGTTTGAGCTGTCTCTGTACTATGTCACAGGGACCCTAAGGCCCAGGTTTGAGCTGTCTCTGTACTATGTGACAGGGAGGGGGGCTAAAAAGGTATGTATATGAGGGTATTTAAATGTTTGCATCCGGAAAGATCTTTCTTGATGATTTCCTTCGAATTAAACAGTTCTAGTCCTGTAGAAGCCATTTCTATATTAAACATGCACACACATATCCCCCCCCCATGTATATATATATATATATATGAGTCCCGGGTTCAATCGGGGATACTATCGGAAGTAATGTACCCAATACATTAGTAGGGTATACACACAATTTAATATAGAAATATATATATATATATATATATATATATATATATATAGCTATATATATATATATATATATATATATATATATATATATATATAGCTATATATATATATATATATATATATATAGCTATATATATATATATATATATATATATATATATATATATATATATAGCTATATATATATATATATATATATATATATATAGCTATATATATATTTATAGCTATATATATATATATATATATATATATAGCTATATATATATATATAAATATATTTATATATATAGCTATATATATATATATAAATATATTTATATATATAGCTATATATATATATATAAATATATTTATATATACAGCTATATATATATATATATATAAATATATATATATATATATATATATATATATATATATATATATATATATATATATATATATATATAGCTATATATATATATATATATATATATATATATATATATATAGCTATATAGCTATATATATATATATATATATATATATATAGCTATATATATATATATATATATATATAGCTATATATATATATATATATATATATATATATATATATATATATATATATATATATATATAGAGAGAGAGAGAGAGAGAGGCCTGTACATTTAAAATCTCCCATGACAGATTGTTTGGACTACCTTATATATCTTTATTTATTTGAAATTAGAAGTAATGTTTAATTATATTCAAGATTACAAGGCACATTATCTCATGTGTACATGTTTATATTTTCGCTATATTTCATTTATAAATGCAGTTTACTACATATATCTGTTTGGTTTAGTTTTGGAGATATCTCATTGCATGCCCATTTAAAGAAGGCAATGTTTCGACATCCATATTAGGAAACCTCAGCGAGATCTCTCGTATTATAATTCTGAAACCTGTCATTATTATTATTAGTTTGTCCTTTTACGTTCTGAGTTCAAATCCAGTAACGCACTGGGGTTGATTTAATATATCCTATATCCTATTATTATTATTCCTGTTAATTTTGTTTGTTTGCTGCTGTTGTTATTGTGGTTTACTTTGAAATTACTACAGCAAAATCTCACTTACACCAACTTTTATTTGGCTTTGTTATAGAATTTTATTTCTCAAAAGTACTTGTATTATAGCTTTAATTATTATCATCTTAAAAATCCTTAATTATTGTTGAAAGTTATTATTGCACAGGTATTATGTCAAGAAATAGGAGAAGAGCTTAATTATTATAAATATTCCCTAGTTGGAGGAGAAAAATCGTTATTTGTTATTTGTTCCAGGCTGTAAAGGAAAAATTGATTTTCGTATGGCTGTAAGGAGATAATTCCCTTATCGGTGATGATTGCTAGCTTTCTACTTTGGAGCGCAGCAAAGAAAACAATTATTCAGAGTGATGCAGAACACTCATTCACAGTTACGCAAATATCACCAGAAATCTGACCATACTAAATGAACTATAATGGGGTATACTAAGAAGAAATATGTTAATCTCAATAGAGACACCCGCGATAATAATTAAACCGAAAACAGTGACAGCGGGGACATGTTTAGTATCGAAAAAGCAAACTGTAGAATTTATAGCAGTAACGAATAGTGGAAAATGAAGGAAGACAGAAATATATTTTCCACGAGCGGTTTGTGCACAGATGCATAGGAATCACAGTAGATGTATAGCAAATTTAAGACAACGAAGTGTTACTTTTAAGAAGAAGAGGGTTAGATACCAATATAGAATAATACAATAACAAATAACTGCTTTCGCTACAAAATATATCTGATCTGGAAACGCATATAGAGGATATAATGAAATAAATATTGCCTGGCATACGTTAGGTGATTACATCGTCCTTCATAACTGCATTATACGGTATTTTTTGGTGTGTAAGGCATCTTTTTACCTCTTATAAACCGAAGAATACCGTGCATGTCAGAAGTCATATGTATATATCATTTATCATTTCGTCAAACTTTGGCTAACGTCAATCAACTAATATCGTGTGTCATTCTCGGCACAGAATCCCCCTAAACAATACATTTACCGGTGAAGAGAACGTAATAGTGGCCATGATGATTTAGGGCGCATTCAGTTAAACAGGAATATAGATAGATACGAATCCCATTTTTAATGATCTAGCATGGGAAAACAGTAAATTAGACAGGGTGTTGTCAGTAGTTGCAACCAACAAATAGTCTCAACATTAGAACTAATTGTTGTGAGCGACCTCACGTAGGTCCTTGACTGTCCGGTTTTAGTTAATATAGAGATAGAAGAAACGTGAACTGATTGCACAGATAAAATAATTATTGAAAGTATGATTACTTATAATTTCTCTTACGTTAAATATAGAGGGTGTTTGCTTCTGTACTATAGAATTCATCAATCGATGATTGTAATATGCTAGAAGGCCTGGTTCATATTCAATGAAGGCAATGGTGAAACAGATTTGTTTAATATTTCACCAGTATTGACTCTTATATAAAGTTTAGGACCTATACATACAAATCTATCTCAATCATCAATCTGAGAGTCGCTGTATGGAAACATGCAAGTATAATTGATGATAATACCAATAACAACAACAACAACAACATAATAATAATAATAATAATAATAAATCAAGAAAAAACTTACAAATATCTAGGTGTTTGTGAAGGAGACGGAATCAAGCACTCGACAATGAGGGAAAGGATAAGGAAGGAATGTTACCGCAGAGTAAGAGAAATCTTAAGAACGGAATTGAATGCAAGGAATAGGATCGATGCCATAAACACGCTTGCCATACCAGTAGTAACCTACAGTTACAATGTCATCAACTGATCAAGCACAGCGATCCGTAGGCTCGATACAAAAATCCGAAAATTCTTAACCATGCACAGAATGCATCACCCTAAGGCAGACATAGATAGAATATATCTCCCTAGGAAAGAAGGAGGACGTGGGTTAATCCAGTTAGACATTGCGTTGAAAACTGCAACAATTGGATTATCCACATATCTAAGGGAATCACATGATTGGATGATCAAACTCGTTTTGAAACACGAAAGCACCAAAAGATCATATTCCATTACAAAAGATGCACAAAGATACAGTAATGGACTACACATTTCAGAAGTCCCATTTACTGCTGAAATGGAAAACACAGAAAAAGCAAAGCAGGTAAAAGTAACTGCAAAGAAAGAACTGCTACAGAAACTGGCTAAGAAATGGCAAGAAAAGCCTCTGTATGGAAAATACCCAGAGCGAGCTAACAATCCTGATGTTGACAAAATTTTAACCCATCAGTGGTTGGCATCCTCTGGACTGAAATCGGAGACTGAAGGACTGATTATATCGGCACAAGATCAGTGTCTGCCAACAAAAAATTACCAAGCCAACATAATAAAAAATGGGTGCAGCCCATTATGCCGTGTATGCAAAAAACAACCAGAGACCATTGACCATATAATTTCAATGTGCAGTCCTATAGCTCCAACCGAATACCTAAACAGGCATGACAGAGCTGCACAATACATACATTGGATAATGTGTAAGCATTTTGACCTGCCCCATCAAAAGAATTGGTGGGAGCATCAACCACCTCCCATACTTGAAAAAGATCACATCTCAATCTTGTGGAACTTTAGCATCCAAACAGACCGAAAAATAGATGCAAATAGACCTGATATAATATTGAAGGACTTTCAAAGGAGGGTATGCCTGCTAATTGATATGTCCGTTCCAATAGACAAGAATGTATCTATAAAAACATTTGAAAAATTGAGCAAGTATAAGGACCTGGAGATAGAAATTGGAAAAATGTGGAAATTGAGAACTAAAACAATACCAGTGGTTGTAGGCGCTCTGGGAATTATACCTAAGGGGTCTAACGACTACTTATCGCAAATCCCAGGAAACCCGCGTATAGGAGAAATACAAAAGATAGTACTAATGGGAACTGCCCATATACTAAGGAAGATCCTGTCAATATAAGTACATCACAAGTCTAAACACTAAGGATGCATGTGTGAATATGTATGTTCTTTCTTGAACATGGCGGACCTTGTTGTTTCTTGAGGTCACTGGTTGTGACTTGGTGATAACTCGTATAAACATAAAGCAAGATAAATACAAATAATAATAATAATAATAAGAGATCCACAGACATGGAACTGGTTGAAAAAGGAGACCTTAAAAAGGCTACAGAAGGAATGTTAATGGCTGCGCAAGAGCAGGCCCTCAAAACGAAGTGGTTGAAACACCATATTTACAAGGAGGAGACTAGCCCACTGTGCAGGATCTGTGGAGAGAGAGAGGAGACTGTGGCTCACATTGTATCCGAGTGTAAACACCTAGCCCAGACTCACTATAAAGGCTGGAGACATGATGTGATGGGCAGGGTGATCCACTGGCACCTATGCAAAGTAAACAATTTACCACATTCTGAGAAGTGGTATGAGCATAAGCCAGAGTCGGTGATAGAAAACGATCAGGTGAAGGTGCTGTGGGATTTTACGATACAGACGGACAAGAAACTGGAACACTATAGACCTGACCTGGTGGTTGTGGACAAAGAAAAAAGATCGTGCCTGATTGTGGATGTGGCCTGCCCATTCGACACGAGAGTGCACGAGAAGGAGAGGGAGAAAATTAACCGATACCAGGACTTAAAGTGGGATGTAAAAAGGATTTGGAACTGCCATGAAGTCAAAGTGGTCCCGATTGTCATAGGCGCACTAGGTACTATCTCAAAAAGTTTCCAGGGATGGTTAAAGAAAATTGGCCCCTTCACGCATTTTGGAACGCTTCAAAAGGCATGCTTGCTGGGAACAGCAAGAACCCTCCGATACGTCCTGAATATCTGAGGCTGCAGGTAGTGGCTTGATATTCATTTCAACAAACTTTCCAGTTAACTAACATCAATGACTGAGACTCAAAGAATAATAATAATAATTATTATTATCACTTATGTGGAGTGAAAATGAAAAAACAAAGGAATTCCCACAATAAATCTACTTGGCAAGAGAACATCAATCGCCAAATAAACCTTCTCCGATCTGACATAGACATTTTAGCAAACTACAAAGTAGGTTAAGCAAACTAAACTTAGAAAATTGAAAAGAAAATACAGTATAAAATCAACAAGTGACATAGACATGCTGATAGAAATAATCAAGCAAAAAGTGTCGGCCAAAGCTGCTCGTATAAGGCGCTTTGAAAAACGATCTAGATTCTATAAGGGCAATAATATGTTCAAAAACAACCAAAGAAACTTCTACAGAAAAATTGGCAAGTCAACAATAACTGCTAAATCAATACCCCCCAAGGAGGAAGTGCAAGAATTCTGGGAAAAGATCTGGGCCGAAGAAAAAGTTCATAATATACATGCCCCAAGGATAGACAGACAGATGAAAGATACAGCTCACCTTGAGGAACAAACATGGGAAAATACAACAGTTGAACAGTTGCGTTTGGCTCTTAGAAAAAACAGCAAATGGAAATCCCCAGGAAAAGACAAAATACCAAAATTTTGGATAAATGTCTTCACATAGTCTCATGAGCTGTTAGCCCAACTTTTCAATGAAATAGTTAAGGAGCCAGAAAAGATACCATCATGGCTAGTTAACGGCATTTCATTCCTACTTCCGAAGAATGATGAGACAAACAATCCCCAAAATTACAGACCGATAACTTGCTTGACCACAATGTATAACATTTTAACATCAGTCCTAACTGAATATACATCTGACCACCTGATAACAAATGATCTATTTCCCAATGAGCAGAAAGGGTGTAAACTAGGCTCATATGGCTGTATGGCTCATATCAGCTTTTGGTTAACAAAATGATACTGGAAGATTGTTATAATAGACACAACAATCTATCAATTGCTTGGATAGATTATAAAAAAGCATCCGATAGTTTGCCACACAGTTGGATTGAAAAGTGTTTAGAGATTTTCAAAATATTTCCCGTTGACAGGAGGTTCCTGTCATTCAGTATGAAGACATGGAAAACGACACTCCTTTTGAATAGTGAACAAAAATCACTGGAAGCTGGAGAAGTTAATATTAATTGTGGAATTTTTCAGAGTGACTCTTTATCACCGCTTTTATTCTGCATCGCACTTATACCATTAAGTAAAATGCTCAATGAAACAACATGGATATAAAGTCTATGACAAAACCATTAATCACTTGATCTACATGGATGACCTGAAACTATTTGTAAAAAATGATGAGCAATTGCAAGGGCTATTATCCACTGTGAAGCAGTTCAGTGATGACATTAGAATGGAGTTTGGACTAGATAAATGCGCCAAAGCAACGTTCACCAGAAAGCTGCTGAAAAGTTCAGACATTAATCTTGATCAGGGGAATGTGATAAGAGAGCTTGATCAAGAGGAAACCTGCAAATATCTAGGTGTTTGTGAAGGAGACAGAATCAAGCACTCGACAATGAGGGAAAGGATAAGGAAGGAATGTTACCGCAGAGTAAGAGAAATCTTAAGGACGGAATTGAATGCAAGGAATAGGATCGATGCCATAAACACGCTTGCCATACCAGTAGTAACCTACAGTTACAATGTCATCAACTGGTCAAGCACAGAGATCCGTAGGCTCGATACAAAAATTAGAAAATTCTTAACCATGCACATAATGCATCACCCTAAGGCAGATACAGATAGAATATATCTCTCTAGGAAAGAAGGAGGACGTGGGTTAATCCAGTTAGAGATTGCGTTGAAAACTGCAACAATTGGATTATATACATATCTAAGGGAATCACATGATTGGATGACCAAACTCGTTTTGAAACACGAAAGCATCAAAAGATCATACTCCATTACAAAAGATGCACAAAAATGCAGTAATGGACTACAAATCTCAGAAGTTCCATTTACTGCTGAAATGAAAAACACAGAAAAGGCAAAGCAGGTAAAAGTAACTGCAAAGAAAGAACTGCTACAGAAACTGGCTAAGAAATGGCAAGAAAAGCCTCTGTATGGAAAATACCCAGAAAGAGCTAAATATCCTGATGTTGACAAAACATTAACCCATCAGTGATTGGCATCCTCTGGACTGAAATCGGAGACTGAAGGACTGATTATATCAGCACAAAATCAGTGTCTGCCAACAAAAAATTACCAAGCCAACAAAACGGATGCAACCCATAATACAAAACGGATGCAACCCATTATGCCGTGTATGTAAAGAACAACCAGAGACCATTGATCATATAATTTCAATGTGCAGTCCTATAGCTCCAACCGAATACCTAAATAAGCATGACAGAGCTGCACAATACATACATTGGATAATGTGTACGCATTTTGACCTGCCCCATCAAAAGAATTGGTGGGAGCATCAACCACCTCCCATACTTGAAAAAGATCACATCTCAATCTTGTGGAACTTTAGCATCCAAACAGACCGAAAAATAGATGCAAATAGACCAGATATAATACTGAAGGACTTTAAAAAGAGGGTATGCCTGCTAATTGATATGTCCGTTCCAATAGACAAGAATGTATCTATAAAAACATTTGAAAAATTGAGCAAGTATAATTGGAAAAAATGTGGAAATTGAGAACTAAAACAATACCAGTGGTTGTTGACGTTCTAGGAATAATACCTTAGGGGTCTAATGATTGCTTATCGCAAACCCCAGGAAACGCGCGTATAGGAGAAATATAAAAGATAGTACTAATGGGAACTGCGCATATACTAAGGAAGATTATGTCAATATAAGTACATCACAAGAAGATGCATGTGTGTGTATGTATGTTCTTTCTTGAACATGGCGGACCTTGTTGTCTCTTGAAGACACTGGTTGCGACTTGGTGATAACTCGTATGAACATAAAGCAAGATAAATGCAACTGTAATAATAATAATAATAATAAGCTACGAAAATATAAAGATCTGCTTATTGAAATTGAGAAAATGTGGCACCTCAAGGCCGTTACAATACTCGTGATTGTGGGAGGACTGGGAATGATCAAGAAAGGAACAGAACAATATTTGCGAATGATTCCTGGTTTACCCTCTCTGCACGAGGAGCAAAACATTGTTTTGACTGGTACTGCAGACGGATTGAGAAGAGCACTCTCTCTGTAGGATAGAGTTCCCTCCTTGTATTTACATATGCATATGGACATGTGTATATGTGTATACTGTTCTTTTTTTTTTTTTTTTTAAATTATAATCAATGTGCTGTATTAACTGGCTTACCAATGCACACTGTGAATTTATTTGCCCTAGGTGTCAGGAAGGCACTCGCCATATATCTCAGAAACAGTAATGAAAGAAAATAATAATAATAATAATAACAATGATGATGATAAACGTTAAAGAAACGACGGAGAAATCCATTTATTTTTAAAGCAATTTTTTTTTTACTAAATTATATTTTGAACCAACATTTGTACCACTATTACAAAGTAAAAAAAGCAAAACAAAAAAAGAAAATAGTCATATAGTGACAGGAACATTTATGATTATCTGATTTATATTTTATTATATGATTATTATAGTTATTATTATTATTCTTATCATCGTGATTATTATTATTATTATTATTATTATTATCATTTGGCTTTACTCTTTCTTTGCAATAGAACATAATGCTTCAATGAAAAGATAAAAATGGAAACAAATCAAAATCTATATTGATTTTTACATTGTGTTGAAAGGTGGGTAAAAATTTTACTTGATAATTTTTCTCTAGCTATTTTGCAGATACCCCAGACTACACTTGTAAGGATTTATTCAATTCCGGTTATACAAATTTATTCATGTACCAATTGTCAAATGATGGCCCCTTTTTAGGAATCAATACAACGTCAAATAGAAACCAATAAACATTTCGTGCTGGAAAAGTTGGAAAGTAAAAACATGGATTTATCGACTCTACACAACAATAACTCTGATATTGATTCTGCGATATTTCAGATAAAAATAATAACTATTCTTAAACAATATGGTTCTAATGTTATTGCATGATACAAAAATTTGCTTTTCTTAGATGTAATGTTGTCATTTAAAATGATGGTAAGTGTGTTAGACATGTTGGTAAATTAGCATTGCTTCTAATGGAAATATCAAAATGAAAATTAGCATACGGCATAGGTATGGCTGTGGTAAAAATGAATCCGCCTAAATTCCACGCTGTTACGAGTTCAGTCCCACTGAGCGGCAATTTGTGCCTGTGTCTATTCTATTATGGCCTGGAGTCGTCTAATGCCATTTGAGGGGTAATTTAGTATACGGGAAATACACTCACACACACACATTATATATATATAAAGGCGGTGGATTGGCAGTATCGGTGGAGGGTCGGACACCATGCTTTCCAGCGTAGTTACGTCCCTTTACGATCTGAGTTCAAATCCCGCCGAGGTTGACTTTGCCTTTCATCCTTACGGGGTCGATAAAATAAAGTACCAGTAATGCACTGGGTAATTGCTGGCCTTGTGCCTAAAGTAGAAACAATTATATATATATATATATATATATATATATATATATATATATACATACGATGGATGCAAACTCTGCTAAGACTACTGCAATTATAGAGTTTGGTACACAAGCCTGTAACATATCCTGATAAAAAAATGGTTTTTTTAAGTGGGGAAAGGCCTTCCACTCGACCAATCCCACCATCTGAGTATTGAAAACACTACCCGAAAAGGAGAACTGATCAACATCATCGGATGCTTCCGAAGCCACAGGTGTTTTTTTTCAGAGTTTCCCCTCTCCTAGAAAGATGTTGTGAGAACAACTGGGGGCCTTTCGCACCCAGGTGAAAAAAAAAGTACTATTTGTATGGCCGTTGACTCTGCTGAGTTCCTCCACCCTTTGTAGAAATACATACATAGATGCATATATGCTTATAAAAATATGTGTTGGTGTCGATATAAACGCCTAAAATCCATATAAGGTGATAAAACACTGTTGCAATCTAATGGCTGAAAATAGTAAAAAATATTAAAAGAATTCAACGAGATTAACACAGACTGCGTACTTACATGTATAGCCATAGTGTTTTCTGGATTCCAAGAGATGACGGGTATTCCAACTGCGTGAGCCAACTGAGGTATGTAACGCGCAGCGGAGGGCTGCTCTGGTAATATTGCTTGATTGTTAATATGCATTATGGCTATGGTATTGTTCCGAAAGAAATCATTGCAAAAAGCATCCAGTATTTCTCTGGTACTCCCAGACTGAATTGCCTTCAAATAACCGGTTGGTTTAAATGCAAGCGGTTTGCGTCGGTATTGGTTGATTGATCGTATAACATATCCAATGAGTTTTGATTTAGTGAAAGGGTCTTCCGAAGCCAGTACAGCCATGCTGACCGTTGGTGGCGTTCCTTGGGTGACACTTTCAATAGTCGATAAGTTGAATGCAATAAACAGCAGTAAAATCCAGGTATTGACATGGGCCATGTTGTGATTCTCTTTACTTAACAGCTTAGCCAAACACTTGAAAATATGACGTTAGAAGATCTGGTGAATTATATATATATATATATATATATATATATATATATATATATATATATGTATGTATATGTATATATATATATATATGTGTGTGTATGTATATGTATGTATATGTATAAACAATATTTGGAAACTGAATAAAATATGATATCACAACAGTCTTCTAATTTTTTTTTTTACGAAGCCAGAGAATACATATCTGTATGTCTACACATACTTACAAACCCAGCATCACATCACAGGTAACTGGACACATATACAAATAAGTATATTTGTTTAGACGGAGTAGGAGAGGTAGAGGAAGAGTGAGAAATATATGTAGATGGAAATAATACCTTTCTGATTTAAAAAAGGTATTTTCTGTCTCATTACATCATTTCTTTCCCCCGTGGTATATCCATTTTGACTACATATCACATGGTTTAGCAAATACATATGCCAGCCGTATTGACCAACATTTAATCCTTATTTTCAGGGATGGTTTTTTAGTAAGTGGTACATAAATGAACGGAATTTCGGGCAATTTGCTACAAACGAAATATTAACTGTGGAAACTTAAATTAAGTTGCAATAATTCCATGTTCTCGGAGGAAAAACGAAACATATACCAGAACAGTTTAAAATATCCATTGAGTATGCTTGACACCATTTCAACTCAGGCATTGATGTATATACTAGATATGGTACAACACCATCAAGATGAATCGGACGTCAATTGTAAATTTGTTAATACGTGGTATGTTGCTCGCTTCCATATCCCCGGCTACTCAACACCTATGCAGAACATTCATTGCAAGTTGGTTTTTATTTTCAGTACAAAACAGCAGAGTCAGAGTTCCACTTGGCAGCTGTTAATAAGAATGGAAAAAGAAAAAAATCAATGATATATCTCTCACAACACAAATTCATAACTGGAAGAATATTATGAAAATACATGGGAGCAATCTGTATACTATGCGCCGATACTATAGATAATCGTATTCACTTTCTTTCGAGATAGCTACACAGATATAAATGGTTTATTCTCATATACACTCTGTAACTTGATACTATTTTGATCTCTTTTAAACAATTATATGGAATATATGCCTGCTACAGTATACAAACTACTATATAGAAATTACAGTAGAGAAAAATAAGATATTAATTAAATTAAAATTAAAATAAAAATCAAAATTAAAGAATATAATACGATCTATAATTTTTGTAATGCTAGTAAGAATGCTATAAACAAAACCAAGAAGCAAAACATATATTATAAAATTGGAAGTAAAATAGTTGGACAAGATTATAAATGTAGTTGTAAAACATAATACATGATGTTGGCATTTCATCAAGATATTTATTTACTGTTCTGTAACAATCTAGTTACATTTTGCCAAAAGTAAATTATCTCTAAGTTGCGTTCGTATAGTCGTGTGCAGGATACGAGGAAAGATGGGGAGAAGATTTATAACCTCGAGTAACGTGAAAACAATAATAAGTCAGGTTTGACTTCTGTCGCTTTAACTCCGATTGATCACAGAGAAGGTGATGTGCGATAGAAATGTAAATGTAATATACTTCAGATGGTAATGGTAGGGTAGCGTGTAGGAAGGACTGATTGGCACTATGATTTCTCCACATTTTCTCTTAAAACAAGATATTATTTAGATTACAGTTATAGCAGTCAATATCGCTAGCACCCATAAAATAAGTGATTCGAAATGATAGACAAGTCGGTCAGTATCTCTTGAGAGAAAGCAAGTAGTAATTGTAGTTATCAATATTGATAAGAATTCTTTGAAACTGAATACCATTCAATTGATATTTTGTTCATCCTTATGTTTGCAAGAGAAGACCTATCTCCATTTATGTGAAAAACTATACATTGGAAATTCGTATTTGTGATCTATGTAAAAATAAAATAAATATAGAAATAAAAGGCAAAACTATATTTATTACGGATTCAAGGAATCTCCATGCCACTGAAAATGGCTATAATGTTTATTTTATTTATTCATTTATTTTATCATATTTTATTTTAAAATAAGCAAAAATATATCGAGGGAAATAGGCGATACAATAAAATTGGGAAAACAGCTATGTCTACGGGTTTATGTAGCTCTGATGGTATCGATATAAATAAATTGGTAATAAAATCAAATCTCCACAGAGATACTGTGAAAGGTATTAGGCAGAATGTTGGGAATTTTGAAGTTTATTCTCAATCAGATATACTGAAAATAATTATGTTTCTCCTTTAGGCTAATACTTTGGAAACAAATTAGCGCATCGAAATATCTTCCACTGGTATTGAGTTATCTCCTTTAGCACACTCAGATTAAATCCCGATAGGTTTAACTGTGGTTTCAAAGTAATTAAAAGAAATAAGTTAGCCGACCAAATGTAGAAACATACATGAAGTCCCGTGACATGCAAGATATAGTAACAATATAACCTACAAGATATACTTTATTATTTTAAAGAAGTTAGTATAATTCTTGATGCATTCTTAAAAGAAATCGTAAGCAATAGCCACAGAAGTTGTTACGCTTTGATCTGAGGTACACATCGACAGAATATGAGTAAAATGTCTATTCATAACAACGCTTCTTATACGTCATTCTAACACTTACGTTATTTATATTAAGTCATGATATTAAGTTTGCCGTAGTTCCATAATAGTTCTAATATGATACAAATATACTGCAGCTCAAATAACTTCATAACATTTTTCTGCATGTGAAAACTATTGCCTACTGGCCCTGCAGGTTTAGACTGACTATGCTGCATTAATGAGAGCCAATACACCCAGAATATATTACTCTCTGTCGTCAATCCTGTTAAAAAAGTTTGGGTATTACCTTAAGCATGATAATTATTTTTTTAACGTTTCTTTTTCTTAACTACTTGAAATTATCTAGCATATTTTTGTGCATTGCTAATGTTTAATTCTCCATCTAAATAGGAAAATTCAATTCATTTATTGTATTGCGATACGTCAATCCTTACAGTATTATACTTCATTCTGCTCGATCAGGTCAGATGTGGGTTAAACAAACACAAAATTGTACAACATCAACAAAACCATCGTAACATCATCCTGAAAAAAGCCGATAAAAACGGCTGGAAAACGATAACTATAACCAGTACCAGCAGAACCAGCATCATTCTCAAAACCCCAAACACATCAGCAGTAAAACAAACCTAAGAGCAACATCAGCAACAAAGGAAGCCTAAAAACACCAGCCTCAGCCACAACGAAAAAATAAGAGGCCACAACTGCCACAACGCCAGTATTAAATCCACCATAACAACACCAAGCCTCATATACAACAGCAACATTAAGAACAACAACATCTGCAACAAAAACATCTGCACCAAACTCCAGTGGTAAACTTGAATCTATGACCTCTCTATTTCTCTACGTTGTTTATAAATGCATACCGTATAGCCCTCACCATGCAAAGAATTTTGTTCTGGAAATGACTTGAATTGTGTAAACAGTTTTAGTATGATCAATTGATTTAAACCTCTATAGTTTCACATTGTGTATTTGTCAGAATTCAGAAGTATAAAAACGGAAGCTCGATCTCTTGTGAGACTTTCTCTCGGAAACAATGGTAACATTTTAATTTCTACTTAACAGAGAAAATGTTTCAGATTTATAGAATTTATAGGAGAGAAGAGAGAAAGAGAGAGAATGGAATCTAGTGAAACAGTGAAAAGTTCCTGCTTGTCTTTAAGAATTGAATCGACTACAATAAATAATTTGACAGTGTTATTATGGTCACTTCAAATATATTGTGAAATATCATTAAATATACTTTATACAACATCAATAGTGAAGAATCGATTGTTTAAAGCAAGAAGGTTACATCTTAGAGATATGAATGTTTCGAAAAGAAAACCCATTAAAAATCTATCTCTGATTTTGTTATTTAATGTGATAAAGATAATATTGCTTTCTTTTGACGAGGCACAATGGCTCTCTACTTTGAATGTGCTATTGTAAATTTCATGCCTTTTCCAACACATTAACAGTATAATTGAAAATGACGTCAACCGGTAATTGAATGAGCGGTGTATTCTCATCTTAACGGGATCTTATATTCTGT
>OZ024750.1:21278752-21281252 GCA_964016885.1 Eledone cirrhosa | reverse complement strand
ATATCAGATGACGTAGATAATTGGATGTCAACATATGTATTTAGATGTCAACGAAAATAAACCACTAGTACATAATGCTATTGAACTTAGAGAAAAAGTAGAACAGCGAGCTGGCTGTCAAGGCAGGAATGTATTTAGATAAAATTCGAAGTGTTTTTTTACTTTCATTTTTTATACGTATATTTGTCTTGATATGTGTACGGCCCACATTGAAAATAATTAGTCTTATTATCTACTCAAAACAGAATTAGATTCCATGCTTAGTGTAATCTATTTAGATTTCATAGTGTAATCTCTTTCATCTTCGCGTCATAGTGTATGGGAGATGTATTAAAGGAAAACAACCATAAATTAGTAAATCACCCGTTAAAACAATATGTACTTTTCAGTATTTTCTACTACTCTGGAGTGGATTGTCAAGAACTTTATTGTACGTTTCGTGTTTATACACAGAAGACCTCAAATGTTTGAAGAAAAAACTGAGCGTAAAGTATGAATGACATGAAATTTATATCTCACACATTTGTAGATTTAGCTGGCCTCGTATGATGTTGTATTTTATATGCTCCTCGTGGGATTTAATGATATGACCCGTTGTGCAATCATGTGTTTCTTACATGTCACACCCATGCATGTTTTGTTCTAGGTTGCATGTAATAGGATGCCTTATTCTGAAAAGAATGAATTAAGGAAGTGTTGTTCTGAATAATAAAACATACTACGCGGTTCAGGAATCGAACACTCGACCCTATAGTCATGAGTACAACACTAGCCACTAGACCCCACTTGTTATTCGGTAACGAATATACTTGGTTATATTTCCACTATGTTCCACTATATAAAATGTACCAATATAATTTGAAACCCAATTGTATTTCAGTAGTACAAAGAATTGCATGAATTAATGATGTGATGTTATAATGCTTTCTAGTATAGGCACAAGGCCAGTAATTTTTTTTTGGGGGGTGGGGGTGGAAAGTCGTTTTAATCGACCCCAGTACTTTACTCGTGCTTTATTTTATCAACCCCGTAAGGATGAAAGGCAAAGTTAATCTCGGCAGGATTTGAACTCAGACCGTAAAGGACCATAAATCTATGCTGCAAAGCATGGCGCCCGACCCTCTACCGATACTACCAATCCACCGCCCTAATGATGCCATGTTATAATGTTCGCTTTACGACCATGTTGTTTCATTTTCTATTATAATGTGTGGCATTGTGTAATATTGTGCAGCTGACCATATAAGTCAGGCCGAGCAAACACTTGTGACTAAAGTTTGGTACATGGAAACTGTGTACAAGACAGTCGGCAGAAGTGTTCCTGTTTGTGGGTGATAGACTTAAGGTATCTCCTGATTTAACACTTCTTTATTTGTCTTAGTTAACTTTAGTGTAAATTTCATTGTTGAAAACACACCAGTCAGATTTCCTATTTAAACATGTTTTCCTCCGAACAATATCAGAAGTACTTGAAGAAGGATACTGAGGGTTGATCTTCCTCCTAAAATAAATATATATGTTATACATTACATATTTCACCTGATACCGACGACAGTCCAGCTTAAACCATCTCGTTGGTTAAAGGAGATTCGAAACGGTTCAAACTTGATCGATGTGATTGTATGTCATACATGCTATCTACACTCTCTTACCACTATAGTAAAATGAATGATGGCCTTCCATGTGAGAGGGAGAGAGAGACTGTGTGTGTATGTGTGAGAGAGAGATAGTGTGTGTGTCTCTTTGTATGTGTATGTGTGTATGTGACTTTATAGACTTTACAAACATGTATAATAATTAAACGAACATTTATTGGAATTACAGCACTCGCATTATTCAGATATATCAGTTGGGAAAAGAAATAAACTAAAAAATAAACGATTAAAAAATATCTATTAAAGAGGTGAGTTAACTATCAGTTCCCAAGCAGGACGTGATTTGAATTACACATATTGCAGCTAAGCCTAGAGTTTTCTGTAGAATGCAAATTCATTAAACGTACCTTTTCTATTCTCATATATAACCACATGTAATAAAAACTCACTCAATTGACAAAGTACTTTTCTAACTATAGTGAGAGGTGTCTAGATGCGTTTATAATCAATGTATCAGGACTATTTTTCTAATTTAATCAACGAAACTCTCTTCAGACGATGTGACTATTTACTCTATTCAAGATTTGTCTGGAATAAAATATAAAATAAAGACAATTACAGAAAATCACACACAAAGAAGACAAGTGTCAAATATACGTATCTATATATGTATGCATACAGGTATGTACGCATGCTTGTTTGTAAGTATAGATGTATGCATGTATGTGTTTGTATGCTCGTATGTACGTATAAACATATGTACATATATATATGAATGTATGTATGAATATATGTGTGTATGTAAGTATGTATGTATGTGTGTCTGCAAGTATGCATGTACGTATGTTTTTATATGAAATATGTATCCATCGCTGTAGAGGTGTCGGTATTTATTGCTATATCTA
>OZ024750.1:21271252-21273752 GCA_964016885.1 Eledone cirrhosa | reverse complement strand
GACGGACACCTGTGAGAAGGGAATGCGACTTGCAGAGGTAAACTTGAATATTAAATCTCCGGTCACTGATTTTGGAGACAGATGCGTTGGGTTGATGGTGAGTTGATCTGGGTATAAATGCCATATAAATATCTGGTGCAGGTTAATCATGATTCATGTAAACACGTCATAATAATTGGGGAGACAAAACTTGTTAGCTAAACTCTACTATTTCGTGAAGGATTATTTGATAATCAATTTTTTAGATATATTTTACTGTATATTTCTATATAACAGCAACACAACCTCAGAGGTGGTATTATGTGGTCCTCGTAGTTAAGCAGGGATTAATTTGAGTCGATGTGTTGCTTAAGCCTTATGCGGCAGAGCAGACTTTGGGATATACATTTTATTATGTTACGTAACCGGGAAATATCATCATTGGTTATCAAGCCCAGCATATGTAGCGAATTGTACTTGTGTCATATTTAAATATAAAATATCTTCCCTATATGTACGTCATCAAAAAGTTTGCATTTTTGCTTTAAGCCACTCTATAATTAAGTTTTGTTTTGATATGATGCAAATAATTGAATGTGAAAAGGTATATTGTGAAATATAGGGAAACACACACACACACACACACACACACACACACATATATATATATATATATATATATATATATATATATATATATATATATTACAAATTATTATCAGCATGCTATCGACTACATACAAAAGCACAATTAATCCCGGGGATTTTGAACTCACAACGTACTGTACAACATGTACGGGAATGTTTATGATATCTTTGCAAGCAATTTCACCTTAACGTAGTTAGTTATTTCTATTCCAACAGTACGTTTCAGGATGGGAATGTCTAAAAATACGGTATTTCTTGAAGTGTTAAACTGTTTTCTTTTTCTAATTTCTGACAAAGCAGCACATCAAAATAGTCAAAACGCTGTTTGAACAGCAAGACATCTAAATAGCTATGTTTCTACTTCAATACCTACGTATCCACAAAACAAATATAGCAATAATTAGATGAAAACAGCAGACGTTTTATTTCTTTAAAATTACAATTTCTTGGAGAATAAAAACACTGGTTGGAAAGTCAATATTCAAAATTAGAATTTAGAGTGAAAAATGATATTTATCACCTTGTCTCTGCTAGAGGAAGTGAGATCATTCAGTGAGTCGTCACGCGCAAAGAACACATGCTTGGAAATTTGTGAGTGAAAAAGAACAATTCAGTGAGGTCCGTTATAATGAGAACATTATATCTTTCCAGCACAGATGTTTCAAACCTGGGGTATCTTGGATAAAGCTTTATGACATTATTAACAATATGTCATGTGAAAATAGTAGCATAATACGTATATATATCTACCGCAGTGTAAAGTGTTATTTCTAATGCCATTTTAAATAATACTTCGTTGAATTTCTTCTTCTGAACTATAGTTTTCCAGATTTACATGCTTCTGTCGTTCTGCAGTGACAACCAAATGTCATGTCTTCATATTTTAAGCTAGACTAGGCAATAAGATCGGTCATGACAGATACACTTCAATGGTAACATAAAGAAAGCAGGAAAGAAAGAAAGTAGAAGAAAGCAAGTGAGGAAAGCATATGAGCTATGTAACCTATCAATATATGAATTATAGTTTTAGAATACCCAACAGAGATATTTGATATTTAAGGAAGGTGGATGCGAGGAAGCTATGCTATTATTGCTTCAAGTTATCTGATTTACCAAGAACTTTCCAAGACAATAGAAAAACAATAGATAGAATCCATTTTGTCCTTGTATATCTCTCAAGTCGTCTAAAACGAAACTGATAATAATAACAACTATAATAATAATAATAATAATAATAAATATGTTTGTTCTTTTTGCCACTTCTTGTAGACAAGCTCTGGCGTTGCTTCGCATCGTTGATTGAGCTAGTATAAGGAGAATCTCGAAATGACATATCATATCTATGAAAGGTTAAAGTTTATTAGTGTAGAATTATATATAAATCTATAAAAATGCGGGTGTTACATGAAAAGAAAATACGACTTAAGTTACAATTGCAGGTAAACGATGCATATTTGCCAAGAATATTTACAAATGCCTGGAAACATGACATATTGCAATTCTCTGTGTGCATGCATGAAACATTTATCTTATAAAGTATTTTGTTTTAAATATATACCTTTGAAAATATAAAAAAAAAAGAATTAACTTCCATCATGGATTTTGTTTTATATCTCCAATCTTACTCATATGTGGTACCGTAAACCTGTTCAAATGCATCATTTCCTGTTTGAAATGAAGACAAAACACATATGCACGGATGAGAGGTGTTCAAACAAAATCAGTAGGTCGAACAAAGACTGCTCGCTGGAATTTAGTTCTGCTTGAGCTAAGTCCATTTATGCTAATAGAAACTGGAGATACTTCAAATGCCACACAGATGAAATAAATACCAGAAAACGTGTTGGTGTAAGCTCAATATAACGTTTCAACA
>OZ024750.1:21248752-21266252 GCA_964016885.1 Eledone cirrhosa | reverse complement strand
CGACAGCTGTAACTTTAATCCTTAATGTTGTCTCTATTGCCCAAAGAAATTACAGTTTCTAATTTGAGATTAAAATATAAAATTGAATGACAGTACTGTAATCCCTAGCAACAATCCCACGAGATTGAGACAGACCAGTATTTTGTTATTCTTATATTTATGTTCTATAGAAAACAACATCGTTGCACTCTTTTGTTTTCAAATAAAATTGAAAGGAAAAAGATATCCTACATTAAAAAATATATTCTGTTTGTTATTTTCTACTTGAATACATTTTTATATATGAACAATGGAAATTGAATTATTTGTGGATTATGGGGAAAAAGACGGGTAAGTGACGGGCGGTCTATTAGCAGAGTCAATTAAAATGAGTTGCGATATTTGCTCTGGTATTGTGCTCTCGGAGTTCAAATGTAATCAAGTATAAGTTTGCTATTTAATTATTTCAAGGACCATAAAACGTACCAACACAATGCTGGTGTACACTGCCCTCCCTTTTTAGGTTTCCCATCCTGGCTGTTCACGTTGATCTAGTACGGCAGAATACAGTGGATATCTGTGTCTACTCGTCAATATTTAGGTATCTAAATATTTAAGCACCTTACAGAAAATAGGACATGAGGTACTAAATCGTCATCGACGACGTCTATCAGTCAAAGTTTACCATAACGAGCAACTAACAGATATATGTGAACGTTGAAGCATTCGTGCGTTTTACAATATCATCTGAGACATGCTAGTAACAATTAAGGCATGCTCAGAGAATTAAAATTACGTTAAGATAAGACCTGCCCTATAATAAGTTTTGGAAGGTATTAACGGGTTTCTTATGAATTATTTCGTAACTACGATTTTCAGGAGATATAAACAGTAGGCAAACAAACAGGCGTTTCAACAGTGAGAAAGAGCTGCCAGATCTCCCTCATCTCACATCATCTTGCCGTATGAAAACAACGAAGTTACATATGGTTATGTGGAAGTTACATGTGTCAGGATAAATGATGCCATTAAAAAATGTTGGTGATGTCTCTTAAAATCATTATATATTGATACGTTTAACAAATAATGATACTCTTCGTCTATGTAATATTATATAAGCAGTTCTAATAATGTATTAAATAAACTACAGAAAATGTTTTTTTATTCATACGCTTAATAGTAGACTTAATTCTTGTGTAGTAAACTTAATACGTCACTGATTTCATTACATTCATTAGAACCTTGTTTGATATTAACGGATCCTACTCTGTTGCAGGCATTCGAACAAGGTGGCTAATCTGATGCTATCTTACTACCTCCGCCTCAGCAGTCTCATAGAAGCCGAAAACAGTCATAGTTCCTGTCTTCTAAACACAGACTAAGTGATATTATCATTTGATAACGTGAATTGACGGTGAATTGGCAGTATTGGTAGAGGGTTGGACGACATGCTTTCTAGAATAGTTACGTCCCTTTACGGTCTGACTTCAAATCCCGTTGAGGTTAACTTTGCCTTTCATCTTTACGAGGTCGATAAAATAACGTACCAGTAATGTACTGAGTAATTGTTGGCCTTGTGCCAAAAGTAGAAACAATTAGCATTTGATAACGTTTACACTTGCAATTAAAATGTATGGCTTCTCTGAAATAACTCAAGACATCTCATGTCCAGTTAAAATTATCCTCAAAGCTGTAAAACGGGAACTTCTAAAGTCATCAAAGGTGCCTGTATCTATGATAGGGATTTTGCACCCCTTGCTAACCGAAAGTAAATCGCAAACTGTGTTCTTTGTCACCCCAAACCCAGACCACTCACCACTGTACGGTGAAATTGTAATGATGATATTCAATGATAATAATAAAACATTATATATTTAATCATAATCCCGCCGAGGTTAACTTTGCCTTTCATCCTTATGGGGTCGATAAAATAAAGTACCAGTAATACACTGGTAGATATTTGCTGGCCTTGTGCCAACAGTAGAAACAATTATATATTTAATCATTAAATCAATAATGGCGTATTTTAATTTATTATTCATACACCAACATAAGCAACATCTGATATTGTTTCGCCAATGATATTTTCCATACACAAAAAAAAAAAGAATATATATATATAATTTTTGATTATTTAAGAAAAGGAGGATTATATCGAGATATATGTTTACGGATTAATAAAGTTGAGGAAAGCACTCACTAAAAGGATTAGAGAAATTATTAAGATAATATTGACGTTATTTGAGTTGTTTTTAATAGTATATACGTCTATATGAAGTCTGAATATATTTTGAAAATGAATCGATTCTGTTTTGGGCTATTTTTTTCTCTGAATTATTACTGTATGTTGCTGTATTAATTTCCTGTGATGCTTCTAGATTCATCTCCGTTGCAATTTTCACCTAAACTAATATTTACGTATCTTGTATTTATTTTTTAATACGAATGTATAATTTGTTTGTCATGAATGAAATTCTGTTCTTATTATCATGATCATCATTACCACCATCATCCTCCTTGACACGATCATCATCATCATCATCATATTCACAACTGTTATTATTATAACTATGTTAATAAATATATTTTCAAGTGTTCTATTTGACTCGCAACCGCGTCATAATGTAAATAACATAACTGTTTCTACTTTTGGCACGAGGCCAGCAATTTTCACAGTGCATTGCTGGTACTTTATTGTATCGATCTCCCCTTAAGGATGAAAAGCAAAGTTAACCCCGGCGGGATTTGAACTCAGAGCGTAAATGGACTAACTCTATGCTACAAAGCATAGCGTCCAACCCTCTAACGATACTGTCAATACAAGCCCTTAATAACATAATACCTGAATCAATGATAAGTCATCTAAGTAGTGGATCAACCTGCATAGATTGTCAGCCAACTCTTCCTAAAATGGCACACCAATGAAAGAAAGTGACACATTTAACAGTTTAGTCGATGATAGACAAACATGGGATTTTGATAGCCAGAATACATGTGATCATATATGAGCTCTGGGCTAACTAGGGGATTTAATTCAAATGCCCAGCGTTGTTACGCACTGCGTTATGCTGAATCGACTTGAGAATGATGCTAAGTGTACACGTGTCTGTGGAATGATAATTCATTTGCACGTTAATTTCATAATCAAGCCGTTCTGTTGATCGAATAACTGGAGCACGAATTATTGACGAATTTAAATTGTATGCATATATATATGTATGTGTGTATGTATGTGTGTATGTATGTATGTATGCATGTATGTGTGTGTATGTATGTATGTGTGTATGCATATGTGTTTGTGTGTATGCATGTGTGTATGTATTTATGTGTGCATATATCTATGTGCGTATGTGTGTCTGATTACACATTATAGCAGAGTTACGTTTGAATAGTCGATGCCCTTTCGTTATGGTTTGTCAACGTGACAAATGAAATTATAATAATGTAGGTCCTTTCAGATGATTTATTAACGTAAATTTAAAAAATAAAAGATATCTTCATCTAGGATTCCTCAAATATTATGTTATTGTCATCTGTATTATTAATTGCCGAAACAATTTAAGTATTACATAAATTTGATATTCCCACACTAATTGTTACGATAAAAGATATAGTTTGTGATATAAAAGAATTTAGTGTAATATATTAACAGCCTTGTATCAATTCAAGATTCTTAACTTCTACACGAAGGAAATTAAAGTTTTCAAAATTTGTACAAAAAGCAATTTCCCTATTGGCAACATTAAATGTCCAACTACGATGTTGAAATACTCATCTCCCTCGGAGAGACATTGCCATTGTTAAGCTTTGCTGATCTAATGAATATTTACTCTGAATGTATGCTTTTCTTCTAGCACAGGTGTTTCATTATGTTTACTATAAAGGACTTTATACAAATCCTAAGAGCCAGGTCAGCTCAGGAATTTAAACAAAAGGTGATGATAGACGGTATCAATTTTTTTAAACTACATAATTTCTAGAACTTGGGAGGAAGTTACAAATTTCAATAAATACACGGGCTAAGTATGTCAATTAATTTTGAAAGTAATGGATATGTTGGAGGAATTTAGTACCGAAGAATAGCACTTTGATTCTTGATTTGATGTTTGGAATATTACTAACATCAGGAACTTAAAAGATATGGAAGATTTGAATTTCAATATGAAAAATTTCAAAAGGCCAGATATGTAACATAAACCTAGGGCGTGTTTTAAGCGAGTTTAATCAAATGGGTTAAATAGGGTTAGAGACAAACAATATAAGATACTTTTCCATGTAATAACAATAAAATGAGTTATTGAAACTTACCTCATAAGCTATGAGTTTCATAGAGGGAACATTGTGACAAAGGTTTGATCTAAAAATCTCTGCTTTTCCAACTGAGTTTCCTTCCATGTGAATTCACTTTCAGTACTTTTTCCACAGTTATCCTACGTAAATAAAACAATATCGGAATGAAATGACGGACTACAAGTGAAAAAAATCATAAGAAAATGCAATATATTTTTATATGAATTTCATCACAGAATCATGAATTCAAAAGGCACCGGATTTGATTTCTGTTAATGCCCTTTTCTTTTTGATACAAAATATTTGTTACATTCATTGGTATTTCAGTGCGCGCGAATTTATTCAGATAAGCAAGACCAAAAACTGGTTCTTTGTCTTCTGGCAATTCCGTTAATGAGATACGTGTTGATTATCGTTACACATTACTAAACTCATGATAGAAATATACTTAGTGATAGAGAAAATATGATAAATATCAAGAAATAGAGGGTCAGGGGTAGTGAGAGTTATGGAGAAACAAAGATATATATATATATATATATATATATATATATATATATATATATATATATATATATATATATATATATATATATATATATATATATATATATATATATATATATATATAGAGAGAGAGAGAGAGAGAGAGAGAGAGAATGATCGAGAGAGAAATTGAGAGACAAATATATATTGAGTCAGAGAAAAGGAAAAAGAGAGAGACAGAGAAAAAGAAACAGACAGACAGTTAGACAGACAGAAATAGGGTACAGTAGCTGGTGGGTCGATGCATTTGTTTCTCCTGTTATATGCTATGATAGTGACTCTTTCTGAAATACTCAGAAAATTCAAATATAAATGTAATGTATTTTGGATAAAAGAAATATTTCTCTCACCTTGTTAGTGCAATTATAAAAGTTCTATTGATGTCCAAGTACATTTTCTTAAACATCGAGGAAACATCCACACAAACAGTCATAAACATAGATACGCTTATGTTATCCAGAGTAGGAGGATAAATGTTACTTCTTTGTTTGATTCGAAGCAAATAAATCTCGGCTACAATGGCAGAATTCAGCAAGAATGTCAATTATTCAGAACATTAATTGCTAGCCGGATTCTATAGCTAAGAAGGTAAAAGACGAAAAGATGCTGCCACGTTTTATCTTTAATCTGCCTTTGTTATCAACAACAGAGGAAAGTACACATTAATTTATGTCTAGAAACTGTTTAATAATAATAATTCCGTTGTCTTTTGTAAGTGATGAAAATACAGGAAATGGGAACTAATCTTTCTAATGAAGAAACGGGGTCTCTCCTTTAGAAACTTTAATTACCTGTGCAATTAATGTTTGAACGAATATACCATAGTAGTGTCGTTTGGTGACCACTGTTGTCGTTGACGAAACATCGCGTGAAATTGTCCTTCCTCCGTGAACAAAAGGAAAACTGAAATTGTCTACCAAATAGAACTACGCAGCCACTAATTTAGTTAGATTTTGTGAAGGTGAAATTAATGGCACACTTTCTCGTTTTACTAGTCACTGCTCGGTTCACTCATTGGGCCCGGGCCATGATGGGGCTTTGTCTTCACGCGTGCTTAATCAAATGTATCGATCCAGTAATTAATTAATCATGATAATTTTTATGTGTGTGTGAGTCGAATTCCTATGCTACATTCTTCACAAATCCATACACACACAAATATATATGAACACTAAGAGCTTCTGCACAACTTCTGTCAATCCCATTCCACTCAATATATTGGTCCGTTCATCGTTGCATAAAAACATATTTACCCATGTTATGTCACAGTCGTATCGAACCATGCAGCCAGCCATGGACAAACCTATTTTAGCTTAACATTTGATAGAACAAAGTTGGGCATATAACTGTGTAGAGGCTAATCGGATGAATTTTAATTTTAATTCAAATGTCCTTCTTCGCAATATACTACCCCACGCTAATTTAGATTGTTAGGTAGGTTAAATGTAGACATATCTGTGGAATACTCAGTTACGTTAAATTATTGAATTGGACATTCAGTTGATCTATAACTGAGTTATGATGCCAACTATATGTTTGTCTTATGCATCGGTTCAATTGATTGAACAACACAATACTCTACCAATTTCACGTTACTTATTAGAGGCTGTCTTTCACTTGATCGAATAATTGAATGTTCTTCGTTAAAAGCGACGAAATAGCTATGAAATATATAATTACCAGATATAATGAGTCAGCTTCGTTATTTCTACAAGAATGAAAAGTTTATATTAAAGTTGTCTAGGTTATACCTCAACCGATAATAGATATTTGACAGCTTGGGAATGTTTATATCAGAGAGATTAGGACGAATACGCTCCTGGAGAATCATTTCATTAAGTGAAACTGTCGCAAGACAAGACTGAAGTATTTGACAATCTATTTAATTCCTCACACAGTTTCAAATATAGATTGATATCTATTGATGGACACTAACAGGAAATGATTCACTTGTTGACAAGTTGAATATCAAATAATGACTATTTAAAGAAAGATAAATATTATTTGCAGGAGCAGTAACTTCAGTAAGAGAAGAAGAGAAGGAAATGAAAACAAATTCAAGGAAGATATTTCTGATGATGATGGTGAAGGGGGATACGAGAGGGTCACAGAAGAAAAGAAAGTGCATGCAGTAAAATGGAGTGCATTCTAAAATGTGTAGAGGAACATACAATAATGAAGACCATCAGTTCTTTAACATACATGAACATAAAGTTATATCATTTAATGTAATATAGGAATTATGTATGTCACATATAATGGATAATTAGAACGGCCAGTATCAGTGGAAGAAGCTTTTATATAGTCGCCCAAACTGTTAGAAATAGTAGCAAAACGTATTAGATCATACACAACTAGCTAACATAAGAATACAATGGACAAAGTACATAGAAATGGTCTAGGTAGTGGTTAATAAGATGTCGAATGTATTTCTTCATAGTAAGCATTAACGAATCAACAACAATCACTTATTTCAAGACACGTTCCAAAAATCGACCTGCCCTTTTCACATAAAACGGAAATGAAAAGCAGCGTGCTTCATTTATATGCATGCCGATGCTGTTAAATCATTTAACATTATGGATGTATTATATGTGACTTATATAATGGATAATAGCGTGTTCTATTAATAAGAACGTACGCCGTAGTTGTTGGACAATTTCTAAAGTATCTCACGGCATTTTAATTAAAGTTGAAATTATTCTTCTGTAACGCTAAGCTGTTTTTGAAAAACAGTCATTATAATATGTAAAAAGAAGCCGTTGTTATTTTAAGGAAAGTTTTGGAAAAAGCTATTAGAAAACAGAAGTCAAATCGTATTGTTGACTAGAAGGTGATGAATAAGAAAAAAAGTATATATAATGAAATATCTATTCGCCCGCAGGGATGTCTATTTTAAAGTGGTCTATAGAATACTACAGTTTAGATTAAAAATGTTCTACTGCGCATGGCTCTTGGACATAAAGCTAAAACTGGAAGCGCGTATAATCGCGAGCGCACGCACATATATATGTAAATATATATACACATACATACATTCATATTGATATATATTTATATGTATCCATACATTATATGAGTATACATGTATGTATAAATATGCATATGTATATATATATATATATATATACACATATATATATATATTAAATACATATATTATATACATATATATATATTATATACATATATATATATTATATACATATATTATATACATATACATATATTATAATTATATATTATGGGGTCACGGGGTCGATAAAATAAAGTACCAGTAATTTACCGGGGTAATTGCTGGCCTTGTGCCAAAAGTAGAAACAATTATATATATACATATTATATACATATATATATATATATATATATATATATATATATATATATATATATATATATATATATATATATATATACATATATATATTATATACATATATATATATATACATATATATATACTAAAAATTAGAATTGGAGCTCGGAAATAGCAATATATATATATGGATGTATATATAATGTATTTTGCATTTCTATAAGAATATAACATCAATGATCTCAGTAAACAGGTGGGGTAGTTGGCCTTGATAAGCTTCAACCAAAGCGAAACAAGACTTGTCGGCTTATCTCCCCTGTTTGCTGAGATCAAAGTGAGTGAATTTGTCACTACTTTAAAACAATAGCTTACGGTCTTCACAATGCTTTTAATGCATAAATTATATTGCAAAATACATTATATATACATCCATATATATATAAATATATATATATATTATATACATATATATATATATACATATATATATATTATGTACATATATATTATATACATATATAAATATATATATATTATGTACATATATATATATATTATATACATATATATTATATATATATTATATACATATATATATATTATACATATAGATTATATATATTATATACATATCTATATATTATACATATATATTATATATATATTATATACATATACATATATATTATATACATATATATATTTTTTCTAAATATACATATATATTATATACATATATATATTATATACATATATATATATATATATATACATATATATATATATACATATTATATACATATATATATATATTATATACATATATATATATATATTATATACATATATATATATATTATATACATATATATATATATTATATACATATATATATATATATTATATACATATATATATATATATATATTATATACATATATATATATATATTATATACATATATATATATATATTATATACATATATATATATATATTATATACATATATATATATATATTATATACATATATATATATATTATATACATATATATATATATATTATATACATATATATATATATATTATATACATATATATATATATTATATACATATATATATTATATACATATATATATATATACATATATATATATATTATATACATATATATGTATATATTATATACATATATATATGATATACATATATATATATATATATTATATACATATACATATATATTATATACATATACATATATATTATATACATATATATATATATATATTATATACATATATATATATATATATATTATATACATATATATATATATATATTATATACATATATATATATATGATATACATATATATATATATATTATATACATATATATTATATACATATATATATATATATATATATTATATACATATATATATATTATATACATATATATATATATATATATATTATATACATATATATATATTATATACATATATATATATATATATATATTATATACATATATATATATTATATACATATATATATATATATATATATATTATATACATATATATATATTATATACATTATATACATATATATATATTATATACATTATATACATATATATATATTATATACATATATATATATAATATACATTATATACATATATATATATTATATACATTATATACATATATATATATTATATACATTATATACATATATATATATTATATACATATATATATATATATATTATATACATATATATATAGTATATACATATATATATATATATATTATATACATATATATATATATATATTATATACATATATATATAGTATATACATATATATATATATATTATATACATATATATATAGTATATAAATATATATATATACATATATATATGATATACATATATATATATACATATATATATGATATACATATATATATATATTATATACATATATATATAGTATATACATATATATATATATTATATACATATATATATAGTATATACATATATATATAGTATATATATATATATATATATATATATATATATATATATATATATAGTATATACATATATATATATATATATATATATAGTATATACATATATATATATATATATATATATATATATAGTATATACATATATATATATATATATATAGTATATAGATATATATATAGTATATACATATATATATAGTATATACATATATATATAGTATATACATATATATATAGTATATACATATATATATATATATATATATATATATATATATATATATATATATATTATATACATGTATATATATCTATTATATCAGAGCTGTATGGGAGCATCCAAAAAGTCAGCTCAAAAGTGACACAGAGGAGACTAAGGTTAGCTGGACATGCTCACCGTCATCCAGAATTGACATTGCACTCAGTGCTCCTTTGGGAGCCCCTACATGGACACACTAGAAGAGGAAGACCAAGGTTAACGTATATTGATGACCTAAGGACAGACACTGGTCTATTGGAGACGCAGGACAAATTATATTGTATGTATATATATATATATTATATACATATATACATACATATATTATATACATATATACATATATATATTATATACATATATATATATATACATATATACATACATATATTATATACATATATACATATATATATTATATACATATATATATTATATACATATATATATATACATTATATATATATTATATACATATATATATTAAAGGAACGATCGACTTTTTTGTCAAATCGGACCGAGGAAACAATGTTTCCGTTGGTCTTTCCAATTGCTAATACTATCTATCGGTCGCAACTCCAGGTAGAAGGAGCAACGTGAAATAAAGCGTCTTGCTCAAGGACATAACGCATCGCCTGGTCCGGGAATCGAACTCACAACCTTACGATTGCGAATCCAATTCTCTAACCACTCAGCCACACGCCTTCATATATATATATACATATATATATATATACATTATATATATATTATATACATATATATATACATATATATATATATTATATACATATATATATAGTATATACATATATATATTATATACATATATATATATACATTATATATTTATATTATATATATATTATATATATATATTTATCATATACATATATATATTATATACATATATTATATACATATATATATATATTATATACATATATATATTATATACATATATATATATATATATATATATATTATATACATATATATATATATATATTATATACTTATATACATATATATATATATATTATATAAATATATATATATATATTATATACATATATATATATTATATACACATATATATATATATATTATATACATATATATATATTATATACATATATATATATATTATATACATATATATATATTTTGTATAAGATATATATATATGTATAATATATATATATATGTATATAATATATATATATATATATATATGTATATAATATATATATGTATATAATATACGTATATGTATATAATATATGTATTTTATATATATATATATATATATATATATATATATATATATATATATATATGTATATATATATATATATATATATACATATGCACATGTATACATACATGTATACTCATATATATAATGTATGTATGGATACATATAAATATATATCAATATGAATGTATGTATGTGTATATATATTTACATATATATGTGCTTGCGATCGCGATTATACGCGCTTCCAGTTTTAGCTTCATGTCCAAGAGCCATGCGCAGTAGAACAACAGCAATAATGGAACAATATGCTACAAAATGAAGAATAATTTAATATTGTCCACATCGGAAATAATCCTTGATTTCAAATATTTATAATATCATGAAATTTACTTCTAATATTTTAAGAATATTTATTTCCACCAATATTTTAAGACTATTCATTTAACTTTTCATATTATAAGTATTTGAAACCAAGGAGTGTTTTTGTGGTCACCCTCTAGTATGCATTTAAGTTACCATATTCTCTCTGCCAACGCGAAACCCCAATGGTATTCATTAACACAGAAACGCTTAGGGTGAAAGACAATAGCAATTTAAGCTGGATTACACACATAAGGATATGCAGGATATGTTCTTGGATTCTTAGAACCTTCTGCTCAAATCGATATTCACAATGCGTTTGTTCTGCCCACCTTTAATAATGTTGCTTTTTGAGATCTCCATATATGAACCCAAATATTAAGAAAATTGTAACACCACGGAGGTTAATATCAATAAAGATAGACGGTACAGCATTCAGATTCCAATATTTCTAATATCGCCGTGAGAGTTATTTTATTAGCATGATGCAGAATATATTTCATTAGCATTGTCCAAATGTTGTTGGCATCAACTTCAGAATCTAAGGCTTGACTCCTATCAGCCGGTTCACAGGGATATTGTAACCGACCATGTTAACTATTATTTATAGCAATCGACTATTGTTTCAACTATGTTCTTCGTTTGTCATACAAGAATTTAAAATTAATCGGCTTTCCGCTAGTATGTATAAACGGTAATATACATGGATATTTCACACCCCAAACACACACCCACACACATATATATACATATAAATCACTAGACGTATCTGAGGAACTTGCGAATCCAGAGTCAGGTTCGCACCTCGAGATATTCGCCGGCGAAACATTTGTAATAGGTAATAAATTTGTGTTCTGATGCATCACTGAATTCTTCGTTTTCCATATTACACACACACACACGCACACACACACACACACACACACACACACATGCATATATATATATACATACATATATATATCCGATATATTGATGGAAGAATTGATTCGCGAACGAAGTGAGAAAACAGGAAAAAGATAGATGGGAATCAATTGTCATTTGGTAGACGTTTGTCATTTGTTTATAGACATATTAGATATATTATAGTTAATAACAGATATTCCAACATATATTTTCATATATAAACATCTAGGTTAATAATATATAGAGTCGTTTGAAATCTATACTTCATAACATAAATTCCAGCATATAAAGATATATAGACATACGCTTTGTAACATATATTACAGCATCTAGACATAAAATCCTGTTGTGGTGAATAACACGCATTCCAACTTATATAGACATATAAAGTAATATAGACTCATTAGATAAGATTAATAACATGTTTCACTACAAATAAGGAGAAGGATTTTAACTTCAAAGCTAAAAGTTGATGTGCCAGATGAAAACGACCTACGTAAATATCTGTGCGTTCTGTATATACGTATACATATATGTGTATATATGTATGTATGTATGTACAACCTCTCGCATGGCCGGGTCGTCGGCGACTAAACCGGCAACTCCACCAACTTACTTGGTGAGGAGGGTGGTTTTGGACACCCTGCAGGACAAAAAACAAAACCTGACAAAGGGTGGAAGAACTCATAAGAGTCAACGGCCATCCAAAAGTCTGTAAATATGTATATGCAGATGTACATATGTATGTATATTAATATGTGTATATGCATGGGTGCATGTGTATGTATATGTGCTGGGACATAGAAATAGTCGGGCTGGACACCCGATCGCGCGGTTAAACCACTGGGAGTGAAGGACCCCTAGCCTTTGTCAGGGCATACTTCTAGGAGAAGGCAACTCAGGAAACTGGGATAACTACAACATAAAACCTGCGGCTCAGTAGTTACCGATGATGTTGATCTTTTCTTCTTTTCAGGTTATAGCTACTGTCGCTCAGAGAGAGGGATTGGCTCAGTGCACAGTCTTTCCTCACTTTAAAAAAATATCTTTACGCACAGAACATACCTATACATGCACACATACAAAAATTCAACTCCCCTCTCCATTCACATGTCATCGCGTAGTTGCATGATTGTATTTATATATATATATATATATATATACACGGGGAGAGTCATATTGTTATAATATTGCCAGAAATAATAACAGAACACACTCACTGTTTGGTTAGTTTTCGCTTCTGTATCTTTTATAACTCCATAGTTAATTTCTTTGGCAATCAATGTTATCATTGATTAATATTTCTGGCAATATTATAACAATATGGCCCTACCCAAGTAGAACGATATTTGTTTCCACACACGATTTCATATCAAAAACATTGCAAAACAAATATGTATATATCCTTCTTCTTCCATATATACCCAAGAAGGTCGAGGCGGAAGATTCCTCAAAACATACCTTCCAGGGGTTCCTCTCAGAAGCAAACGTCTCCCACTGATCAGGCTGTATCCCCAAGCTTATAGAAGTTAATTAACCCTGCTGCACAGGGTCTACCACTGGGTCTCCTGGCGGTTGGTTTTGCCCATAACATTTGTCCCGCGAGTCTTTCCAGTGTCATTCTTTCTACTCACGTGCCCATAGTATCAGAGGTGTGGTCTCTACATTCGAAAAAATAGCGGTTCTACCGGCGTGACTCTCTGATCTCGGAGCTACGCACTAATATATTAATATATGTTAAAAGCGATGTTATATCCAAGGTTTCTAGAGCACTCAATCAAAAGGACAAATTCAGTATAGAGTTAGTTACACAATAAATTAGCAAAACATTATCAAGGAAACGTGCTCCACCGGAGGGTATGGCTGCGCTGAGGTATATATATATATATATATATCACTGAGTGGTGAAGGCGTGTGGCTGAGTGGTGAAGGCGTGTGGCTGAGTGGTGAAGGCGTGTGGCTGAGTGGTGAAGGCGTGTGGCTGAGTGGTCAGGCGTGTGGCTGAGTGGTCAGGCGTGTGGCTGAGTGGTGAAGGCGTGTGGCTGAGTGGTGAAGGCGTGTGGCTGAGTGGTGAAGGCGTGTGGCTGAGTGGTGAAGGCGTGTGGCTGAGTGGTGAAGGCGTGTGGCTGAGTGGTGAAGGCGTGTGGCTGAGTGGTGAAGGCGTGTGGCTGAGTGGTGAAGGCGTGTGGCTGAGTGGTGAAGGCGTGTGGCTGAGTGGTGAAGGCGTGTGGCTGAGTGGTGAAGGCGTGTGGCTGAGTGGTGAAGGCGTGTGGCTGAGTTGTTAGGGATTTGGATTCGCAATCGTAAGGTTGTGCGTTTGATTCCTGGACGAGGCGATGCGTTATGTCCTTGAGCAAGACACTTTATTTCACGTTGCTCCTTCTACCTGGAGTTGCGACCGATAGAAATTGGAAAGACAACGGAAACATTGTTCCCTCGGTCCGATTTGACGAAAGTCGATCGTTCCTTAAAAAAAAAAAAAAATATATATATATATATATATATATATATATACATATATATATATATATACTACTAAAACTCTGTGATTGTGTCTTGTCCGTAATTTAATACAACCAAAACGGTGCATAATGGGAATATACTTTGAAAGGAATTTGACCGTGAAATGGGATTACAAATGGAATAAAAGAAGTTTCGCGTAAATCGGAGCACGGGTTCCCGAGATTCGGGTTTTTTTTTTCGGGTAAATTCATAAAGAGAAAGGGAGAAAGATAGAGATAAAGAACTGGTGATTTTGAGAGAGTAGATTGAAAGAGAGACATGTCTGTGTATATTTTAACTATTTAAAACATAGTTTTAAGTGAACATGACCCAACGGTAATGGTCGGTGTTGTATACATATGAAATAAAAATAAAAAGGAAACGTTCAATAGGTAACATCTGAGTCAAAATACAACCCTTGTGAGTGTGAAACAGCTTTACACCTATTACAGTTGGGTAGAGTAATTTAAATATTTATTTTTAACTATTTTCACATCAATATGTAATATCTCACATACTTGACATTTCAAATCGATAGGAGCGGTTGAATTATGTATTTTTCACTTGGTCACACACAACTAAGTCAATGCTATCAGAAAAGTAATCTCGGCTCATATGTTGTTACTTCAGTAAATCTATATATTTTACATACCACGTAAAATAAAAAAAAGAGATAAGCAAACATATATATTTATTTGATAGCGGTTTACGTTCGTTGATTCGGGATATTGATTTATAATGAATCCCCGTAGTTATAAAATAGAGAAGTGAATTATTGACTACATTTACTTTCCCTAGCTACACTACATTAAATGATCAGTGTAGTTACTGGTACGACCTGGTCGTTTACAGTAGAGAGATAACAGATTCTATCACATATTCTGCAGTTTTATGAACCATATTTGAATACGGGGAACGTTTTACTTTTTAACATCATAACCCTCATCGCCCACCACGTCCTCATCATCAAAATCGTCATCACCTCCATCATCATCGGTTTACATCTAAATTCTATGCTTGCCTGCGTTAATCGGGTTGTCACGTTCTGCGACCAGACAGATTAAACGATAGCGTGTCGCTTATACCTTCCATTCTGGCATGGTTTCTGCAGTTGGATGCTCTTCGTAACGCCATTATCGGGTCACTAGGACTAGCAACTGCCAGACTTGATATGACACTGAATTTGTCTTTATACAGAGTTAACTTGGTGAACGTTATTGTTCACCAACTTTACCCCTTTATCGTGTGGCCTGAATGCATTATATTGTGCCCCCCAGCACTACTATTTCCCAATCACAGTGCGCTCGTTGTATCCTCGACATGAGTAGGAAAACAGTGAACGAAGTGAGTTGCTGACGGATGGATAGAGAGCGAGAAGTGGCCTTACGCATTTATATATTAGTAGCATGATGTAGCAAAACTATTGAACGTTTGCGATTGATCCGGGTTCACTATTGATTTGCTACAGTCTTAATAGTGTAACAGCTCTACGGTTGATGTACCTCAGCCTAATATACACGGCAACAAATGTGAGCAATCTCCCAACCAAAGCCCTAGCCGTTTGATCATATCTTTGAGCATTGTAAACGAATGACGAAGATTTCTATTAATATACGTTTGCTTATCAACATCAAACATTACATAGGTGTGTATATCCGTGTGCCTGTGTTTAAAATCAACATTCTAAAATTGTTTGTACAGAGAGACAATATATTTTTGTAGTGAATCTTGCAGCTCAATTCCACATCGTATTTCATCATTGGTACAATTTGTTAATTTATTTATTAAATGCAAGAGTAACAACACTAGCACTACTGTTACTACTAACATTGTTACTACTGGTGCCACACGGGCATCAGTTATAGTAATAGTAGTAGTATTAGACAAAATTGAGGTAGGAAGTTATAATTTCTGAGAAAATAACGGTGATCTTATAGTTCAACGCCCTTCCGATTCTGCCAATTCAGCACCGTAGTTGGAAGTAGAAATATGTTGGTAGTTCACTTGAGGTCCGGAAGAA
>OZ024750.1:21240236-21246052 GCA_964016885.1 Eledone cirrhosa | reverse complement strand
ATTAATAGTCGTAGCTGGAAAAACATTTATATTTAACGAAAATAAAAATGAAAACGTCTCAACGATTGAGAAGATGGGAGAATTTCAATTCTATACAGAAGACAGAAAAAATAAACTATGATATGGCTTGACTTGTTAATAGTAGGCTTCAGAAATGTATTAATAAACAATATTTTTCTTTTTAAGCACGCATACACACTTATTTATCTACACACATACATATATATATATATATATATATATATAGTGTGTGTATGTGTGTGCATGAGTATGCACATGCGTATGTATATGCGCATATATATATATATGTGTGTGTGTGTGTGTGTGTGTGTGTGTATGTGCGTATGTGTGTGTATGTGTGTGTGTGTGTGTGTGTGTGTGTGTGTGTGTGTGTGTGTGTGTGTGTGTGTGTGTGTGTGTGTGTGTGTGTGTGTGTGTGTGTGTGGTGTGTGTGTGCGTGTGTGTGTGTGTGTATAGATTTCTCTTTTACTCTTTTTTTTCAGTAGATTTCTCTTTTACCCTTATTTTTCAGTAAATTTTTTCCAATTTCCCAGTAAATTCCTTGCAGTTTAATTTGTCTATATATGTAAGCTGCGTATACAATCAAAGATAGATTTTACTTCTATTAAAAAAAAGCATTCCCGACTACCACTGTTTCATTGGGTCATGGCATAATCTGGAAAATGTCCTAAAAAGTTGAAAAGTTGAATGGCCTAAACAGAAGGCCATTCAACTATATATAAATGGTGTGTTGTGGAAAAATGCAAGGGGAAGCAATATAGGATTTCACTGTTCAAAAATGATTGAGTAAGCAACAAGAGGCGGAACTTGAAATCTCTCTCAAACAAATGTGCCTCATAAATTTGATCAGTGAATATAACATTAGTTTCTGATTCAGGAACAAGGCCATCACTTTTGTGGAGGAAAGAATTGGATTTAAATCTACCCCAGTGCTTGACTGGTACTTTACTTTATCGATCCCGTACGGATGAACGGCAAAGCTAACCTCGGCGGGATTTATAATCATAACGTAAATGGGCCGTAACTGTATGCTGCAAAACATGTTGTTAGACACTCTCTATCGATATTGCCAAATTAACTTACAATTTTAATAATAATATGAACTATTATTTCAAGGCATTGTATAATTGAGCTAGTTTTTTGAAATAGGCTGTAAAGTTTCGGAATCCTTGTTACGCGGTAATTGAATGTAAATTCTGCCATGAGGTAACACGAACTGACGAAGCACATATCTATTTGACGAAAACCTTGTTCATACTAACATACGATTCTTCCAATTTTGTTGTACTAACGAGATACAAAGTGAAGAGAGAAATGAAGTGTAGGAATGGGCCTGGAGAAATAGAAAAATAAAATATGTGAATAGAGGAAATAGACAGATGGAAACTGTAGATAAGGAACATTGCAATACGCAGAATGAACTTATATTGAATTATAAGGAGACATCTTGGAGAAACTGATTCTAGTTACTGTCGGTAATGTAGGCGTCTTTAATTGGCATAACAGACAGCTTCAGGTAGTACGTTCGATTAGAGTAGCACATAATTACGTTTATTTAAGGCCTTTCCACTGACATAGTTTACAGTCATTTTTATGAGACTGATCGCTTATTGAGAAAGATAAATATATTCCTACTGTCATTGAAAGAAAGATTTCGTGACTTGTATGTAATATAAAGCTTATATATATATATATAAATATATATATATATATATATATATATATATATATATATATATATATATATATATATATATATATATCAATATATAAGAGAGAGAGAGAGAGAGAGAGAGAGAAGGAGAGAGGAGAGAGAGAGAGAGAGAGAGAGAGAATTGAGAAAGAGAGAAAGAATGGAAATCAGAATAATATTATATAGTAGTAAATTGAAAATGGAGAGTACATTGGATGGAGCACTTTGGTTGAATTAATAGACACAAAGACATTATTAGTTGCTCAATAAATACAACCAATGATAGTGTAGACAATGTGTCAGGGCTAAAAGCTAAAAAAGCTAAAGTGCCGATAGGTCCAACCTCTCATCAAGCCATTGCATGGCGAAAACACATAACTTTGGTTGACCAAGGTCTACTAATTGTGCACAAGCTTTTAATTGATAGAATTCCTGGAAAACTACACTGTAAGATCTTGTATATCAAAATCGAGCAGGTACATCGAGTATAACCTTTTGCTTTGAGTGTTATACAAGTTTGTTGAAACTGATTGAAATGTTCGCATCGCAGCTGTGATGTTCTATACACTCCCATAAATGGACATGTGGGAAAGTGTCTTCGATAAACTGGACTGCCACCATAGCATGTTTAATGTGTTCGTTCCGCAATCGTTTGCTCCTACTTTCGAATCCACTCTGCGGCCTATTGGGCACACGTCATTTAGGATAGTTACACTTCGATGTGTGTGTGAAATTGGGTAAACGGTAGCTATCTGGAAGGTCGCCCGGTGGCCGGTCTTGTTTCATTACATGTCACGCAGATTCTCTCTGTGAATTGCGTTATGGGTTCACGTGACTGTGGACGGCTCAGTCACTTATACATAACATCGTGAGCAAACAGTTCGGTTGATCATACAACTGGAATACTCATCTTCGAAACCGATGAAGGTTTCTTCCATTCAATAATACTGAGTAAAGCTTTATTGTATGTAAGGTTAATGTGATTGAATGATTTAGGCATAAACCGCAAGGATTAACATTTTTTCCCCGTTAGATACATGCTTTACTGCTGAATCGTTTACCCGTGTTTGTGATTGCTAAATAGGTTTCTAGGGATACTGATCATAGATCTAAGAATTATATTGTTTGAAGTAAATTTCAAGGAAAACATAAGAAAAAATTATGAACATATATTGATGAACAGTTGAAAATATCAAATCGGCGTGTTTGCAGACATGTCTAGATGACTAACCAGCGTTCATCTCCACACATACATATATAAACAAATCAAACAGAGCATGATGGCAACATGTTTAGTAGTTACTAAGACAAAATATCAATAATCAATAAACAAACAACCGATGTGTCACTAACACAACCTCATATGGATTAACATTTGTTAAAATTCATCACTGTATTAAATGAGAGAACTGAAATATATAAAATAGGACAGTTCTCTGAACGAGCATATTTTCCCTCTAAATCTAACTATCTCTCGCCAATAAACCTCACATTTGTTCTGCACTCACAATATTTGAGGGGAAACATGTTTCTCTATTTTTTCTTGCAAATTTATATTTATACCTTACTCACTGGCTTTAAAATATTTTAAAGATATCTAAAAACGTGACAAATGTGAAGTATTCTTAAAGAAAATAAGGTTATATTATTAACACACAAACAAACACAATATTTTCCCGTTGGTTTAATCTGGAGAGGGAAACGTATACATGGCTTTCAAAAGCGCTATCAAAGTTAACACGGGAAAAATAAAGGCGACCGCTGAACATAAAGATCAGGGCTGGGATTTAGGAAGTACTTTTGAGAAGTAAAGATTGGGACTGAATTGTATGTAATATGAGTGACAACTGGAAATGAGAGGAGAGAATCGAGGGGTAAGTTTTGTGTGCCTTGAGGTTTAGATGGTCCTGTAGTAGGTTGTGGTTACAGTTTATTTGTTTTTGTTAATAAATCGAAATATTGAGACGTAGGAGCATTTAGAAAGTCAATACTGTAGGCTGAGGCTAGACATTGAAGTGCTTATATGACCGGTGATGTGTAAATGAGAGCTGTGCGAAAAGGGTAACTATTCATACATTTATCATGTTCGTTGTCGTGTGTTGTTCACTGTGGGAACAGATGCTTCTATTTCTTAAGAATTGAAACTAGAAACACATAAATCTAAAAGAAGTAGTTTTCTAAACTTCCCAGGCATAAAAGATTCCAAGGGGGAATTAAGATAGAAAATTTCATATCTAAAATTCGGAAGACAGAACCCTGTGGAGAAACATAACTGCTAAGAATTTTAGGACAATTCAAGATTTGTAAGTTTAAATCAATTCCTAATAGACAATCTTAAACAAGGGGCGCTGTTGAGCTATCCAGACAGAGTCTAGACTATTCTACCTCTTCATTACAGCATTGTTTAAATCATTCTCCTTTCAATGTTTCTCTATTTCTGTTTAAAAGCATATATGTTTCAATATGTATCATTTTAGATTCATATATATAACAAAAAAGAAATACATTAACAGCATACATGTATTACATATAATGTATAGACAGACCTTGACCCATACAGGCATGCAAATACACATGTTTACACCCACCCACACACATACATACATATATGTATATAATAGTATTTCAATGGCCAAGTCGTGATACTTTTACATATATATATGAATATGTTGTAATGCATGTATATATATAACATAAATATATATATCCATGTGTGTGTATGTATTTGACAATGTGTTGAATCTCTCTCTCTCTCATATATATAAAAATGTGTAGGTGTGTATGTGTGTGTGCGCGTGTGTTTGTGTGTGTGTGTGTATGTGCATACATGTATGTAAGTATGTCTACGTGTACGTGCGTATTAGTGGCAGAAACATAGAAATTTATTTTCGCATGAAGAGCCATCTTTTAATTAAGCATCCTTTCCATGTCTTCCTGCGGTCTACTGCTCCCTCTCCTTCTTCATATTTCCCAGCACCACAACCAACCCCTTAACCTCATCATCGTTATCGTTACCGTTACTCCATTAATGCCATTATCATTATGAAGAAGATTATTATTTTAGCCGCCTGCGTCATTATCGTCATAACAATGGCTCCAACATCATTATCAGCAACACAGATAATGTTATCATCATCATCATCGCCAACGTTACTATCAGCAACCCTACCACCATCACTACCGGTCTAACCGCCGCCATCATCATCACCACGACTACCACCCATACCAGCCACACCACGACCAACAACACCATTCACAGTAGCATCATATCGGAGATCACCCATCCCTCTACACACTGTTTAATGTGAATTTTCAAACTCTCTTCAAACGTGACGGTTTCCCTTCAGTAGCCTCCCTTTTTTTTTCACGTCAGCATTCATTTGCAGCAACAATTGCAACAACAACAATGACAACAACGGTAACAAAATAGATACTATTTCTGTGTTCAAATCTTCCCAATTACACAAAATAAAGAAAGCAATATTTGCAAATTCAACCTCAGAACACAAGTCTTCTTTCTTTCTCTCTCTCTCATATATATATATACATAGAGTGTGTGTGTGTGTATGTGTATGTGGAGGTATCTATGGGCGTTGAGTTTGTGTGTGTTTTATGTTACTCTTGGTGATAATAATAATTGTTTCTACTTTAGGCACAAGGCCAGCAATTACCCAGTGCATTACTGGTACTTTATTTTATCGACCCCGTAAGGATGAAAGGCAAAGTCAACCTCGGCGGGATTTGAACTCAGATCGTAAAGGGACGTAACTATGCTGGAAAGCATGGCGTCCGACCCTCTACCGATACTGCCAATCCATCTTGGTGATAATAATAATGAGACTTCATGTGTGAATGAGGTTCATACAAGTATTATATGTTAAACCGTTAACAATGATGACAGGGATGAGAAAATATTAACATTAACATGAGCATTTAGAATCATGATGATAAGAATAGATTGCAAAAAAAAAAAAAAGACTCAAACCAGCATTTGGAGGGAGTGGCATGTCACCTCTATCGACCTCGGTACTTGACTGTTGCTCTATTTTATCGACCGAGAAGTAATGAAAGGCAAATCTGACGTTAAGGGGATCTAATGTGA
>OZ024750.1:21225236-21235236 GCA_964016885.1 Eledone cirrhosa | reverse complement strand
TACCAAGTGACAACCTCCTGTTCATAGATAGGTTTGAGATTTACGGTCATCAAGTTCGATCATCTATTGGGATAGGTTTAATTCAATGAAAGGTTTTCCGTAAAATGAACGCTGAATATGTAACAACATACCAGATCTATCTGGTATTGCACCAGCAATTGATTTAAATATTAAAATACATACACGCGGTGACAGTCTCCATAGGAGAAAACAATATAATCACAATATAATCATATATACGTATATATATATATAGGAACGAGTAGGAGCCCGACGGCTGAGTTCAAGCCGTTTCGACGGCTAATTCTGGACTAAACGACATTTTTTATCCTGGTAAATGAATAGCCGAGCTTCTCAGGGAGTAATATTCCATATATGGTAAAAGTGATTGACACAAGGATTGGTCAAATTCATTTAGTCCAGAATTCGCCGTCGAAACGGCTTGAGCTCAGCCGTCGGGGTCCTACTCGTTCCTATTACCCACTCTACAACCCTAGTATTGAGTACTTTAGTGCGTTATGGTCCATGTGGTTATTTACCACATTTCCTTCGTTATATATATATATATATGTGTCTATGTGTGTGTGTGTGTTTATATATATATATATATATATATATATATAAATACACAGACAGAACCACACTCACACACACCCTAGGAACACACACACACACACATATATATAGGCATGTGTGTGTGTGTGTGTGTTTATATTTACATAAGATTTACTATATTCACTGCATCTGGTCAGGAACGTTCTTTTTTCGCTTTATACATGTAATCCTTCTATCAAAGGAATTATTTCCGTTTGCTTCAAATAGACAACTGTATCAAGTTTAGACTTTATCAAATTAATACATCTTGTTTCTGCTATCAAATTATAGCTTTAATGTCTCAAAACGTTGTCACTTTAAATAAAGCGTTTCATTAAAATTCCTATTTCTTGCGTTAAATACAATAAATATTCGTATTCTTTTAGTTCTTTACATCTTTTGACAAGAGGATATTTCAAAAAATATAATGGCCTATTTAAATATTTGCAAGCTAACATTTTACCAACTTTATTATTGTTATTTCTAATACCTAATGTTTATTTATATTGCTATAGCCTCCAAAAAATGATTTTTAAATGCTTATATAATGTAGAACATGATTCTTGTAATGTACAGACTATGTATACCGTTGTCTGTGTATATTGAATGAGACATGTGCGGCTTGTGTACGATTACATGCGTACATATTATTTTAGCAGATAAATTCAGCCACGTTATTAAATCATTAAGATCGACAAGGCAAATTGAACTAAATTATCACCAATATCAGTATCTTACGTGACCGATTTTAAATGTTACTTCGACGTTCATCGGTAAATCGTTCATGATATTTAGTCTCCAGACATTGGGATTCCAATTATGTCTTATATCAGCAGATTTTGAATGGTGTTTCTATTGCTAAAATAGTGAGGAAAGATATAGATTATCTGAACAAAAATTGTTATCGAGGAAACCAATCCATCCATAATAAATCTAATAATTATGTTTTCTAAATGAAGGGACTCTATAAAGTCTATATATAGATTAGAAATTAGGTTCCTTCATATACTTGCTTAGAAATCAACAACAAATGAAATCGCATTTGCACCGATCCGTAGATAATGCAAATGTTTTTAATACACGATATTGAGCCATAATTTTGAAGATCGAACAACAAACCACTATTGTGTGCGCATAAATGAGAAAAGCAAAGCCTAATAGCATATATGCTCTACAGTGGCAACTAATGTAAATTGATAGTTCGAACTGTGGAAACAGGTACATGGTGTAGAGTATTTTTGACACTTCTACATCATCGTTACTTATATGCCTGCGATTATTCTAAACTCGTACAGACATGCTGGGAAACAGTAACCCTAAATCCTATATATATATATATATATATGTGTGTGTGTGTGTGTGTATGTATGTATGTATGTATGTGTGTGTGTATGTGTATGTGTGTGTGTGTGAATTCCCATCAAACATATATGATCTGTAGTATATAGTTTAACTGCACATATCGTTTAAAGCGCCATTGATGCAATAACTTGTATGTATCCAAGATTGTCGTAACAAAATCCTTTGGATGCGTGTTTTAGCATTCCCTCTGAATTTTATGCAGCATTTAACAACTTGGTGTTAGCCTTTACTAAAACTATCGGATATTTTTCTTTGTTAGATTTTCTCATGTGCGTGACGTTATCAGTTTGTAACATAAATCAATAAAACTATTACATTTTTTGCATTCTAAATATTTTGCTTTTCATGTCTCAGTTTACTGCGTTTAAGATGGATGACGGTTGTTCCTGGGAAACTAAAATTGAAATATAACAAGACTCCTTTCATTTTAAGCACACCAAAAATTAGAAGTAAGGGCTTAACAAAAAATATTTTTAAGAGGAGCATGTTTCAATCACGAGGCTATAATAACTTTTGAATTATTTCAAAATATTACGTTATATATATTATGTTGGGAGTGGACCACAGGAATACTGGGAAATGTAAAAAAATCCTTTTTCAACCATGCTGTATGGGTTGGGGTATGGTATCGTACCCGGATCAAATGCAATAAACAGTTATAATTGAATTCGGCAGGATTCGAAACCAGGAGGTAGTTTGGCAAAAGTATATAATGAAAATCAACGGCGTCGATGTTTTATAGTATATGCTACATCCTAACAATACAAAATAACAAATATGTATTGTTCCTATTAATGTCGGTGTTGTAATAGCAACGCGCCGCAGACGACATTGAAAAAATTCGAAACTGGAGACAGTTAGCAATTGTAAATAAATAAAAAGCAATGACTTCGGTGTTTTATAGTCTCTGCTACTAACTGACATTTCGTAAATAATAAAATGAATGCATTATTGACATTGATTTCAATTATGTTTAGGTAGTAGAAAAATAATTCAAAATTTCAAATTTCAAATTAGCATTTCATAGATATTTCCGTTCTAATATAACTATCGGTTAAAAAGTAGTTTTCGAGTTAATAAACAAGAATAATTATGTGATAACTATCAGATAGAAGCCATAAAAAGGCGAATAAAGAAGACACGGAACTTATAGACTTTACAGATTAATATTAATAATTTATTTCCACGTCCCAAAAATAATGTTTTGTTCTCATAACGAGTGACTAGATTTGTGCCATAAAATATTTATACGGCCATAAATAGTATTTTTAAAAGTGAATTTAAGAAGCTGACAATTCTACATCAGACAGTAAATTATTTCAAAGAAGAAAAAAATAGATTCTTTCTTTCCTTCTGTTTTACATTGTTAGTATCATCCATTCAAATTTTGTTTTTACATTCTTTTTTTTTTTCGTAGATTTTCATGATTTAGTGTTGTCAAGATATAAAAAAAAATAAAACAATACATGCTCAAGGGTATAACTGAGGCAAACAAGAGAACAAGACAAGAATTAATATAAAAAATGACGTTAGTTTCAAAAACTTATTTAGCAGTAATAAAGTAGGATCGAGACAAAGAACTTCAACTACAAATAGATACCCAACAGCCAGTTGCAAAATCGTTTGTCTTTACTATGTTTGAAGATATTTGATATAATAAGATGGTGAAAATATGAAACCGATATCATGAATACAAATCAAATGGGATCGAAACTTTAGAGAATGATTTGGATGTATTACCTTGCTATGTCCGTCCCCACTAGACGCTTCTGTCCTAGCGAATAGTGTAGTGCGTATTATAAAAACTTCGTGGATTATATCACTGAAAAGGGTGACGCGACGTGTTCTTGAACAAGTTCGTTTATTTCACGTTGTTCTTTATTAAAGAACTAGAAGCCTATTATTAGAGAATCCGAGAAATCTTCTGTGACATGCACCTTCGAAGTTGGCTTACGAGATTTGCATATGAATGCAATTAGATGTATGGACTGGTGTTTGTGAAATATATGGAGTTGCTGAAGAACACAACGTGTTACTGCGAATCGAACTCACAGTCTTATGTTCATGAGCCCCAAACATCCTAAATTTTAAGTCATGCGACTTCTTTCTTGCGTATATATTACAACATTATGTAGGGATAGAGAACACAGCATGTCAACAGGTGTAAGAAAGTTGCGTTGGACTCATCAGGTCCAAGGCCCGATCCAAGGGTGTGTCATTTACCTTATCTTCGAGTCGTGCGAAGACTTGCGAGTGAAATTGGTTAAGCGGAAACTGTTTGGAAGCCTGACGGATTGATTGCACTTTTAATTCAAGTGGCCAAGGATATGACATTACGCATAACTCTGAACTCCCTTAAGAATTCAGTTAAGGGTGAACATGCCCGCAGAATGACCCGCCACTAATACGTTAATTTCCTGATCAGGATGTTGTCATCAAAACCGACAGACTCTTCCATTACAAATAGGTATGGTGTGTTATATATCTTTACGAAACCTTAAATAGGAAATGAATTTAATGCAATGTAAGAACTCTTGACCACGTCATTTATTACTGAGATCGACTGTTCAGCTAAATGAACTTACTGATATGTTCATGTTGCTGAAAGATAATTTGTTAGCTACAGTGTTTAATTTACAATGTAGGCCGTCAATAATTGATTTTACTGCTATATATCTAATACATACCTTGTGCCTAGATACAATAAGCTACATCGACTAAATTTTAAATAACCCAATGAGTTATGCTTCGATTTACTGACCAGCTTTCTTAAACGCGACATATAACGACGCAGTCTCTTAATAGCAACTAAGGCTCCCTCATATTCTTATATATTAGACAGTAGAAGAGTATCACACATTAGGTAAGATAGACGTCTGGAATGTCTTTTAGTATAGGACTGCTCATCATGGCTTGCTTTGAGCTTAAGATTACCATCGACCAATAACAGCCCAGTACCCACCCAAATACAAAACCTCTATTCTCTAGACCAAGGAGTTAATTCTCCCTCCTATGATTTCTGATTTAGGCACAAGGCCAGCACTTTTAGGGAATGGAAAGTCTATTAAATCGATACCAGTGTGTGACTGGTACTTTATTTCATCGACCCCGTAAGGATGAAAGGTAAACCTAACCTCGGCAGGATTTGAACTCAGAACGTAAAGACCGGTAACTATGCGGCGGAACAGTGTATTACTGATACTTTGAACTCAGACCTTAAAGAGCCGTAACTCTTTGCTGCAAAGCATGGCGTCCGACCCTCTACCGATACTGCCAATCCCTCAAATAATGAAAGGGTATTATATATGTTCATATATAATAGTCACAGTTAGAATGTCTTTCTTACAAATATATTCAGCCATGTCAGGACAATGGTTAAACTATAATTGCAAAAACAACAAAAAACACGTACAAGACCATTTCCCAACATTACACTTTGGTGTATTTAAAATACAGTCTTATCTGAATTTGTGTGATTGAACACGTTATGCTACTGAGAGGTATAATCAGTGGTTTATTTACCAATTTATTCCTAGATTTCCTACACCTGACTCCAGGGATATTCCGATTAAAGCAAATAACAACAGGGATATGTTTTGATTACGTATAGTTAATAAGAGATTTCATCTATCGATTTTCTTACCTATTCTGTCTCTAGGGAATGTCTTGTTTCTCCATATCTTAGAACGTTTTGATTTACTGAGAAAGTTCCTGAATATATTTAAAAGCAACGTATTAAGCACAATGTTTCGGAGGTTCGTGATAACATATAATCAGTTAGAGCTAACCAGTAAGATCAAAAGTTTGAACTGATTATCACAGATTTTTCGTTGTTTTTTTTTTTACACATTATTATCTGTATTTGAGTTAACATCCTGTATTATTTTAATTTTAGATTTACATTGTTTATATGATAACAGATAAATCATTCAACATTGTAAAGAAATTATGTCATCTAGCAAAATTTGGTTATGTTTTGTGAATAAATATAAAAACTGAAAATTGATATAATAAATTAGTTGGTCTTGTGATTAGGAACCCAAGGCTAACACAAGGAAGTGATGTATATAATATCTACTGATTTCAGTTCGACTACGTCCACAAAATAGATACATTATAGTTCCATACACTAAATATTGATTTCGGATCTCGACAACATTGGAGACAACGCTGTATCCACAATCTTCCAACCACTGTCTTAACCTTGGAAAACATCGGTAACACACACAAAGAAAGACACACACCACACACACACGCATATATATATCGAATATATTTATCGATTAATATCTATCGATCAGGTCAGATTCGTCTTTAACCTGTTTGTATATGTCGTTGTAGTATTAACGTGGCAACATGCCTCTGGCCGTATTACTCATTGTGTCATTAGTACCTAACTTCTCATGTTCGCTCTTAGGAGAAATTTATGAATAACTCTATCATCGAGTGCTTTGTGAACGTCTTCGAATATCGGATGCGAATTTGCTACCTGCGGCTGCAACTTCGATTATATACATTACTACAATATATATATACAGGGTGCGGACGATATTTGTTAGCAATTTTCAACTGCAATTTTATGCAAATTTCTTTTACTTCCGTTGTCACTCTTGTCTTCATGAAAACAGTGACAATAGCGGGTTTATCGAGTGAGATCGAAAGAACAAGTCATGAAGACAAATTATATATATATATATATATATATATATATATATAAGAGAGAGAGAGAGAGAGAGAGAGAGAGAGAGAGAGAGAGAGAGAGAGAGAGAGAGAGAGAGAGAAGAGAGAGAGAGAGAGAGAGAGAGAGAGAGAGAGAGAGAGAGAGAGAAGTAGAGGGAGAGAAACGTGTGGCATACAATATATGATTACTGTATTTTCTTACGGAATATTTCAAGTATTTGACACCCTGATTTATCCCAATGCAGGATTTAATTCCCATCCTATTTTCTCTGTTCCGTAACATTTTACGTGGCTGTTGTAGCTTAGATATTATTAGTTGAAAGCATGGAATACTGTGTGTATTTTGTTCACGTTATCAGCACAGAGATGCATTTCTCAACCATTGGGAATTTATATACTGGGAGCTGTTTACATTGACATCAAACAACGGGACTGCAGATCAATCACTGGATCTGTGGTTTGGCTATGAATCATATTTAAATTATCCCATCACAGCATTGCAATCGTTTTATGTATATTTATGTATAACATATCAACACACCTCTTTATCAGTGATACCGTGACTGAAATATGTATTCATCGTATCACAAAACACAAATGATTCACACATGTTTGATTGATATAGTAAGAGAGTTATGAAAGGCTGCAGGGATAGATTAGCTAAATATGCTGGAGACTAGCGCCTTCTATTATTGCCTAACTGGAAAATCATACATCACAAATATACTTAGGTTTTCATTTCATCATTCTACCTGACACTTCTAATGGTTTTGATATAGAGTACGGTGTTTTATATATTACTACCGAATGCTAAATTATGTCTATAGCCAAGAGAACATATGTATATTGATTAATTCGTTCGATTTGGAGAGGGTAGTTGAGAACTGTAATGATATGTGAATATGTCGGTAAATAGGGGCCAGTTTTAAAATATACTGCATTTCATCAGTTTGTGACCTTAATATAGAACATAGTTTAACCACCTGATGATGGACCCAGAGCTGTGATCTCTATAAAAGTTTGACTTCGTCATTTACCCTCTTTTGGCAAGTTCTGTGACCACACCGCTACCAATTTTTATCAGCTATTGGCGTTTTCTGTGGAAAACAACTTATGACATGCGAGATAAGTTTACTTCATTCTATTACGGCATAATATGGGAAAATGTGTTTGTATTTTGTATTATATGAACGGTGGATTTAATTGAAATCTCTGCTAGTGCCCTCTCTTAAAACATGCTATTTTAATATGTTGTTTATTAGCTTAAACCTTATTGGGTAAATATGAAACAGTGCGAATCTTGTTCAAATTGTCAATATCACCGAAAACATTCGGAATGTAAATCTTGGGTGTTGTTTACATTGTCATCAACCGATAGGAATGAATATCAATGAGATGTATCGTTTGGGTATTAAATCATTTTGAAATTATCCCACAACTGCATTGCAATTGTTTTATGTATAAAATATCAACATATTTCTCTAAAAAAAATCATGACTCAAATTTGTATTCATGAAATCGTATGAAACGAATGACTCACTACCATTCATTTGATATAATAATGGAATTATGAAAGCCTACGATGGTAGATTCGCTGAACCAGCTGGAGAATACCGCATTTTGTTATCGCATAACCGGAAAATCATATCACCAGTGAATTGGCAGTATCGGTAGAGGGTCAGACGCCATGCTTTGACGCATAGAGTTACGGCCCTTGCTATTCTGAGTTCAAATCCCGCCGAGGTTAACTTAGCCTTTCATCTTTACGAGGTCGATAAAATAAAGTACCAGTAATGCACCTGGGAATTTGCTGGCTTTGTGCCAAAAGTAGAAACAATTATATTACTTTACACATATGTATTGCTACTGAATGCTAAATTATCTATTTGATAATATTGTACATGTTGTTTGATTCTGGGGAGAATATACACATTGACTATTTTTTTATGTAATTCCTACTGAATTCTAAAATTGGAAACGAAAGAAGAAAACAAAACAATAGAAAATAACGAAAGGAACATCGCTACATAAGCCATTTAGCTGTACTTCTATTTTTCTTGTTTACCAAATTTGAGAAATATATAAACCCGAACCAAGTTGTTTAATTGTGTATTGAGTTGTGTATCTGTTAAATCTTTGAACAACCCTGATATAGCATATCTATAATGTGAGGCCTCCAAATTATTTTGAGATATATATTGTCCGGTACTACTTCATATCAGATACGTTTGATTCTTTCCCACTTTAATATTACTGTATTCCACCGATGTTAAGGATTATTTGGCAACTATTTCTAGGCTGTCGAACATCCAATTTGAGAGTTGGAAAACGTGGAATATAGTATTCATTTTATTGGATATGCTGGCTCGCATCCAAAGATAGTTACTGTTATTTTCGTCATAAATTCCGAGTTAGAACGTTTTGCTAATGTATAATAGCCGTTTGTATTTATATCTGTAATATATATTATTTTCCTTGCTCGTTATATATATATATATATATTAGCCTGTATTCTATATATATATATATAGAAATATATAGAATACATACTAATATATATATATATATATTAGTTTGTATTCTATATAAAAAAAAGTGTTTGTGTTAATATTAGTGCTCCCATTTATGAAATAATATCTATTCTGTTGTTAAATAGAAACAAAATGAGTGTGAAAGAGTAAAACAAATATAGGCAAGGAAATAATTTTGTAAAACATTTAAACGTTTTGGCAATACAACTCAAGAAAACCATTTCAAATATGGAACAGATTCAACTATTGATCTTTTGATATATAATTGTCTTTTATTCCAAGAAAATATTATTTACAATTATCGACATTTCCTTAAATATTTATGGTAACATTTTCAAATTTTGACATGCTAAATTTATTTTCAATAATAACTATCTGTCGAACTCAATAAACGTCAAGGGCTGAAAGCGTATATTAACAATATTAATATTAACCTCAGCAAAAGTACATCTTATTAACATTAACAATACCTAACCTCATTAGAATTTTAGGATATTGAAGATTTGAAATGAAGAATGTCGGTATCGTGGGTTTGTATGATCCTGACAAAGTTTCGGCACCTCACTCATGTGGGAGTAAGTTATGCTTACTCATTTTCAATAACATTTTTGGACCTCTAAATGAATATCTATCAAATCATACCCTATCATCTACTTTTATTATAACTCTGTCAGATGAGGATGACCAGTGCCGCTAACCTTTATTCAGGGCATCTGGTGCTTGTAAGAGAATGATTGGAGCGTATCGCCTAAAGTAAGAGGTGTCTCCTTTACTCTCAGAGAAAATAGTTGTCTACGTGGTGTTGGTAAAGTGGGTACATGGTTAAATCTACC
>OZ024750.1:21210236-21220236 GCA_964016885.1 Eledone cirrhosa | reverse complement strand
ATATACATATATATATACATATATATATACATACATATATATATACATATATATATACATATATATATATACATACATATATATATACATATATATATATACATACATATATATATACATATATATACATACATATATATATATATATATACATACATATATATATATATATATATACATATATATATATATATATATATATATATATATATATACATATATATATATATATATATATATACATATATATATATATATATATATATAGGGTGTTTGTGTGTGTGTATTCCAACGATGAAACTCCTAATGCAGATATACTTACGCATACTTATAACTTCATATGTGTGCGTTAGTGTGTATGTTTTAAGTAATGCTGCCTGAATGTATGTTTCGAACTATTTTTGATATAATGTATGTCACGATATTTCTATATCTACTTCCCCATGATTAAACTTTCCATTATTCATTGTCCATATCTACCCTAGCAGATCTATTATAAGACACGTCCCATGGTAGGGCTCTATATTTTAGATGAATCTAGATATGATAGAGAACGTATTGGCAATCATATCTTTTCCGTTTACAAGTGTTTCTATGATATGTCTGCACCCAGAGGGAAGACACCTCCTCAAGTTTAAGTAGGTCGTATTTTAGCACTTATTGTAAATTTCCTAGTCTGATATTTCTGGCAAATTTGGCAGATATTTGGCAGTTCGATTGACAACTATCATGCTCCTTCCTGTTTATAAATTGATATCACACTGTCACGGTGTAGATGTGCTTTCTTACAATCCCCTGGTAGGCATAAAAAAAGTGAAGAGCATATGAAAGTTAGTAATATAAATATAAAGCTAGTGGATTGTCGGGGTGGTGGTAGTAGGAAAAATAACAACCTCAATATTTTACCAGCTGTGTAATTTATCGATTTCTGTATGATTAGAGGGTTATTGACATCGGTGGGATTTAAATTCTATAAATGAATGTCCGTTATCAAATGCCACAGATTATTGTCCGACGCCATAACAATATTAAGTTTCGTCAGTAGGCCTCTTACGTTTCTTGGTCTTCAGTTGTTGTGGCAGAAATGTTAGCGCGTCAGATTAAAGGCCTTGGCATTTGCTCCAGTTTGTTGTGCCCTTAGTTCAAATCTCACCAATATGTACTTAGCCTTTCATTCCCAAGGTGTTGTTAAATACAATTCCTGATATTAGATTAGTGAACGTGTGAAAAAGTAAGTCGGGAGGCTTTATAGTTTCGTTTCTCTCTCTGTGTGTTGTGAGACGATTTCTGGTTTTCTGCCATGTTTTAGACTGCTAGATAGTATCCGGAATGGAAAGATCTATAGAGATATGACTACCTGGGTCCCATCTAACGATCATCTCTTTTCCTGTAGTTTTGTCTGAACACTATTAGTTTACCTAAGCACCTGTTACAACAGATATAAGGCTTTATAATATATTTACTTGAAGCTCAGTATATTTTGTTTTCATAAAATATTTCCATTCCCCACGCGGAAGGGGAATGGCTGATGCAGAGTGTGGTGGTGGCTGTTTTGTACGGTTATGCATTAAAAATGTGTCTGTGATGCGCTGTTGAGATATACTGAACAGCCAATGATGTAGTGCTTGCCCACCACCTTTCCTTATTCAATTTTTATTTCTCTTTTTTCTCTTCCTCTATTTAATATTGTAATCCTTCTTAAAATTACCTATATGTTTATTTATTCGCGGAATATTATTAGTCATACATTTTATTTTCACTTCATTTCAATAATGTTCTCTTTATACTATTATCTATCAATATATGTCATAAAACGTCTACTCTCTGGTCGTTAGTTGCTTGCTTGCTTTTACGTGAAACATTCATTATAGTTATTGTATTAATACAATCAGGCATTCCAGGTCTACACTTAATTTAGGAAAATCATAGATTTACTTGTGTATTGAGATAAGCAGTAGTTTCCAACGGTGATTAGTAAATTGATATTTGAAATTCTTTCCATTTCGTACGGTTATATAAACGTTAATAAATTGATAGCAAAGAACAACACCAAAATGTACGAATAGACAACCATTATACTACTTATGTAAGCCGTTCTAACATGATCCAGGAGGCCGATATTGTGTTGGTAAGTCGAAGTATATGGCATTCAGGATAAATCAGACACGTCACCACTCTCTTACTTGAAGTTGCTTTGTTTATCTTTAACAATCATTACTTCTGCCCAGGAAGTTGTTATTAGATGACCCCTCGGCACCGAAAGAAAAATACAAACAATTTAAAAATACCTACGGTTTATCTGTAATACTCCATTGGTAGCATCTTAATATTAGTACTAATTTAACATGACCAGTTGGTCTGCAGGTTAATTTAGTAGAGATCAATCTGTTGCCAGCATTCTGATAACGTATTACGTTTTAACATAACTTCACATGTCAATCGGTTGCACTTACTACACAATAGCTTATATATTGTTTTATTTTATACCCCACTCGACTCTCTCAGTACATCTCGAGGAACATTGAAACGTTTCCATGTGATCTCCTCCTTCATTTTCAGATTAAATCTTTACAAAATCCAAAACTATATGTTTTTTCAAATGGAACACAAGCATAATGATGAAAGGATATAGGCTCATCCAAAATTTACAAATATTATGCATGTTTCAAACACATTGTATAGACATTTTCTTAATAAAAACAAACATTTTTCCAAAGATAGTTTCCACTAAGATTGGAGGTGTTTATTCAACTGAGATTTCTTGCAATTATTAATCGTTTGGGAACGTCTCACGGCCCCTTCACCTCCACTAACTCTTGTTTTTTATTCAACCTTGTCTGATTAAAAGGTTGAACGTCTTAAATTCCCGTAACTGAAGGTGTATTTTTCTAAGCATAGAATTCATGTTTCTAAAAGTTTGCGCCTCCTGGGTTTTCTATATGTTAAAGTACATATCAAAGCTTGCTCGTAATTTTGCTCGAAATCGTAACATACAACACTTAGATATGTGTGTTAATTGCATTCATCACAAAGACTGTTATTCATCTCAGCCTTGGGTAACTGAAAACTGCCTCAAATCTTGCTCAGAATAATCAATAAAATGATTTATATCAAAACCTCATCTACTTCGCCAATGCGATACCGCATCATAAACACCGTATATGTTAAACAATCTATTCAATATATTTACATTTGTCTTTGATATATCATGACTAATTACAGAAATGTGTAAAGGAAAATTAGTGGATTGGCTCGATTACAATATATTAATGAAATGTATTATATTGATCACACCACTATTTGTAATCAGAAACAGGAGAGACCGAATTAAGGTCAGCAATTCCTGCCTGCAGAGAATTGCTCCTTATAAACCGCAACATAAAACATGCACACTTATTGTTCCCAAATACGTAACTAAATTGTTATCCAAGTACTAAATCAATATGCATACTCTATGGACTGTGTCTTCAGAGTATTGCTCGTTAGAGCTCTTCATAACATCATCAAGTAATATAAAAAACAAACACAATACAGGCATGTAACACTAACGGACTCAACACGCAATAATATTTACACAAATTTTCGTCTCGTACCCCCATTCAACTGGAAGTTCGGGAGTCACATATTAGAATATCCTACAATAACAACAAGTGTTGTAGAGAATATCACTGAAATTTTCAACGTATTCCCAAACTGCGTATGTTTAAAAACTTAAACGAACAATATATATCATGTAATTGTAGCTCAGGAATAGTACGTAATGCACGTAATTGCACACATTTTATATTGGTCAGTCACAATAAAGTGACAAGTAAACGAAACAGCCGGTAAAGAACTGACAGCCGACCATCCATCTTATCTATAATATCTACTCTGCACTACAGTAGCTTCTCATTACTACGAGGTCAAATCTTTACAATGAATATATATAAATATATATATATATATATATATATATATATATATATATATAAATATATATATATATTTATTTAAAAATACAGAAATATAAACAGTAGAAACTACTGAGTATTTCTTTCCGGATAATATTTAAAATAAATATTTCAACGACTATCATCTTGTCACTAATTGATTTTGAATTCGGAATACTTCATAGACATCTCATTTACTCTACCTGTTCTTAAAGGGGTCTACATTACTATGGTATAACCAAAGAGGCAACAACAGAAGCTGAACAGAATTATTGGCGTTTAGCAACGAGGATTAGTAAATTATGTTTGTTCATTATTGAACGGTTAAATGGCAAAACGCCAGCCATAATATACACGTCAAAGAACGAATCAAATTTAGGTTCTAATTCTCTTCCACCTCTCTTCAATTCGTAAGTCATAAATATAAACATTGTTTGCCAGGAATGTATAAATGATGTAAGATTAACAGAGGAGTCCAAGGTGGATTGATAGATAAATGAAGAGAGGCAAAGGAAAGACGAAAAGGAAGGAAGCATGGTAACTATATTAAATCTTGATATATATATATACGTTTACATAAGTAAACGCAACTATATGCATACACACACACTTCACAACGCAAATAATTGTTTCTACTTACTGGTACTTTATTTTATCGACCCCGTAAGGATGAAAGGCAAAGTAAACCTCGGCGGGAAGAATTGAACTCAGATCGTAAAGGGACGTAATTCACAAAGCAAATCATATGCACGAAAAATACGTACTTCCATGTGGAAAATTTCTATATTAAATCTTTATAATATATATAGATGTGTGTGTGTGTGTGTATGTGTGTGTGTGCGTGTGTGCGTGTGTGTGTATGTGTGTGTGCGCGTGTGTGTGTGTTTCTCAATATCGCTATTTCTCTCTCTATATATATTATACATATATATATCTTAATTTGAATTATTGATGTTGATGCTCTGGACAAATGTTCATTGTGCTTTTCTACTGAGATACACAATCATCATACATAGTATATATGTTGTGCTACCTTAAATATATATATGTACATATATACATATCAACATATATATACATATATCCACATATATATACATATATCCACATATATATACACATATCCACATATATATACATATATCCGCATATATATACATATATCCGCATATATATATACATATATCCGCATATATATACATATATCCGCATATATATACATATATCCGCATATATGTATATCCATATATCCGCATATATACATATAGTAATAAGAATAAATGTGAAGACTAAAATAATAGATAAGAATTGTTTCTACTTTTGGCACAAGGCCAGTAATTAACCAGTGCATTACTGGTACTTTATTTTATCGACTCCTTTAGTGATGAAAGGCAAAGTTAATCTCGGCGGGATTTTAATAATAGATAATAATAATAATAATAATAATAATATATATATATATATATATATATATATATATATATATATATATATATATAAATATAAAGGTTAACAGAAACATAAAGTTATGGATATATATATGTTGCAACCGTTCACTTTTAAGCTTTATGAAGAATTAATAAATTAAAAAATCAGAGCATTATATCATAAATCATGTCTTCAGAATCATCAGATAATAAAATATATACTATTTCTTCTTCTAATTAGCATAATTAACTATATAAAAAACCAATCAGAACAAGCTATAAGAATAAATGCTCTTATGGGGAAATCTCCGACAAATAACCGAACGTAACCTGTTCGCGGCGACCCCAGTCTAGTATTTATCCAACATTTCGACAGCATGTAGAAACTGACTAAATACACCATCAACCATACACAATTAGTTGTAAAATTATACTTAGAAGAAATGCGCACATACCGTAATTATAGCTCAATTATATCTTGATTCCTTCCTGTACATATAGCGTAGGAACGCAAATGACCGTTGATCCCTGAATGACGTTTGAACACCTGACTTCAAATATTGTAGTGATGTCTCATAAGAGCATTTATTCTTATAGCTTGTTCTGATTGATTTTTTATATAGATAATTATGCTAATTAGAAGAAGAAATAGTATATATTTTATTATCTGATGATTTTAAAGACATGATTTATTATATATATATATATATATATATATATATATATATATATATATATATATATATATTGTTATACTTTGGGAGGGTCATGTGGCCAATAAGAAACACACGCACAAGTTGATTTCACTTCAATTTATTATATATTTATAAATTTATAAATTTACAAATCTACAAACTTATAAATTTCTGGTTGGTTGGTTGGTTCCACAACCAGATAATTGTTTATATATAGTCATAGTCCTTTCGTCACACACTCTGTGACCTCTTCAGTGACTGGGGATTCCTTTCTTTCTTTCTGTGCCTTTCCTTTTCTTCTGTCCTACGCAATTTTGTTTCACACACAGAAACAAAATGGCGTAGGGCAGAAGAAAAGGAAAAGCACAGAAACAAAGAAAGGAATCCCCAGTCACTGAAGAGGTCACAGAGTGTGTGACGAAAGGACTATGACTATATATAAACAACTATCTGGTTGTGGAACCAACCAACCAGAAATTTATAAGTTTGTAGATTTGTAAATTTATAAATTTATAAATATATAATAAATTGAAGTGAAGCAACTGGTGCGTGTGTTTCTTATTGGCAACATGACCCTCCCAAAGTATAAAAATATCGGTTTCAACACACGATTTCAGATAAAGAATCTTGCTAAACAAATTCAGAAACGAAATATATATATATATATATATATATATATATATATATATATATATATACATCATTTTCTCTCTCTCTGTATATATATGTGTGTGTATGTGTATATGTGCATGCGTTCGTGTTTACACATATATATGGTGTCTGCTTTTAACAGTGCTTGATTCCTTCCTGTACATATAGGAACGCAAATGACCGTTGATCCCTGAATGACGTTTGAATACCTGACTTCAAATACTGTAGTGATGTCTCATATACGATAAATCGCTCTCCTGGGAACAGAATAAATATTATACGTATTTCTGGAATACACAGCCATTTGCGTATGAATTTCATGAGCATGCCGTTTCGTCGATATAAAACCTAGAACATTCATCGTCAAAACTGATGGAGGCCCATTCTAATGTACTTGTGTATGTGTATCAGCCTTATCTTTCTATATATTTTATAAGCAGGGGAAAGATTAAAATTGTTTACGTAAAAATTTACATTTTATTGAAGACTAAGTAACGTTCTCCTAATGTAGATGTCAAACAGTATTTATGAATGAAAATTATAAAAGAAAAATCTTGTAAAAATCTATAACAAAAAGGAGACTATAGTCTTTTCCATATTAAAATTGATTGAAGTAATGTTTTCATCAAATAGAAAATGTGTCTTAGACAAACAAGCGATTGTGAAAAGCATGGAGAAAATATTAAAATAATCTCAAGTCATGCAACGTAATCAATTTAATCAATTTAATGTACACTTGGAAGGGCTTTTCAAACTGATTTGAAAGTATTTGATCAACGAAAGTTTCGTTTCTACAGAACATTCTTAAAAGATTCTTTGAAAACACATCTCAAGTATTCTCGTCCTGATAATTGGAAGGACGAAAAGCATAAATAATAAAGATGTACATACAAATATTTGCTCATGTATATATGTATGCAGAAAAAATACATACATACCTCTATAGATGAATACATACATCTATACGTGCATACTAATTATATTATATGTATTGCTTCAAATATATCCATATATATATATGCGTGCGCGTGCGTGCGTGCGTGCGTGCGTGCGTGTGTGTGTGTGTGTGTGTGTGTGTGTGTGTGTGTGTGTATGTGTGTGTGTGTGTTTCTGTGTGCATATATATATATGCATATTATAAAGAGGAAAGGCGATTTTTATTTATACATCAACTGTTTATTATATAATTCCTTTATGTGTATTTCAAAGACATGAAAATGATTGCATACTAATCATTTGATGTTTTTTCATCAGAACAGTATTATGGTGTAATATGTTTTGTTGATATGCTCGTGATAGTTTGGAACCGCATGATAGCAGTCCGGCTACTAGCGAGCATATGATGTATAGAACGGTGGCTGGAGGTAACCATGATTTGGAGGTACAGTTCTATGGTTTTATTTGCCTGGGATATGTCGCTGGACTAAGGTGTTAAATTCCTAAGTAAAGTCAATCCCTTCGATTTTCATGGGACAAGAATTAGGCTGATACAATTATTTATTTTTTTTCTTTTCATTTTTACAGCTCAGTGTGGTGGGTGTGGGTGTGGGGGGCAGCTTTGATATTCAAATGCTGGCGCTAAATTTAGACTTCAAGTTGATTGTTGTACTTCTCTGTGGTGTAAGTTAGGGTAAGGGTGCGTTAGTGTCAATGGGTGTTGTATATAGAGATATCTGTAAGAGTGTAATTTACCTTTAAGAAAAGATACGCACACTCAGGGACACACACGCCCACACTTAGGCAACCCGCGCGTGCCCACATATATGTACCTGTATATATAAAATGAATATATATATAGCGGAATATATCTTTGGACTTACATTTATATATACATATATATATATATATATATATATATATATATATATATATATATATATATATATATACATATATATATATGTATTATAATCCAAGACATATATGCGTAAATGTTACATTAAGTACTGTAGTGGAGGGTTGTATAGCCCATTGTTACACACAAAATGTTAGTATGTGTGTACAGCTAGACCAGGCATCGTGCATGCCCATATGGTAGATATATTTAGCTGCAGGTATCATCTCGTCCTAATATTCTCCATACAGCAAGTGTATCGTGTTTAGAGGCTACTGATTCAGGTGACAATTAATCGAGCTGTAAAAATGGTGATTGGTCGATGTACTGTAAGAGGGGTAGTATGTCTGTCTAAGGGAGATGAAGGGCTGGTTGGTTAAAAGGAAGGTTCCCTAGACACAAATACATTTCGAGTTAATACCCATTGCGAGTGACCTTATGCAAGTTAGTCTTCAAATTTATCATTATTACTATATATATATATATATATATATATATATATATATATATATATATGCGTGTGTGTGCGTGTGCGTGTGCCTGTGCGTGTGTGTGTGTGTTAATGCCCGAGTCTATGTTTATTCCATTTTACTTAGCGATTCAACTGAAAGGAGTTGTAAAAGAAAACATTAATACAACTGTAACAATGTGTTCGTCTCTATTATAGCCATGTTGGAATTTATTCCTTCATTTACAGAAACAGTATTCAAAAACAGATAATAAGATTCTTCTAAATTGGGAAAATATTTAACATGTCGACATCCCTCCTCTATCCCCGATATATTAAATAATAGAATTCTACGAGAATGAAATGCTTGAGTGGATGGGTCTTCCAAATACATCTTAGCACGATGATGTCTAACAATGTCAACAACAGAACCTAAAATAGTAATGATGATTACAATGGTAATGTGAATTATGATGATAAACTTTATAATGATGACGATGATGATATGATAACAATGTTGCCCATAATGGTAATGATGATGATGATAAATGTTATAAACATAATAACGATGATGATAACATTGATAATGACAATGAAGTTAGTGAAGATGATGATGGTAAAAATAATTATAACAAATATAATAATTATGAAAAAAAAAAAAATCGAAGAATTATATCACAACATGAGAATGATGAAGGAGGGATGGGAAGAATAAAACATTGAAAACGAAGAAAAATAAGAATATCACAGAAGACCATGGTGAAGAATATGTAAACGAAAAATTTCCTCTTTGTTATTCATAACATTCTAACGAAATCCGATGATGCATGCTTTAATAAAACAAGAGATACTATAATAAAGCCGAGTTTATTGAGCATTGAATCTTGCTTGGTTTGGTCGATGAACGACAGACTGATTAATGAAAATTAATTATTAAAAATTTAAAAACAAAACAAAAGAAAAATAACAGTAATGAAATGAAAAATAAAAGTATAAAGATAATAAATAAATAA
>OZ024750.1:21187736-21202736 GCA_964016885.1 Eledone cirrhosa | reverse complement strand
GTATGTGATGTATTTGACATTAAACAACTAAACAACTGCCACATTCAAAAGATCCTACACTTCATACGATTACATTTTTGCCCAGGAAACTTACCTACGCCATACATACATATATATATATATATATATTTATATATATACATATATATTTACACATACTGACATGCACACACGCACACATGTGTCTCTCTCTCTCTATATATATATATATATGTAAGGATATTTTCGAAACAGCGAGTTGGTTTGAAATTATTAGAAATGTAAGCTATCGCCGTATTTTGACTAAAGAAATTAAAGAAATTATTTAGCCTGATAGTGGAGTTAAGAACCCTCGGAGAAATGGAAAAAGATGAGTATTGACGTACATGGGAGTCGAACCCATATCTTTGGTTATCCGGACCACTGTGCTACCTTTTACACCAACACATCACCCGTCTTTTTCCATTCAAATTAGCAGCTATAAACTTAGCGACTGTAATGTCAAGTAAGGATATTTTCAAACCAACTCGCTGTTTCGAAAATATCCTTACTTGACATTACAGTCGACAAGTTTATAGCTTCTAATTTGAATGGAAAAAGACGGGTGATGTGTTGGTGTAAATAGTAGCACAGTGGTCCGGATAACCAAACATGTACGCCAATACTCATGTTTTTCCATTTCTCCGAGGGTTCTTAACTCCACTATCAGGCTAAAAAATTTCTTTAATTTCTTTAGTCAAAATACGGCGATAGCTTACATTTCTAATAATATATATATATATATATATATATGACCGGGGTTTTATCTCGCATCATATGATGAATTTTAAGGCGGTGATTATTCTATCGTTTATTTTAAGCAGCCAAAGGTGAGCACTCTGACAGCTTCTTCTTCATAAGCCCTTATGCAGTAATGTGATATCTTAACAATTTGTTGATTTCTTGTCACAGAAATCATTATTTGTAATACAAATACATTCTAACTGTTAAAAAATAGAACAGTCACAAGAAACTCCGAAACTCTTGTCTGGTGATATTGGATTTCTGAAAATATCGAAGATGATCTTGAATTGAACTATAGAAACGAAGACTGGATATTCTTCAAAACTCAGGGAATTATCGAAGTTTCCATTTAAAATAAAGCAGGAAAGAAAATACATTTCTGAGACAACGTATAAGTATGTCTTAAAACGTGAAATCCTACACTTTTACAGAAAGCAAAGACTGTATTGAAGAAGCTTTACACTAATATGAAATAAAGGCAGGTAGACCATGGATTAAAAATACTCTATTACATGTTTACAGCATCAGGATAACGTCGGCAAATACATTACAGCTGCAGAAAGTAAGGGCTTTGCAGAAACTGTTTTATTTAGATGCCGTACTCGATAACTGAATTTCCTGAATACGGCAAGCACACTAATAAATATATTGTCGACCCCTTGCTGATTCTCTGAGTTAACATCTTATACAGAAATGGTATTGTCATGAAATTTCATATTGTAAAACATCGTTATAGAAATCATAAGCGGTATAATATTATAGAGAAAATATTTATCTAAACATACGTTTACATTTTTGTTTATTTTTAAATCGCTATATCAGATTATTTACCAGAAACCATGATAAATAGTTAATTTGAATATTCCGATAATGGAAATATTTTCGAAGCACTTCCGAATGAGTTTACTCTGAATCAGAAATATGTAGTATCCGATGCCTTAGATAGTACTTTAAGCAATGGTTCAAGCAGAGCTGCTTCATACTATACATCTTTAATACTACTCTAGCTTGTAATGTCGTTTCGTTTCCTACCTCTACCTATATAATATGGGGCTCAGAATGTTTTATTAAATTTGTAAAAATCCAGTGATATATATTTTATTTCATATTCACAGTCTCAAAGACACACGAACACACACACACACACACACACACACACACACACACACACACACACCTTTTTATATTCCAATGATTCTGAAGATTTACCTGGATCGTAGGAATATGTGTATTTATTTATCTTATAATATCTCCCTATCTATAGATTTTTTCTTCTGCTGCAAATTCCCTCTAAGCTCTTGTACAAAAGCATATACAATATGTTTATACATAATAAAAATACATACGTCTCGCTGTGCCTACGTTAAGTTGTTATTATGTAACGGCTAATTCAGTAACCGTATGTGAAAACAAAATCACTAGTATTTCTGTAATGTACATTCAATGACATTCACTGACTCGATATTGCGGCAAAATAAGCTGATTATATATATATATATATATATATATATTAGAAAATATATAGCTTTCACCGTATTTTTAACTAAAGGAATTTTAGCTTGATAACGGGGTTTAGAACCCTCAGATAAATGGAAAAAGATGAGTATTGACGTACATGTACGTCAATACTCATCTTTTTCCATTTATCTGAGGGTTCTAAACCCTGTTATCAAGCAAACATTCCTTTAGTTAAAAATACGGTGAAAGCTATATATTTTCTAATTTCAAACTCGCTCACTGTTTCAAAATATACTTACTTATATATATATATATATATATATATATATATATATATATATATATATATATAACCTTCACTCTTTTACCTGTTCCAGCCATCCGGCTGAGGCCATGCTGGGGCATATATATATATGCAGGAAACGAGTGGCCGTTTCGACAGCAAGATCCGAATGTATATGTATATATAAGAGATAGATAGATAGATAGAGAGAGAGAGAGAAATTTTGAAAATAATACACTGAAAGGTAAGCTGATTTGTATATTTGTTAACCATTGGATTAGAGATTCTACTATTTCATATATTTGTAATATCAGTGGATTTATATTTTTCAGAACAATATGTCAGTTGCTGGAGAATAGTTTCACTATATTCATGCGTTATGCAAAAATATAATTGTTCTTTTATTCATACATAGAAGAAAAAAATGAATATATGGCAACATAACTGTATGGACAGGATCAGCAAAACTAAGAGTATATGGGGTGGTCAGTGAGAATATGGAAAGAACTAAGTTGGAGGCGTAGAAAACGGATTCGAAGATTGACGGTACTCTGAAGGAAATGGTAGCTTGGGGGTTGATTGAGGCTGGTTAACGTTGTTTATAAAATCTTGACTGAAGCAAAGTGGTGTGATTAGATTCATGATATCAATTTTAATTTTACCTTTTTGTCCTCTTTTCAATATTAGTGAGTGTACAGGTTTAAGATATCATTTTTTATGACTTTTTCTTTTGTATTTAGTTGGAGTAATTTTTATTTTAACATGAATTGGAAGATGTCCAGTAGAATATCCCTATGAATACATTGGACGCATTTTTAGGGTTACATATTCTTTGTTGTTTTAGTTCGATCCCTGTCCTATAGTTAAATAAACAAATTCAATTCATGATCATGTATTGAACCTTGTATTATAGAACGATTGGTCATACAAAGAAGTATATATTCTACGGGGAATATCTTATATACCCTATATCAAAAGATAAAAACTACTATAATCTAATTAACTTTGATTGAAGAATATCGATAAATATAATTGTGATTTAATTAGTATTCAATTACGAAAACAGGGTGTTCATAGCTTCAGATAAATGTATTTGTTATTCTCTTCTCTGCATAGATTCACAGGCAAATATTTAAAAATCCAAAATAATTTCGGAATTTAAAATAGAAATATGGTAGCCTAAAATTGCTATAATTAAAAATATAATTCTTATCAATAGGGACTGATTATATCAAAGTTTCGCTGAAGTAAACAGTCACTATTGATAACCAATATTATATCAACAGTATAAAATATTTTGGGTTCTTCATTATTTGTCTGTTTAGTGCTTTTAATAGAGAAAGGAAGAAATATTTGGAAAGTAAAAAATTGGTGGCGTAATAATTCATTAGAAGTTCGGCGTCGTAGTAAGAAAGACAATTCCATAAAGAAATTGAAGCGAATTTAAAGAAAATTGAACACGCTTCTGATCTGATAAACTACTCTGGGTTGTCACAAACGAATTCAGAAGGCCAGATTGTGAAGTAGGCATTACAAATAGGAAGATCTGGAAATGCATTACTGTCTTTACACCATCAGAATGCACCTCTGTACACTGCTGTGCACATCTGGAAGATGTGTATAAGGTACATGGGAGTCTAGCAAGATTAAAGTGTAACTGTTGGAAACAAGATTCTATTTATTATGTGATGAATATTGTCGAACACTAGTTGACAGACATTAAACATACGCATACGCGTTTGTCTGTGTGTATACACGTGTGTGTGTGTGTGTGTGTGTGTGTGTGTGTGTGTGTGTGTGTGTGTGTGTGTGTGTGTGTGTGTGTGTGTGTGATTGTGTGTGTGTGTATGTCTGTGCGTAGGTGTGTATGTGTGTATGTGTGTGTGTGTGTGGTGTGTGTATTGGTGTCAGATATTTCATCGAGTCGCGTCTTTTTATATCAATAGATAACATAAGCATTCAATACATATAGAGATATAATGTAAGTATGGAACTCAAACAGAAGTAGTATGATCGATATGATCGATGAAAGGAAAGCGATTTCCTGAAGGCGATGCCCCAGCATGTTTGCAATCCATTGACTGGAACCAAGGATATTTCAAAAGAATGCTACTATCCCGCTGTGGAACTAATATTGACATTTACTCCAAGGCATCTGCAAAACGGCATACATATCGGAATAGCTTGTGCCATTCACTATTTGTCCTTTCTAAAGTAAGTTTATATATTTGAAACATAAATATATTCCAGTATACTGAGACAATTTTAGATGTCAAGCTGTGTCTGGTGTAAAGAGGATGTTTTAAAGAGTTGTCAAACTATTGCAAATATGTAAATGAACTTACAACTTGTAAAATAAGAAGCATAGATTACCGTGTAGTTTATAAGATAGTGGAATCTAATCAAAATCGTGAATCTGTTATAATATCAGGCAATAATTGATTGGCACTGTTTAAGGAATTATCATCTACATCTTTAGATATTTACATATCCTTGTGTTATTTGTATATTTTTCTTTGTGCGTGTGCGTGTATGTGTGATTATATCTATTCTTATATCTTTGTTACATTTACACGTTTCTGCGACATTATTAGATCTCATATCACGTAAATCTGACATCCGATGCGAAATATCTTATAAATCGAGGTGTTAAGATATTGTATGAAACTAAATTGGATGTATTGAGAGTGAGACGATTGCTGAAACTATTAGAGAGTGTTGATAGTATAAAATAAATTACATCATAAAAGAATAGAATTCATTTATTTTAACCATGACATTGCAGAGGCTGCTGAGGTTGCTAATAGGCATTCAAACTGAATATTCTACGTTTCGCAAGCATTAGCTTCAGCGTTCGATTAAATCGACCGCAGTGCATTAGTGGTACTTTATTTTATTGACTCCATAAGGACCAAAGACAATGTTAAGCTCGGCGGGATTTGAACTCAGACCGTAAAGCATGACATCCGACCGTCTACCGATACGGCCAACGTAATTCTTGTCATTGATTAGCAGTTTACAAATAATTCCAGTATGATCAGCAGTGGGAAAGCATAAGAGGTTGATGAAGGACAGCGAAGAAAAAATTTAAAATCTATTAGTTGCGTAGGTTATTTCTAAGTTTTAATTATACAATTGTTGGCTAAGAAGTAACATGGACTTTTGGCTAAAGTCACAGAAAATGATCCCAGGAGATATATTTTCATGGCTAGCATCGACTCATATAGTCGATTGAATAATATATCTCAGATATATATATATATATTCATTAGATTTACGCTGGATCACAAGGGGATGTGTATATGTTTATCTGTGGTTTTCGCCGTAATGCTAGATAATCCAGACCTAGTACAATCTGCTTGTCATGTAAATTATTAGTTGTAATGCATTCGGACAGCAAGTCTAATGGAAAATGCTAGGAGAGCAAGTTTAACGCTTGGATAAATACATTATGATATTTAGTTTCATCTCTCTATGTTCTGAGGTTCCAAAACGTAAAGAGGTCTTCCTTCAATTTGCTCTTTATTATCCCCGAGGGTCATTAAACGACGTTGGATACTGATATTAATTTCAATATACACAGATCCCAAATATAAAAGAAATACTACATATGATACATCCTCTGATTTAAATATTATAATATGTAGATATGTAGTTCAATCTAATATAAGTGGAGATTATAACTGCAGAATATACGTGAATAAACATAGTGTATAACGTTGCACAAACGGTTCATTAAGAAAATCCGTACACATACCTTCACATTAATTAATATAGAATAATTCCGTAGATTGTATATTATAAAACAAGCTTATATCCACAGTATTATTTTGTCTTAAACGGCAGTATACCGAAAATATTTGGTGATCTTGTTATCCACCGGTTAGTACCACTAATCAGGGCTATGCTGAAATCGTTAAAACCATGATCAACGCAAAATTCGGTTGCTGCTTCATTGTATATCACTGGATTACATTATGTAATTTATTATTTTTACCGGTTTAGGTTGCAAGAGGAGGAAAATATGTAACATGTACACCAGTTTTTAATAGATGTATTTCTTGTTAGACTCTTGTCATATTCTATAAGACGTCAATTCTATCCACAACACCATGTAATGCATATTAGGTGATTCTGAAGTAGAGTAATATATTCAAAGTATAGTTTCCAAGAATAGACTGAATACATATTCTCTTACTGTGATGGTTATATGTTTGGTGCTGTTAACCACTGTTTAGAGCAAGTCATGCTAAAGATGATACGCCTTCTGTGACTCCTTGTTGTTTAGCCCTCAGTTGGTCTGATCACACTTCAATTGCTGGCCTTGTGCCAAAAGTAGAAACAATTATGTTAAGCAGTTATGGCAGCGATTTGGCAGTATCGGTAGACGGTTGGACGCCATGCTTTCTAGCATAGTTACGTCCCTTTACGGTCTGAATTCAAATCCCGTCGAGGATAACTTTGCCTTTCATCCTTACGGAGTCGCTAAAATAAAGTACCAGTAATGTACTGGGATAATTGCAGGCCTTGTGCCAAAAGTAGAAACAATTATAAATGTAGAAACAATTATATTAAGTAGTTAGGGCGGTGAATTGGCAGTTTCGGTAGACGGTTGGACGCCATGCTTTCTAGCATAGTTACGTCCCTTTACGGTGTGAGTTCAAATCCCGTCGAGGATAACTTTCACTTTCCTCATTACGGGTCGATACAATAAAGTACCAGTAGTACACTGGGATAATTGCTGGCCTTGTGCCAAAAGAAGAAACAAATACGTTAAGCAGTTTTCATTTATTGAAGAATAATACATCTGACAGTACATACACGGTGTTGTTCTTCATCGTGTAATATCAAAATCCTCACTGCAATATTGAACAGACATATTACAGTAAATTAAATAGCATTATAAGAATGAGTTCGTTAAACAGGTGAAACAAAACACACAACAAGTATTGTTATATGAGCGCTCTACTTTTTCTTAAACCATAGATGTTCCAATCAATGTCCTAGCCATGTATCATTAAAATGAAATCACTATGATATCTACTGGGAAATATGCTTTATTCCAGATTACAAAATGCATGCAGGGCTTCTTTCCAGTGATTGCATATATCTAGAACCATTCATGTTTCGAAGATTTCTCTAAACCTCGTCAACCATCAGGTGATTAAACTATCTATTACCGTATGAGTAATGAAATCAACTGTCTATACTTCCAACAATTCGGAACATAACCGAGATTTGGGGGAGAATATCATAATATAACTTATTTCCTCATAATTACGATGGTATTTGAAAAAGGATATAACTATGTTCTTAACGTAAAATCATGATGGAAGGTATTTTAAATAAATAAAACACTTTGTCATGCACAACATTGTATCGTGGATTCACAGGCGATTCAGTGGTTTAATACCAAAATAGTTAAATAGGACACCATCTGTATTAATTATACAAAGATGTTTCATCTTTGGCATTTCAAAAAAAAAAAAAGAAAAAAGGAAAAAAATGAGCTTTGAATATTAACTTTGAATCGTCATTTTTCATATAAAATATTTTCATCGACCTCTCAGCATACATTTCTTCTACATAAATTGTATAATCAAATCTAGTTCCATCACGAGTTGCAAGACTATATATTTCATGTATAAACTAACATTCCTAAAACCATGACTGTGTATGTATCTTCCTCCTCCTCCGTATGTATGTATGTATGTATGTATGTATGTATGTATGTATGTATGTATGTATGTATGTATGTATGTACGTATGTATGTATGTATGTATGTATGTATGCATGCATGCATGCATGCATGCATGCATGCATGCATGCATGTATGTATACATACAAGAGCGTGTGTAAATACTTATATAGTCATATATATGTGTGAACGCGAATATACATTTACTAATATACAAGTAGATATACAAGTGTGTGCCCGTAAAAGGAATATACCACCCTCTCTTTCTCCCTTTCTCTCTCTCTCCCTCTCTCTATATATAAGCTTGTATGTACAAATGTGTGTTTACCTTATAATTTGCATTGAGTTCATTATTTTATAACATTGCAACTAGTGTTTCCACAACCCTTCATATATTAAACATCCAAACTATATATATATATATATATATATATATATATATATATATATATATATATGTCGGTGCATGTGTGTATGTGCCTTAGTAGAGAACAAAATAGTCTAATGCATCACACAAACTACATACATGTTCCTGTGTTTATGTGTACATAATACATGCATATCTCAATAAACATACATACATAATACATATATATATATATATATATATATATATAAATATATATATATATATATATATATATATAACTACCGTAAACTCTTGGTAATTTTATCTACATATATATATATATATATATATATAATACTTATATAGTATAGCAATAATTCTTAAGTTAAGAATATGTTGTCATGGCGGTTTATATAACCATGTTCATGATTTATATATTTTTATGGTAGGGTCATTCGGCAACCCATTCCGATATTCTCTAGATACAGATATATCACTTACTTCTCCATTACAACCAGAATATATGTCTGCATAATCTGACAAAATCCACTGGTGAATTAGTTAAAAGGTTCAGTAGTGTGATTTATAATTTGTTGCAAACGCCATTAAATCAATAGTATGTGCGACCCTCTTTCCAACTAGCCAATGCATAGTAGTATCGAAGAATATTAAGAAATTGAAGTAGCTGAGATAAAATTTTCAACAGAACTGTAAATAAGTAGTCTGGTTTTCAAATGCTGTAGAAAAACATATGACGCAGAAGGGGGTAGAACTATGTTAAGTACTTTGGAAATGTGAATAATTTGAATATACTGCTCAGTTCAGATATGTGTCGCACATAAAATTGCTTACATTATTGACAATATTCGCTTCGGTAAGATTTTCATGTAAATACAACGTCTGTGTGTTGTATGCATCAATGTTTTCTAACTTTCAACACTTATGTTACTCAGACAGATGATGGGCAATACTAAAACTTATGGAGATTGTAAAGTATACACAACCCCCTCTTTCTTTTGTTGTTGTTGACACTTTCCTCTTACTCTATTGAGCAAATCGTTAATATAAGGTGAGTGTTCGAAACCATATTTGATAAGTTTAATCAAAACAGACGTGTGAGAGTTTCGTGATAAATATTTAATGATGAGATCGTATCCCAGCTATACCACTAGCAACAAATAATGACAGTTATTTCTGGATTTTAATCCTTCACCGGTGATATTTACTCACTCGCGTCTGAGACGATAATTAATTAAACCACACATAGTTTTTGCGTATGAAACACTGGCTAGAACTTCTGATTTGCATATATATTAACATACCACCCTATCCTAGATAGCCAATTTCGCACTATATGCAAATAAGAACATCCATAATATCCGTGTAAAAATCATATAGGCTTAGGCCTATTTTCGTTTCAGTATGTAGTAGGTAAGTGCCATCAATGAAGGCTAAACTCTAGTGAAGACAATGAACAAAATCAAGGGAGAACGAAAGCAAATAAATAAAACGTTTTTAAAGGCAAAACCGTTATAAAAATAAAAAGAAAACAAGGTAAATATAGAAAAAAACAAACGAAAGGCACAGAACTCCTAGGTCAAGATGTATAGTTTTGATCCCGAAGTACGGTACTACAATATGCAACATTGAACATACATATTGCAGTAAATTAAATAGCATTTTAGGAATGAGTTCGTTAAACAGGTGAAACAAAACACACGACAAGTAGTGTCATATAAGCACTCTACTCTTCTTAAACCATAGATGCTCCAATCAATGTCCTAGCCTTGTATCCTTAACATGAAATCACTATGATATCTACTGGGAAATATGCTTTATTCCAGAATACAAAATGCATGCAGGGCTTCTTTCCAGTGATTACATATATCTAGAACCATTCATGTTTCGAAGATTTCTCTAAACCTCGCCAACCATCAGGTGATTAAACTATCTATTACCGTATGAGTAATCAAAGCCACTGTCTATACTTTTAACAATTTGGACATAATCGAGATTTGAGGAGAATGTCATAATATAACTTATTTTCTCATAATTTCGCACATTCACATATACACCTACATTATACGCAAATATAAAAGAACATATATATATATCCATCCATCTGTCCATACTTGTATACATTCGTATATATCTGTGTGTAAATTAGATGCCCTGGTGTTTCAACAATTCTCATTGCCATTGTTTGATATCATAACACAACTTGCTTATATATCGAGAGAGAAATGGAGGAAGAGGTCATAAGACGAAAAGAAGGAATGAAACATTTAATAGGGAGTGTTTGCTAGTATGCAGATGAGGGAAAAGTGAGGAGAGTGAGAGCGTGTAGAAATCTGTTAAACTGTGGATGAGGGAGTAAGTGAACGGTGAAAAGAGATTGAACAACAACGCTTCTGTATTAGATGAATTCGTTGTACATTTTCTCCGTTTTAAGTAGTTTAAGTTAGATTCACATATGTATGTCAGCCATTTTATAACTATTTTCGTACATTCGAGATATGAAAATAGAAACATCACGTAACATTTATCCACTCAACTAAAAAGCTCACAGGATGTATGTTAAAACTTGAGATTAAAAAAAGTATTGTCAAATGGTATATATATATTGTTATATTTTGGAAGACGCATATATATGGTTATACATTGGAAGGGTGTATGTATATATATATATATATATATATATATATATATATATATATACATCCATTCTTTCTTGCCAGATTTATATATATATATATATTACTCTTTTACTCTTTTACCTGTTTCAGCCATCCGGCTGAGGCCATGCTGGGGCACCGCCCTTGACATATATATATATATATATTTATTCTATAAAGTTTATTAATGGTAACATAGATATTTTAGCCCTCGAACAATCGAACAATACATATTTTATTGTCACAACTCGAAAACAAAGAAGTAAATCAGAAATATATATTTATATATTCACCTACCCCGATTGAGATATTCTTTCCGATATTGTTAGAAATTTATTTTTGTCCATTATAAGCAGATGGCTAAACTAATATCTAAATGTGTTAGACGTCATTCCTCAGACGAAGAGGCTTTCTGTGAGAAGGAAAAATTTAAACAGTACTAATCTGAAGACAGGTATATACATTCGGTTATAATAGAGTCGGAAACAAAACAAACACACAAATCCTATGGAAAATAATATATATATAGAAAATGGGCAAGCATCCTTGATTGTGGTAGGGAAAGTTGATGATATGCAAAAGTTAATTTCATTTTAACCATCCTTTGTGCAATATACTTAGCATACAGCAAATTTTCAATTTGTATACTTGCATTGGACATGCAGGCATATATGTGTGTGGTGGCTAACATTTTCCCTTCATAGCTCCGGGGTGTAAGGGTTAGAAGCCCTCTCAAGACATTTGGCAAATGGCTCAGTTAGCGACACAATAGAGATACAGAGGAGACTGAGATTAACTGGACATGCTCACCAACATTCAGAGTTGACACTGCACTCACTGCTCATGTGGGAGCCCCTGCACGGACACACTAGAAGAGAGAGACCAAGGTTGTCATATTTGATGCCATAAGGACAGACACAGGTTGTCTTGGAGACGCAGGACATGGCATCGAAAAAAAGAAACAGAGACGTAGAGTCGTCTTTATGTATGAGAACATACATGTATGTACGTATGTTTGTATGCATATATACACATATGCTTGTGCTATATATATATATATATATATATATATATATATATATATATATATAAACACAGACAAACAAACACACACACACACATCTCTCTCTCTCTCTCTATATATATATATATATATATATATACGTGTATGTGCATATATGGGCGTGTGGGCTTGTATGTGTCTCCGCCTTTAAATTGTGAATAGAAATAAGTGATGTTATAGTTTTGTAATTAGGGAGAAAATTACAATTTTAAGTAATTTCAGAAGATATAAATCAAAATATATTTCAAAAATAATTATAAATGAAAGCTGAAAAGAATTAACTCTTTTCCACAACATAATGCATCATGAAATATTTTGTAATCTGACATAATGACTGTACTAGATATGTTCCCTATTGAACGCACTAATCATTCAAGTAATTAGTAGTAATTACCATAGTTGTGTAACAAACTCATTAAAGTTCTGTATAACGACATAATTGAGGGAAAGTAAGATTGTTGCTGATGTAAATTACAGGCCCAGTTAAACAACGGGTAGAGAAATATATAATAACTGAAATGGAAATAATTTATGGAAAGAAACAAAAAACAACGACTTGATACAAATATATAACACGACGTCGAATAAGAAAATGTTTTAAACGAAGGAAATGATTTCATTTACATTTTTGATGAAACACAATGTTATTGCTTAAGACAATGTATACCTAGATACATATATGCGTCCATACATATATGCACTCAGAAGTGCGCTTATTAACACATACATTAACGGACACTGACTATATACATCCCGCCACCATATGGTGAATATATTATTCTTATTCCAGCCCAAGTGATATGGACATGCTCATATTATTGCTGCATTTTCTATAGATTTCCGACATTTCTTAGCCATTTATACACACACACACCCACACACGTATATAACTATATACATACATACATGATGATGGCTGCCCCCTCGTTATCGAGTATGGCGATTACACGATATGGCATTATTAATAAGTATCAATTAATTCTATCGTGCAATGCCTGTTCGTGAAGAAATTTTTAAGTGAGGAAGACAGAGCACTTGGCCAATCCCAGTCGCTGATTGACAGTAGCTTTAACCTGAAAAGAAGAAAATATCAACATCATCGGTAACTACTACGCCGGGGGTTTTATGTCGAAGTTATCCCAGTTTCTTTAGTTGCCTTCTCCTAGAAGCATGCCCTGGCAGCGGCAGGGGACCTTCACCCCCAGTGGTTTAAACCGCGCGATCGGGTATCCAGCCCGATTATCTCTATTTCCCCGCGCATACACACACACACACACATATATATATATATATGATGTATGCACAGATTCAACAATGAGGTACAACACGGTAGATCAATACAGCACAATTACGATATATATTTTTTTAACACTTGATATATTAAGAAAGGCTTGTCAGGTTTCCGTATATCAACCCTTCGTCAGAATAGAAAATGAAAAACAGAAGAAACGAATAGAGGAGTGTACAGAAAAGAAAGAACTTTCACACATGCGAGTATACTCACAAACACACTCACTCTCTCTCTCTCACATGCACATACTTCACCTATAGATACCATTTTTAAATGATTATATATATATATTTTTTTTGGGGGGGGGGGGGGGAACGATCGACGTTCGTCAAATCGGACCGAGAGAACAATGTTTCCGTTGGTCTTTCCAATTGCTAATACTGTCTATCGGTCGCAACTCCAGGTAGAAGGAGCAACGTGAAATAAAGTGTCTTGCTCAAGGACATAACGCATCGCCTGGTCCAGGAATCGAACTCACAACCTTACAATTGCCAATCCAATTCTCTAACCACTCAGCCACACGCCTTCACTATATATATATATATATACACACACACACACACACACACACACACACACACACACACACACACACACAGATAATCATTTATAAATGGCATCTATAGGACTTATGTCTCTTTACAGTCTAAGTTCAAATCCCACCGAGATTAACTTTGCCTTTCATCCTTACGGGGTCGATAAAATAAAGTACCAGTTATGTACTGGGATAATTGCTGGCCTTGTACCAAAAGCAGAACCAATTATATATATATATATATATATGTGTGTGTGTATGTGTGTGTGTGCATGTGTGTGTGTGTATGTGTGTATGTATATATGTGTGTGTATGTGTGTAATGCATGTGTGTATGTTTGTGTATGTGCATGTGTGTGTACATATTTGTATATTTGTGTGTGTGTGTGCGTATGTGTGTGTGAGTGTGAGTGAGTGTGCGTGTGTGTGTGTGATTGAGTGTGTGTGTGTTCAGAGCGAGAGAATGAAGATAAAAATCAGTCAATATATATATATATTAGAGATTATATATTCGGTAGAATCTAAAATACGTTGTTCACGCCAGACGATCGTACCTAGCACAAAACATAGATTCGACACACAGTGTAACCTCAACTCTGTCCGAATATACCAACACCCTGTACCCTGTAACAGATTAAATCTTCATCATTACCATACTTTTTAGAAGGTTTCTCATTGACACGTGATTTCATTTACTGTATCTTCGACTGGAAAGAGAAAAGGAAAAGGCATCTCGGAGCGGATACATGGCTTGTATGCTTGCCCCAGATCAGACACTGCTAAAACTAGATTATAGTGTTGAATGCAGTAAAAACAAGCTGCTTTGACATCACAAGTTATCCCATCAGATGACTAACAATACGACTACTCCTTATCCCTGAACGGC
>OZ024750.1:21147736-21182736 GCA_964016885.1 Eledone cirrhosa | reverse complement strand
ACCTTAGACTTTGTGGCATTTAAATACAGCCCTTCATCCTTCCGGGGTTGGTAAACTTAAGTAACTGTCATGTACTCGGGTAGATGTAATAGACTTGTTCCCTCGCCACAAATTAGACATTGTTGGCTTACCATGTTCGTATTTGCTTTCTGTTATTTTTGGCAAGAATATCGACTGTTTATAACACAAGGATTAAAATATTAACCAATCCTTTTATGTTTTCAGATATTAATTGTCACCAAACTGCCACTGGGTTTCATTCTGACTGGGTTATTAAAAGTTAAGTGATTTAGGCCATTAAATCTCTCTTCACATAATGCACTTACTCCAGTAAATGTTCGACTGTTGGATTAGAGTATTCTATATAAATATCTAACACAAGGTTTATTCAAATATGAAAGTTCTTTAATCAGGCTTTAACGATTCAGGAAAATATTGCTGATTTCTATATATGTAAATCTATAGTCTAAAATATATATAACACTAAATTTCATTGAAACCATGACAGAAACAAGAGCTTAGTTTGCGAAGCATCAGTTTAAATTCAATTAATGGAATTAGAGAGGTCAAAGACAGAATCGTTACTGTGTCAGATAAAAATTACCTAGCTGTATTTATTCCGGCTCTTTACGTTCTACATTAATATACCACTAAGGTTAACTTTGCCTTTTGCCCAACCCGACGTACTGGGACTGAGTGAAGTCAAACAATTCAAGGGGTCGAGGAAGCCCTAAACTATGCATTTTGTCTCCAGTTTAATGTTGTTAGAACGTCATGGAATAAATTTGGTGGCATATGTCAGTATCACTGATATAAAGTCGTGTCAGATCTTGCGCTTCCCTTTGACAAAATTGTTAGCTTAGATAAGGAAGGCCTGAACAATTTACAACTACTAGTGTCGGAGAGAACATCCCAAGTTTCACCACAACAGGCTTTACTTTGACTGAAGCAAAGTAATATTAATAGTTATAGATCCACGGCCTCACAAGACATACAGATGCCAAAGAAAGAACTGAGTTAGATATGATAACAGATAAGAATTTATGATGTGAAAAATCAATAACGTAGAAGAAACTAAATTAAAATTTCCTATTAGCTGCTCAGAACATAGTAGTAAAACAACATTAAAAATAGGACAATTATATTTAGCAATACACGTGTGCTTATTACCCAAAATTCAGAAGTAATTATATTTTTGATGTACTGCATTTATCATTTGTGAGAGAAATTCTATAATAATAATTATAATTTATTTAGTGGAAATAGAACCAACTGCTGAAGCATTTGCCTTTCAGATGTATTCATGAACGTGGGTGAAGCTCTACAGTTTTTAGAGAGGGTCAGGTGCCATGCTGATCATAATATCTCCAACAGCAACCTGCAACATATTGCAACCACTCTGGGTACAGGGTGAATTTGAATGCAGGGCTAATAGGGATTTAATCAGAAAGGATCCTAAGTCAATACTGCAAGACATTTACTCTCACATTCTAAATTGTCTGAAATCAACAACCTCCATCTCTCCCTAATAACGTTCTATTGTTATTAGGAATATGTGACATATATTCACACAAAAAATGATGAAGTTTCATGATCGTTTATTTATTAATATACACATAATACTAAGAGACCACGACATGTCACAAGGAGGTCTGTAGGTTTTGATCGACAACATAAGTCAAGGTTAGATCTCAGAATAACGTTTTATATGAGTACGAAGTATTATTTAATATTTAACCTGCACCGATAACTATTCCAATTAATAGAACGGAAAACTCGTGAAATTTGCGGGGAGGAGGTTACGTTCTACCGAGAGAGGAACGCATAACGTTAATTCTAATCGAGATTTAGTACAAGAATAATTGTTACAGTGATACGTAGCCCTATAGTCTACTATATTGACAATAATAATCTAGATAGAATGCGTTGGATCTTTTTCTATCTTATCGGAGTTGAAATGCGGCGAGAGAAAAGCAGCCAAACCCTACACTGTTACTGCTGAACATCTGACAGAGACTGAAATATTTTATATTTGTATATTTATATATTTGTTCAAAATATTCGAGCAAATTTCTATATAAATCACACCAGAAGATTTTATGTATTAAACTGATATTTATCAAAAAAGTATATTTAAAAAGATATATATATATATATTTCTGGCAGAATTCCCATTACGTTATAATTAATGGATATGTAGCCTCATCCTGCTTGGTATATATATATATATATATATATATATATATATAATAACACACATATTGTTTATGCATCTTCATAATAGTTGTTCCATCGTCTTTATAGCAGTTGTACCCACATATATCTACATACATATATATAGCAATTGCCCATATCTATCAATTAGTTGCGTAGACGCAGCATTCTTGAATGTTTACGAAGTTTTCTTCGCATTTTTTATGACACGAGTTGCGGGTTCGATCGTACTTCGTGGTATGTTGTGTATTATTTAACATAATGTCGGTCAACTCATGCCTTATAATTCTGGGTCGGCAGAAATTCTTTTGAAGCCCGACAACTGAACTGCAAGTGTAATTCAAATTGGTCGGTCTCATCACACACTGTGACAGACTGACTCCCCACCCCGAGACTTAAATTAAGTGTACACCTGTGTAGAATGCTCAGCCAATGGAAATGTTTCTACATGGGCCTCTCTTTCCTTGCTACAGGCATTGGCGAAATACATTCATTCATTATTATATATAGTAGTTGTCTCTACATATTTGTAGCAGTTGTTCCTATATCTATAAAGCAGTTGTTTATATGTCTTTTTAGCAGCTGTTCATGTATAGTTATACAAGTTACTCATATATATTTATAGTAGATGTTCATATATGTTTACGTCAGCTGATAGAGAGATACATTTAAGATAATTCGAAACAGAATGTTGCTTAGAACAATTTAGCGCTTACTGTCAACACTCTAAGAAAATGACTAGCGCCTTAAGACATCTCTAATAATTAAAACTAAATTCCATTCTTCTAGAAAGGTCATCTGAATAACTGTGTTCCAATAAAAGGCATATTAAAACTGTCAGTCAGCTGTAGGGAGTAAGGAAGAAGATTTACAGTGAAAGACTGTTATCAAATTTCTTCATTGTTAATGGAGAAGAATGCTCGAAAATGATAGTGCTCTCTTCGGTACCAAGAAACGGAGGAAGATATAACTCACCTTTGAGTCTGAGTACGAATTATAGTCATCTGAAAAATAAGAGAAATAATATATTAGGTTTGATTACGCATGTGTAAGAATGAGATTGATTGACGTAAGCTTTCTTAGAATGAGAATCAAAGTTCAATCACATGAAACGTTAGTATACAACAGGATTTACAGTAGATTTTACATTTCCTCTTACTGAGGTCAATTGATTTAATATTAGAGGAATAATGGATCCTCCGTCGGTTTCGGAGATGGACAAATATTTATTCGATCAATTTATTGTTTGTATGAGGTTAGATCAATTTATTGCTTTGTATGAGGTTAGATCCTCTACAGACATGTGTAAATTTAATGCAATCCACTAGCCGAATCAACGTGACACAATGTGTCGTGCAGCTGAATATATGACTTAGGTACCGTCTTAACGCATTTGTTAAAACACATGCTCTGTTAGATCTAACCCATGATTTCACGTGTGCAAAGAAAATAGTTGAGTTAGATATATTCCAGTAATCAACTGATACTTTTTTACATCGAGCATCTTGGGGATGTAATGTAAAGTGGGACACTTTACGGCGGAGACGTCTCTTTCATAACCATTCCGATTCAGGATAGTTTCTTTCCTATCATCTAACTGATGTGGTGTATCTGAAAAAGTGGCAGGATCGTGTTCCCCTTCACAAATAAATAATTGTTTCTACTTTTTGGCACAAGGCCAGCAATTACCCAGTGCATTACTGGTACTTTATTTTATCGACCCCGTAAGGATGAAAGGAAAAGTCAACCTCAGCGGGATTTGAACTCAGATAGTTAAGGTACGTAACTATGCTGGAAAGCATGGCGTCCGACCCTCTACCGATACTGCCAATCCAAATAAATAATGAAATCAAACTTGAGGAGGTTATCCTACTATCTCTAGTGGATTTGTCGGAGCACAGTCCTGACACAGGACAGTGCTGGAGCCTTTAAAGCTGGTCGGGTATGACTCTCCGCGAGGGAAAGGCAGAGAGATAGTGGAAGAATCGGCCTCAATACTGGACTGATTCTCTATATATTGACTTCAAATGGATGTAGAGAAACGTTGATCTTATTGGTATATGAAAACAGCCCTCATTGAGCCGAAGTAAATACGGCAATTCTAACCCAACTCTCAAGGTTAATTCGTCAAGTTAACCATCAATAAGCTGATATGTTATCTCCTAGATCTACAGGAGGTTAACGTTCTTGTATGGCAGCCACAGAAACGTTCTATCATTTTTTCATAGAAAGATTTATAGTAAGTAGCTGGCAATTAAAATATATACCATTGGCTAATGACTAAAACAACAGCGACATTATTATCATGTTGAAGCCAAAAACCTCTTTAGTAAATAACAGCTGGAATTATTCCCCCGTAAGCTGTAGACAATTTATGTTACCATATATAACATGGTATGTCACATAGAACGTTTAAACAACTTTATGGTGTATTTTGCATTGTATTCTGCAGCACTTATATTTGTTTTTACTTTACCTATGGTTATTCATGAGACAACGTATTGAACAATTTTATTTTGGTTGTTAAATTAATTGTTGAAAACACGCATGTGTATCTATGTGTGGTGTTGTACCAATAACAACCAATAGATTGGTATGGAAAAAAATTTTCTCGAATTTGTAGCGCATACATATCATCTTATATATTGAAAGACGTACAGACGTCTATATAGTTGTGTGTGTGTGTGCGTGCGTGTGCGTGTGCGTGTGCGTGTGTGTGTATGTACATGTGTGTATGTGTGTGTGTGTGTGCGCGCGTGTATGGCGTGCATGTGTGTCTATATATGTGTGGCCATGTCTACGTCTGATTTCGATTAGCAATCATACTTAAATAGAATATACATTTACTGGAGATGTGAATGTATACTACATGATATCACATCACCGTGTTTCCTGGGAAACATTGGCAAACACACCTCTTAGTTAATAATGAATATGTCAGTGTCTGAATCGTGAACGTGATATTGGCTTTAAGGGTCACATGATAATGTCAAAATATTCACTGACCCATCCATGTATTAGACACCCTTGGCTTCCATAAACACTGATGTTGTGTCTGTATGTGTACATATATATTCATGCATGTATCGGCGTCTATATGCATGTTTATGTAGGTATATCTGTATGTATGCATATACATATATACAAACACACACTTGTATATTTTTGATCGATACTCTTCGACAATTTGTTTTTCATATATATATGTATGTGTGTATGTGTGTGTGTGTATGTGTGTGTGAGTGTGTGTGTGTATGTATGTATGTATATATATATATATATATATGCATATATGTGTGTGTATTTATGTTTTGCATTTAATATTAATAACACAGAATAAAATGACCATCTACACATTTTATATTCGATCATATTTCATATTGATCAGTTGAAATACATTAAACATTCCCGGAAGATTTAGCAATATCATTTTGTGACTATTCTATTATATACAATTTATTCTCTATATTATTTTATCGGGCAATATTTAACAAATATTATTGCTAAAATATTTTGAAATGGAATGTTACATAGAGTCTCATATTTTTCTAGTGTGCAACTATTCTTTTATCATACCCTCGCCTCAGTTTTACCTATGCACAACCATATCTGAATATATATATATATATATATATATATATATATATATATATATATACGAGGGCAATCCCAAAAGTAAGGTCTCCAACGCGATGGGGACGCAGAGAAACTGTTCGCACGGCTGTTGGCAACACTGTTGTGATTGGTGCTTCCTTCGCTCCCAAACAAGCATGCGCGCACTTCGCTGGGATGCCCAATCGTGTCTTGGCAACCGTTGAACATGGAGCTCCCTTTTAACGCCACCACCTAGTGCATTTTGGTTCCTGAGGTTTCCGGAAGCACCATCCACGGGATTTTAACGGAAAAGTTGCAGTATCGGAAGGAGACCTTACTTTTGGGATTGCCCTCGTATATATATATAATAATAATAAACATAATAAACAACACAATATAATTATTGGACTAATTATATTGCCTTGTTTATTATGGAATTGAATAGCTCCGTTCTATACATAGAGCACTCTTCTATCTTTTACCTTTCTTTACTTAAATACTTAACACACACACATATATATATATAAATATATATATATATATATATATATATATATATATATATATATTATATATATATATATATAAATATAAATTCAGCGAGAATCGCATTTCAACCGGTAGAAAAAGCGAAACGGAACGCAAAATCGTAGAATTTATATATATATATATACATATATATATATATATATATATATATATATATATATATATATATATATATTGGTAAACGGAATAGAAAATGCTGACAAATTGTTCACAGTTGAAAAATGGTTTAATTAGGAATAAAAGAGTATTAGTGATTGTATGGGTTAGTATTCAGTTGTGGTTTTTAAGTTTTTACCGGTTGCGCATTTCTAAATGCTTTTCAAAAATAATTTTGAGATAGAGTGTCCGTGTTGTTTGCTCTGATCAGAGCAAACAGCACGGACACTCTATCTCAAAATTATTTTTGAAAAGCATTTAGAAATGCGCAACCGGTAAAAACTTAAAAACTTAAAACCACAACTGAATACTAACCCATACAATCACTAATACTCTTTTATTCCTAATTAAACCATTTTTCAACTGTGAACAATTTGTCAGCATTTTCTATTCCGTTTACCAATATATAATAACTTGTGTGTTACACCTCTATTCTTTTAACTATATATATATATATATATTATATGTAAAAGGTAAACAGAAATAACAACACAATCGGTACAGTATATGGATGGGATATAAGAAGTTAACGCTTGATATAGCAGGAGGAGGGTCTTAACGTTTCGGATAAGATAGATTAGAGGACTGGTGTTGGAATTGGAAAACAGTCTTTAGTTAAAAATAACAGGGCCATTCATATTGATATCTCGTCCAACACACACACAAAGAGACCCATATAATATGTATGTCTTTCTCTATCTCCATCTCTCTTTCTCTCTCTCTCTCTCGAGAGAGAGAGGGGCGGGGAGGGACGCGGGAGAGAGATATGGAGGGAGGGAGAGAAAGACATATATATTATATGGGTCTCTTTGTGTGTGTTGGACACAAGTGAGATTTGGCATGGTATGTTCCAGTAATTTCAATTCAACCAGAAAATCCACCTCATGATATTAATGGGTAATCAGCTGCAATTTCTATAGACACATGTACCGTTACTGTGGTTCTCGGGAAAAATCCAACTTGCCAGATATCTGACGGCACTGAATTATAGCCACAACTGATTTTCTCGCGGTTGAGTTGTGAGGAGTAACTTGACAGAGTGTTTCTTGTGGAATTGAAATCAACGTCTTACAATAATTATCCGAATAACATAACACTAAGCGCCGTGCTATCACATACACATATACACGCACGAAAACGAAAAGTAGGCTTAAGTCGGAGAGAGAGAGAAAGTTTGAACAACTGTTGCAATACATTCTACTCGATGTTCTAATATATCATATGTTATATCTTCGGAACATACCATTTAACTACATATATATATCAGGTGTGAATAACTAACAGAACACTTTTGTTGTTAATTTTGCCGTTGTTTTATATTATCATATGTTGGTTTATGTGTTTGCACTTTTGGAAACGTGATATTTTGGCTGGTGAATAACAATTGTTAGTGTCACCAATGATTTATTTCTGTGTGGAACAGATCGTTTGAAGTTTTTACTGAAAGGAATTCAGTTCTAAAATATTACCGTAAGAGATTGTCGCAGCGGCAGATCTCATGTGTCACATACATATTATTTCATTACATTTGTGTCCTTCCTGCTAGAACATTCTTCAGGAGATATTTCATTTCATTTTATTGTTATGTCTATTTGTGTTTCTCTTGTCATCTTATGAATCGTACGATGTAAGACAATAATATTCTGGAAATAGAGATTATACGCTCTGCTTTGCTTCAATATCAGAAATTGTGTTTTATAATGTTATTTTATACTAGATACTATCTATGTGCGTAAGTTTGTACATTTTATCCATGATTTTGTCAAAATTAATACGAATCTGATTGAAAATCAAAACCTCTGTCATAAACTTTATTTCGAACGTCAGGAGAAAAAAATAAAGAAGATATATAATAATGTTCAGAATAGTTACATTTGGAAAGTACTTGTGAACCTATAGCATAGTTAGACAGGTGGGTGGATTATAATCACAACCATATTCATGGCATAGAAAGCCTGCTTGAGAGAAAGAAAATATCTTTCCCTAAGCTAGAGACATGATAAGGTGTATGCATGGCAGAGGTCGCTGCCAAAGGAGGCTTTGTTAAACCTGTATTTGAATATTAGCATTATTACTAATCACATTGAGAACTAGAGCAACAGTCATAAAAGGTATCTGAAATTCTATGAAAAAAATAGAAACGGGCATGTGAACATAAATAGAACTAATCATAGTACAATAATTTATAGTATAGATAGTAATTCGTTTATAATAAGGTGACTAGGCAGTGCTTATAACCATTTTCTTGTACTCCGAGTTTGATACAAGGGAATGAAGAATGTATACTCAAATCAAAGGCCTTATACTCAAATAAAAGGCCTGGTTATTATGCGTTCATCACAGATCGCTCCACCAAAGGCGAGTTAAGGTTTGATGGGTTTATTAAATCAGGCGATGCATGTCAGGCTTTAAATTTTATTCGTGGAACTTTCAACGTTATTACCTTTCTGACGAATGCCGCAGCTACTGCGATAAGCTGTAACTGAAACGTCAAGATAAAGCAAATATATATATATATATATATATACCATACAGCTCCAGACATGCATTATATTTCACACTTGACACACACACACATATATATATATATATATATATATATATATATATATATACATATATATATACACAAAGAAACATATACAGACATACGAAATTATGTAGCTGATGTCAAACCTTTACTGAAAGTGTAATGTTTCTGTGTTAAAATCGTCTCTAATTTTGCGAAAGGTTAAACAAGAAGTACATACCAGCAAGCAGACATGTAAATTGCATTTAGAGTGTGGAATGATTTACTGTGTGGTGGTGATGAGACAATGTTAAACCTTCTAAAAGGGGCCGCCGTCACCGGAGTGCTGACAAGATATTCTACTAAAAACTTTTAAGTTATATTTCTCCCCACGGCACTGAAACTTATGCCAATTTATGAATTTTATTGAACCACATTTTACCCATGCTGACAATCACTAGCTTATTTGATCTGTGATCTTTCCTTCTTTTATTGTCATGTTGTTGTCGTCGTTTCGATATATGTGTGAAATTTTATAATACATAAATGTACAAGAAGAAAATAGTTTTTGAAAAATTATTTTAAGAAAAATACATTTAAATCTATAAAAATCATAAGTGAAATATAAATATTGCTAAACATTTGAGACACTCACTCGCATACACACAGACGTACATACCCCACCCCCACATATATATATACACTTACATAAATAGATATTAACGTACACACACACACTATACTCATACATATAGCCATATATAGCCATATATATATAAGTATATAGATATATACATACATATATTTATATATATGTATATAGATATATACATACATATATCTATCTATATATATATATATATATATATATATATATATATATATATATATATATATTTATATATACTTACATTTATATGGATATTTTAATGCATTCTAACATAAGTTTAACCATTTGTGAAAAGATAGATTTATTGGGTGGAAGTTCCTTTAGCTTAAAAGCATTTTCGGCTTATTTTGTTTTTTAAAGACAAATGTTACTTTCGATTTTTTTCCTCCGTTTCCACTCCATACTGCGTTAAACGTTTTTGCAGTTCTTGGTGGATGCTGAACATCTTATAAAAAATTTCTATAGAATATGACTTGCATTGAGAAATTTATTTTGCTATTTCTTTCCAAATTATTTTCCCGTTAAGCTAAATGTGTTGTGCCCCCCTCCACATATGAAAACAAATTTAATATAAATTTTCAGACATAATATTTATATACACACAAATTTTTATTATTATTATTATTATTATTTTCGGTCACGCTATTTTCAAATAAATATCTCTTTGCACGCAAAGTAACTTATTCCATTTTACGAGAAACATTAAAGTCTTATTACAATCGCAATGAAAAGCTAATATAGTTTACAACTAACGTTAAAGTGTTATTAAGTAATTTTATTTGCCAACTGATGTATGTTAGAAGTTTTGTTTATAAAGATGTGTAAAACAGCGTGAATCTGTAGAAAACATCAATAATTATACGTGATTGTGATTCTACATATTGCCCAGCCAGAAACACATACATATATATATGGATATACGCATACATATATATGTGTAAGTGTCTGTGTTATAAAAATAATTTACACAATATTTTGGTTGTGATAAAAATCAAATGTAGAAAATAATTCAACGTAATATGGGGAAGTAAAATATAATAAGCAATATATTGGTGACCTCCTCCATTTATGAAAATATAGCGAATGATAAAACCACAGTATGTAAAGCTAACAAACAGGCTCCAATGCGCGGCTAAAGACAATTATATTTCACGTTATTTATGCCATTTACAATTTTGATGAACATCGCTATGTTCTACGTTCTAGCCTCTTCATAGCACCTGTTTAAAAAGAGAGTAGTCTAGGGAAAAACTCCGACTTAAACAACCTCTTTTATAAAATTCATAACTTATCTCGAAATAGTACATAACACCGTCATTCAGTGTATATATTGTTTATGTATTAATCAAATCGATAAAATAAGGACACACATGTATATATGTATATATATTTATAACAAAGGAATATAATAGATAAAATCCTCGGTGCTGAAAATCAGAAACATGAGGGTGGTCGACCCTTAAGCAGCTACAAGCCCGGTCAAACGCCCTCATATATATATATATATATATATATATATATATATATATAACGAAGGAAATGTGGTAAGGAACCAGGTGGACCATAACGCACCAAAGTACTCAATACTTGAGGTAGTAGAGTGGGTAATAGGAACCAGTAAGACCCCGACAGCTGAGCTCAAGCCGTTTCGACGGCTAATTCTGAATTATGCAGAATTAGCCGTCGAAACGGCTTGAGCTCAGCTGTCGGGGTCTTACTGGTTCCTATATATATATATATATATATATATATATATATATATATAAAACGAAGGAAATGTGGTAAGGAACCAGGTGGACCATAACGCACCAAAGTACTCAATACTTGAGGTAGTAGAGTGGGTAATAGGAACCAGTAAGACCCCGACAGCTGAGCTCAAGCCGTTTTGACGGCTAATTCTGAATTATGCAGAATTAGCCGTCGAAACGGCTTGAGCTCAGCTGTCGGGGTCTTACTGGTTCCTATATATATATATATATATATATATATATATATATATATATATATATATATATATATATACATGTATAAAATTTAGTTGCTGTATTTCTGAAATACTTATTTTTATTTTGAAATATTTATCTTTTTGTTCCTTTCGTTTATTTAAAAGAAAACCCATCGCAATTGGCGTGTGTTGTATCGCTTTTCTGATACATCCTTACCCATACACGGCATCACGCAATTATTCTAAATATTTGAAATTCTGTTTCCTTTGGTAGAATTTATGTCCCACGAAAAGGTGGGTCCATCATTGATGGGATTGCAACCGCTGCTGCAGATAATAATAGCTTTATTATACAGAAAATACGTTATATGTGTGCTGTAGCATGATAGAGTCTTTCTTCACCATGTATATATATATATATATATTAGGGTAAACATTGATGCAATTCAATTCAAGCACTCAACGTACTTTTTCCACATAGGAGTGACGGAGTAAATATCGAATAAGGAAAAGCGAAGTAGTTTCAGATGTTCAAGTCCTTTAATAATAATGCTGTGATATATATTTCAGTGACGACACTGGCCACACTGTTCTGTGTGCGAGTGTCGTGTCATCATCAGTCTGCGGTGGCGAATGGTCAACTTCCTTCGGACATACGCTTGAGCTAGCGCAGGCCTGTGGAGGTGAATTGGTACTCACAAGGGAGCGGATGAAAAACCCAAGAACACGCAATTCATTCGTTCCCTTGTCGATCCAATTTGGATTGCCTCGGAAACATAACCTTATTATGTAACAAGCTGTCTGATGATGACACGACACTCGCACACAGAACAGTGTGGCCAGTGTCGTCACTGAAATATATATCACAGCATTATTATTAAAGGACTTGAACATCTGAAACTACTTCGCTTTTCCTTATTATATATATATATATATATATGTATACATATATATAATATATATAATTATATATATATATAATTATATATATATATAATTATATATATATATCTAATTATATATATATATAATTATATATATACTATATATACATATATATATATACTATATATCTTAAACAATCGACTTTCGTCAAATCGGACCGCGGTAACAATGTTTCCGTTGGTCTTTCCAATTGCTAATACTATCTATCGTTCGCAACTCCAGGTAGAAGGAGCGACGTGAAATAAAGTGTCTTGCTCAAGGACGTAACGCATCGCCTGGTCCAGGAATCGAACTCACAACCTTACGATTGCGAATCCAATTCTCTAACCACTCAGCCACACGCCTTCACAATACTATATATACATATATATAATATATGTACATATATATAGTATATATACATATATATACTATATATACATACATATATTTATACATACATATATATAACGAAGGAATTGTGGTAAGGAACCAGATGGACCATGACGCACCAAAGTACTCAATACTTAAAGTAGTAGAGTGGGTAATAGGATCAAGTAAGACCCCGACAGCAGATTTCAAGCCTTTTCGACGGCTATTTCTGGACTAAATAACAATTTACCAGGCTAAAAATTCTTATTTAATCCACAAATAGCCGTCGAAACGGCTCGAGCTCTGCCGTCGGGGTCATACGTGTTCCTATTACGATGATTTCTAAAGAATGAAACAGTTCTAGTCCTGTAGAATCTCATCTATATTAAAACTATTATACTATGGTATGTATTGAGTACCTTACTTACTGTGGTTACCTCCGATTCAACCCGGAATAACTTATATATACACACACACACACGCATATATATATATATATATATATATATATATATATATACATACACACATATATATATATGTATATATATATATATGTGTACCAAAAAGCATGGATGAGATGTGGTTACTGATAACGGGTGTTAGAAGGTAAGGAGACAAGAACAAAAGGTGGACATCCGTGATGCCTAGTTAACTACTGAGGAAGGGAGACTGTCCATATATATATATGTGTGAATATATATATATATATATATATATATATATATATATAAATATATATATATATATATATATATATATATATATATATACAGACTTTAGACTTTAGATATATATATATATATATATACACACACACACATATATATATACACACACACACACACATATATCTATATATCAGGATGATTTAACGGGCGTGAAAATAATTACTCTATTCCACATTAGATATTAAGTATTCTTTTATCATACTAAGAGGTGATACTTGTTAGTCTCTATCCGTGCATAGAAATGGTTTCATCACAGTTTATGTATTCTTGTCATAAGGCATTTCTAACTCCGGTGCTGTGGGCAATTGTAGTTGCCCAATTTGCTCCAGAACTGAATCAATATGAGAATTAGTTGAATGGTGTAAAATATTTAACTTTTTAACTGCTCATTTCGCTCACAGGTTTTGGAGTGACCTGTGTTTTTAGGTTTTCCCTGAAGTAAATTATAAAGGTTTAACATTATATACGCCACCGATCTTTCAGTGACGAATTAATTTTGCTCAGACTAATTATAACGCCGTTCAGATTATTAAATGCCGAAAGGTTGCGAATTGGTTATTTCGAAATATTTAGATCTTTTTATCAACACCACACGAGTTTTATAGTTTCCTCTATATATGTTTTGCTTTTTTTTTTGTTTCTTCCGTCACCAGATATCTGTTTAATGTATTACACTAGTTATATTGCATGTTGGAGACACTATAGGCGACAGCGTCTGTCTGAAGATTCAAGTTTTATTACATTAGAGACGCATCAGATCACTGATGGAAAATGAAAAAAAATTCATTCAACTTTACTGTAATGCTTTCTATAGGGAAGTACTTCAAAATCTAGATTCCATTTGTTGTAATTCTAAAACATATTCAGACATCTTTAATTCAAGCCGAAAACATCATTATTCTTCATTGAAGGCCATCTCTATGGACATTCATTTGTTTTTCTGACGTAAGCTGATTATTTGCTGTTTGTTAAAGTTAAAATATATTGGTGTAGCCAGTCGAGTGAGAAAGCCGAAATGAATAAACACGAATTGTACCGTAAGGTAGCACCACCACACACGAGTAATACAGGGTTTTAGACTCAAACTATATACATATCTCAAATTTAACAAATTAAAAAAAATATGTTCTTATATCACCACATATATGTTATATGAACCGAAAATACAAAGCATGGTTGCGTGTTTAACAGTTTATTTCTCAGTCAAGAAGAACTGTGTATTTATATCATAGGGACAACTCGAGATAAGTCTTTCTCATGAACAGAAGCTGCATCGAATGCAGCAGTTTTTTTTTAAATACATGAAAATTGCACGCATATATATATATATATATATATATACACATATATTATATATACATATACACTCACACAGACATATTATATATACATTTAAACGCACACACATATAAATTATATATATATTTATTAAAATGACAGATAAAAGTTTAGAGGGTGAAAGCAGCGATTCTTTGCTTAAACTTTGATCTGTTATTTTAATAAATATTTACTCTAGGGTGCTTATATATAATTGATATATCCTTATCGAGCCCTCTTTGGATTTTGGTCTTCAAATTTATTATTATTACTATATATATATATATATATATATATATATATACACACACATACACACACATTCAAATATTAAGTATATATATATATTTAATATAGAAATAGCCACTACAGGATTATAAATGTTTCATTCAAATGAGATCATCAGGATTTCCTTCGAATGTAACAGTTCTAGTCCTGTAGAAGCAATCCATTTCTATATTAAATAGTTATACTCTGCTATGTATTGAGTACCTTACTTACTGTGGTTAACTCCGATTGGACGGGGAGGGGTACACATACATACGCCCACAGATACACACACACACACACGTACACACACACATGTATTTATATAAATATATATATATATATACAATATATATATATAAGACGAAGGAAGTGTGGCAAGGAACCAGATGAACCATAACGCACCAGAATACCGAATACTTAGGGTAGTAGAGTGGGTAATATGAAAATGATTGACCCCGACGACAGAGCTCAAGCCGTCGAAACGGGGTCAATCATTTTCCTATATATACATATATATATTATATATAACATTACTTCAAAATATTAATAAATATAGACATTCATGTGATCAAATATATTCTATTATATATATTTCAGAGGTACTGAGCTTTTCCATCAGTACGTCCCCATCAGATAATATAAATTGATGGCTGACATACCCCAACTGTGCTGATGGTTCAATCCCAGTCTTGGCAGTCAATATATATATATATATATATATATATATATATATATATTGACTGCCAAGACTGGGATTGAACAAGATATATATATATATATATATATATATATATATATATATATATATATACACACATATATATATATATGTACATATGTATATATGCGTATGTACATATATATATATATATATATATATATATATATATATATATATAGTAATTTTAACAGATTTGAAGACTAAAATCCAAAGAAGGCTCGATAAGGATAAATATTGGTTAGTTTCAGAAGATCCAGTTAAGGGTGAAAGCAGCGATTCTTTGCTTAAACTTTAATCTGTTATTTTAATATATATATATATATATATATATATATATATATATATATATATTAATAATAATAAATTTGAAGACTAAAATCTAATGAGGGTTCGATAAAACCTTAAGCGATTCTTTGCTTAAACTTTAATCTGTTATTTTAATAAATATATATATATATATATATATATATATATATATAAATATATATATATACGTTCATAAACATGGATAACTACAGCTTTCTTTTGTAAGCTTCGCCTTGGAACCTCTACATAACAACTAAGGTATTATTTTTCAGGAGTTACAATATGAAATAAAATACATACATAAAATATATTATTAAAGGAGAAAGATTTGAAATATTTTTTTACTATCATGTGTTGTGTGATTTATATCTCAGTATGTAATAATAATTATGTGGGATGTCACAGTTTTTGACAAATGTCTCGAGTTTACGTTTTTCTTTCAATCATTTTACACATATATGTAGCATACACATGCATATATATTTTTATGTATGCCTATATGCCTCTATGTATGTATGTCTGTATGTATATATATATATGCACGCAGAAAAATATAAAGGTATATGTATAATTTACTTTATATATATATATATATATTTATATATATATAATTTACTTTATATATATATATATATATATATAGACAGAGAGAGGACATATTTTCACATATACATATTTACACACACTCACATATACATACATAATACATATATATATATATATACCTATAACGATAATTTGTTATCCCTTATATATATATATATATATATATATATATATATATATATATATATATATATATATTTACAGCTCGCACATACATGACGTCTAGATGCGAAACTTCAATAATTCACATCATATAATAACATTAAATTTTAACATGTGTATTAAAATTATTTCCCCCTGTCATGTATAGAGAAATGAGTATTTCAAGTGATTTATTTCATAGAGAAACTACCACTCTGCCGGTTGCAGATACATTTCGTGTTATATTGATATGAAATATAGAATTTTGCAAAATTACATTCAATAATGTTTTACAATATCTGCGAAACCGTGTGGCTTAGTGGTGAAGGTAATCTGCTCACGGGCATAACATTTTACGTTCGATTCAGGATGGGCTATCGCCTCGAGAATGACATGGTCTCCCCTGACACCAGTTCACTCATCTGGCAAAATATGTTATAGCTACATACACTTAGATAGACTTTGAATCTCGCTCAACGTTACGCTAAGAATATATGTATCCCTGGAATCATTAGACAGAAGCACTATAATATGACATGGCGTACAGTTGGAATTGAAACGGACAGAATTGTTACAAACTGAATCTATTGCAATATTCAACATTTTGATGCCGATTCTTTACGTTCTGGATTGAAATAACGCCAATGTCAACCAATCTTAAAATAGCAGTAAAGTAACCTCCTCCAAATTGCTGGCCGTGTACCAATACTAGAAATCGTTAAAAGACCCTGAGTTAGCAATAACGATAGAGCATCGGACAACTCGCTTTCCGGCATTTAGTTCCAACTCTATACGTTCTGAATCTAGCAGAGCGCAGCTTTGCGTTTCATCGTAACGTGATCGATAAAATCAATTCCAGTAATACACTGGGATCGATTTCATAGATTTTCTGTTTCCCTTCATATTGCTGGCCTTGTTATAAAAGTAGAAGCAATTATTATTATTATTACTATTTATTCATACAATGTTTTCTTTAATTTTACTCACTCTTGCGAATTCTTTGTCTTATTCATCAAATCATCGATATCGCAAAGTATAGCATAAAAAAAGGTTGGAGAAATACAGAATTACTTTGAAACACTAACCAGACATTATTCAAGTCCGTGTTCAATTATATGTATTGTATAGGAATAGCTTCAATCTTTATAATCTCCACATATATTATCTTCTGTAATTTCAGTGGAAACACATCAACCTGCTTCACATAAAACTAAGACAAGTGACAGTTAAAATGGAAGAAGACTATACACGGTTGCACACAAAATGGCAACTATAGAAATGAGTCATAGGACATATAAAAGAAATTGATAAAATACAAAATAGTATAGAAGCGAGGGAATTTACACACTACGTTTGAATAAGTATCAACGCGTTTATTAATTTTATTGATTTTTTTCAAGCAATATGTTAATGTTTACCGGACACACTAACAGCTATATAGTTGAGCTCTTTATATATATATATACATATATATATATATATATATATGCTCACACAGATACGCGCACGTATACATGTATGTATATATATGTATATATATATATATATATATATATATATATATATATATATATATATATATATATATATATACTTATATATATAGAGAGAGATAGATAGATAGGGAGTGGGAGAGAGAGAACGAGTGCATGGGGAGGGGGAGAGTGAAATAAATGAATGAGTGGACAGGTGGATGGATAGACATGAATTTAGGAGCATCATACTGCTGAGTCGCACGGATAAAATATTTGATAGCATCTAGTTATGGCCCTTTAACTCCTAACTTCAAATACTTCTGGGAGCAATACAATAATGTACCATCTGTTTCTATTGCAGGGGCTGCACTCCCTAAGTATAATATCTTCTTTAACACATGAATACCAATCACGAATCATGCAAATCAAATACAGAAATGCTGCATATATATATATATATATATGTATATATATATATATATATATATATATATATATATATAATTGAATAAAAGACTATTTTGAGTTTCTAACTCAATCTATGATATATATATATATATATACATACATACATACATGGTGGCCTCCAACTCGTTTTCGAGTACGGCCACTACGTTATATCCATGGAGGAGAACCCCTACCGATGCGCTGAACGAGTGTGACATTTTAGTCCAGCCAGCGACTTGAAAACTCTGGTACAAACACTACCCTTGTGACAATTATTGACACATATTGTTGGGACCATGATACCCTGTGACGACAAGAGCAGAGAGATCTCCAGATATAAAGCAATGTCTGTGCCTTGAAGCTTTTATAGTGAGCAAAGGCACTGCACAAAGCCAGTCCCACTGTCTTAACCAAGATGATATTTACCAAAAAGAAGATCAAGTCAACATCATTGGATACTATCAGGGTTGCAGGTGTTATATCAAAGTTTTCCTTCTCCTAGAATTCTGCCTCAACAGGGTTTAGTAAGACTTTTACGTTTAGTAAGACTTTTACGAGATACAGCGAAACAGTGAACCTATTCTACGCCTAAGACAGTGAGATCATTATGCAGATCCCATAACGTATTCATAATCATCATGGATTTCTTTATGAGGCAATGTTTTACAAGGGGAAGACATTCATGATGACAAAGCTTTTATGTGCATCTTACACAAAGCAGAGTTATGGTGTAACACTTCTTAATGAGATACGGTCGCAGGCTGACATAAACACCATTGCCATAAACAACAACACCACACCTACATAATAATCAGCCACGAATATACGCCAATCTGTCTACCGACAACGCCCCCCCCCACGCACACCCCACTCATCTCAGCCTGCCACCGTCACCACCATCTTATCATCACATCCACCTCCACATACACTACAGAGGAAAACATCCCTATGATCTATTCCACCAATCAAAACAATCCTTATTGACCAACATATGAACTTCTGATTTTATCATATAGCATGTATTTATTTTCTACTAGCATTTTAAGGGGTCCGTCGAGCTGAGGATTACAGCGTCGGGTAAGTTCGATACAGATCGAACCTTGAGCTGATCAGTGGCGAAATGCTCGTTAACAACCAATAAATGTAATGAAGGAGTAACCAATCGTCCTTGTTATCTTTTCAATATACATACACACACACATATATATATATATATATATATAAATATATATGTGTGTATGTGTGTGTGTGGAAAGCAAAGTAAAGTGCGTCATGCTCAAAAACATTGCGCCGCCCGGTCCAGGAATGGCATTCACGACGTTATGAGTATAAACCCCTGCCTACTAAACAGATTTCCTTCACTGCCTATTTCCATATATGGCATGTATAACTAGACACATTGCATGTTGGGCAGGTCAATAGGTTATGAAATATATATAATTGCATATGAAATAATACATTTGGTATTTGTCTCCACGTGTGAAACTTATGAGATGAGATACACTGCTAGAGAGAGAGAGGTGTGGGAAAGAGATATTGTTTTACTGGCCTTAGCAAATAAACTGAGGTCAAGCTGTGGCTTAGTTGATCTTATTGATCCCACTATATATATATATATATATGTGTGTGTGAATGAAGTAATTCCGTCGGAAAAGTCCAGGAAATATATATATATTTCGTTTGTAAATTTGTTTAGCAAGATTCTTTATCTGAAAACGTGTGTTGAAACCGATATTGATATGCTTTGGGAGGGTCATGTTGCCAATAAAAAACACACGCACCATACGCAGAAGATCCCGTTAAGGGTGAAAGCAGTGATTCTTTGCTTAAACTTTAATCTGTTATTTTAATAAATATTTGCTCTACGGTTCTTATATATATGATATATATTTATCCTTATCGAGCCCTTTTTGGATTTTAGTCTTCAACTTTATTATTACTATTATTATTATTATTATTATTATTATTATTATTATTATTAATATATATATATAGTATATATATATGCCTTTTCTTAAGGCTAAGTAGTATTGGAGTTTCACCTGTTTATCAGAGGGTCATCAGACACACACAAACATACATATACATATAATGTTTACTAGTTTGTTGAGAGAGATTATAAAAGATTCATGTTGAGATAATTTAGTACTTCTTTTATGTACAATAGTATTTGAATAACTACAGGTCTCATAGTATTTTAAGTCCCACCTTATTCATGACAAAATCACGCAAACATATAATGTATTTGTCACAGAACATGTTGATGTCTGGAAAAGTCAAACAAAATATTGTATCAATTCAAAAGAATAGACAGTTTGCAATGTATATATATATATATATATATATATATATATATATATATATATATATATATATATATATATATATATATAGAGAGAGAGAGAGAGAGAGAGATGTAGGTAGGCAGGTACGTAGTTGGCTAGATAAATAGATGGATAGAAAAAGACGGATAGATTGATAAATCAAGCGATAGATATATAGATGTCGAGATTGAAAGCGAGAAAAGCAAGCGGCAATTTCTAAAAGAGAATATAGAGATACAGTAGTGTAATATTTAACAAAAGTAAAATGGCATATCGAGGGAAATATTTTATTTTCCATTCTTAGAAATCAGAATTGTTTAGATGGAATTGTGTTCCTCATACCCAACACTACACCCAATTACATATTCTTTTTCCCTATACTTGATATGTGGGATAGATTGATTGATTAATTCAACTACGTCTCAAACTTTCGCATAACACACACACACCTAATGTATGTATGTATGTATGAACATATTTATGTAAGTATGTATGTATTTAATATAGAAATTGAGTCTACATGACTCCTGATGATTTCATATGAATGACACATTTCTAGTCCTACAGCAGCCGTTTTTTTTTCGATTAAATATTGATGTTTACACTCTACTAATATATTGAGTACCCCATTTACTATGATTACCCTCCATTTAACTCGGGATATACATGTAGACCATGATGTAAAAAAACCCAGATGGCATGAACATAACAGATTTAGTTAAGCAATCGTTGAAGGGTACTGCACCATAAAAACACAAAATGTGTGATATGTAGCTTGCATGGGCTAGCTGTTCAATATCCATCAGGGCATCACCTCCGTATGATCACCCTCTTTTCAATGTTTTGCATGGCGGTCTTGCATACTTGGCCAAGAGGGTAGCACAGTGACCGTAGTTAGGCCAAATGTTGATATGTGATGATATCAATTATAGCCTATCACACACCCGCCACATAACAATCATTAGTTGAATGTCTGCAACCCAATGGTCTGGTAGCAGCATTGGAACTGTGATACCTATTCTGGGTTTGGGCGAAATCAGCGTTGTATGACGGAGAATTCATGTAAAATGGCAATAAAGCCTTAAAGGGATGCACTGTTAAAGGGATATTGTAGGGTTGACAGTAATAACAACGAAAATAATAAGATATAATACAAAAGTGTTAAAAATATTAACAGTAAATAATTACAAGGAATTATTATAAAAGTTGTAAAAACGGAAAATAATAGCCCTAATAACAAATAATTATAAAGCGTATAAAATAAATAATTACGTAAAGTAAATAATCATAATTATAAAGATTAATTAATTGAAAAATAATTCGCAGAAACACCTGATAATTATTAAAGTGATAGTGAACATTTTCATAACACAGTCTTTTCAACAAGTCTACCTTCTCGGAATGATCAAGTCCCCTGGATCTGAGGACGAATTCTACGCCTCAGGGTAGATACGATATGAAAATAGTGGAAACATGAACATTGAGTTCCGTGTACTCCATGCACTCCAAGAGGGGGGAAATTTCCTGACGTCCGAGTATGTCATCAAGAAAATAGCAGGGTACACGATTTATTGATGAATCGCATCTTTGATACATGAGCAAGTAACGCCCATGATTTACCTTCAGCTGAACATAGCCACCGCCGATTCTGCAATACAGGTGTATATTGGGAAAGATGAGGGCGTGTAAGTCGGAGACAAAAGCAGTATCAATAATAACACTGATTGTAATATATATATATATATATATATATATATATATATATATATATATATATATATATATATATATATATATATATATACATACATATATATCTGATGTGAGAAAAAACACAGACCCTCCATCTCAACTCTACTTTTGAAAAGCAGAAGAACTGCGAAACCGGTAAAGGAACCAAATAAATATATATATATTTTAAAAAATAAGACTCCAGTTGCATTTTCGATTCCATCTGTTTTTATATATATATATATACACATATATATATATATATATATATATATATATATATATATATGCAAATTTGTAGACACATTTATGTTATTCGTTTCCATTCTCTCCTCTCTGCGTTTAAATCCCGCCGAGGTCAACTTTGACTTTCATCCTTTCGAGGTCGATAAAAAAAAGTACCAGTCTAGTACTGGGGTAGATTTGTCCTCTATATATCTTTCTCATCCTATCTTTCTCTGAAATCTGGTGTACTCAGGCCTGGAGTGTGATAGGCTCCGCCAGGTTTGAAGATGCCCTAAAATAGCCGTATTTCAATACGGCACCCCTACATTTCTAACAGGTGTATATATATATATATATATATATATATATATATATATTAAGTGCTCAAATTATGCAGATTATATTTAAAGCTCAGTGTAAATTTTCATACAGCAAATAAGATGAATCTTCATCTAAGTCGAATATCGCGTAACATTGGTTAAGAGTCACACATCAAGCAAATTGACTCGACTTGTTGTATGACTGTGGTGGCACATAGGTCATTATAATTGAGTCACAGATCACATTAAAAACTATAAGAAATATTTGTGTACGAGATTGTAATGAAGTTTGAGCGTAGGTTTGATTTAGTTTTATTGTTGTCATTCACAGCATGAGATAATCTTGTGTTTTAAAGTGGGAATCTATTTCCTGAATTAATCCACATAAGTATATAAACATTGTAAAATCATTCGCGTTATTAGTCATTCATAGCTATTGTCTTTATCTTCTTGGAGAATAAACAATTGTGATGAAGAGTGAGAGCACATACGTAGGGATATATAACAAACTTAATGATATATATATTGTACTGAATTAACGGAGGATATATCACACCATTATATCTCAATGTAGTCTGGATATAAATATTGCGTAGCAAAACAATAGACACAGACAGGCATATATATATATATATATATATATATGTAGATAAATCTACCAAAAGTCTACGGTAGTGTCCAATCCGTATGAAGAACTCAATGTATATATATATATATATATATATATGTATATATATATATATGTATGTATATAAATATGTATATATGTATGTATATATATATATATATATGTACCTATGTATATAAATGTGTATGTATATATATATATATATATATATATATATATATATATATATATATATATATATATATATGTATATATATATATATATATATATATATGTATGTATATAAATATGTATATATGTATGTACATATATATATATGTACCTATGTATATAAATGTGTATGTATATATATATATATTTTTTTTCTTCTAGAAATGTAATTAGAGAAAGCTTAAACAAATTCAGTAGTTGTGGTGAACATTTCCAACGTGATACATACATACATAAGTGAATTACCATTGACGTATATACAAACAAATACAAACACATATGGGCAGATCACACAGACTGACGAACTACGTACATATACATACATCTTACACATAATCTACAGGTACACACAGACACACGTTTCATAATGCACATATGTCTACCGAAATTTATATTTCCAGGAAGCGTTTATTGTTTATATATATATATATATATATATATATATATATATATATATATATAGGAACGAGTAGGACCCCGACGGCTGAGCTCAAGCCGTTTCGACGGCTAATTCTGGCCAATTAGCCGTCCAGAATTAGCCGTCGAAACGGCTTGAGCTCAGCCGTCGGGGTCCTACTCGTTCCTATTACCCACTCTACTACCCTAAGTATTGAGTACTTTGATGCGTTTTGGTCCACCTGGTTCCTTACTACATTTCCTTCGTTATATATTATATATATATATATATATATATATATATATATATATATATATATATTATATTCCCAACTGCCTTTCTCCGTATTCAACTGTGTATGCGATAGCGTACACACACACATATACATATATATATTTATATATATCCATCCATGTACGTGGATCTTCTTTATATATATATATATATACATTCATATATATATAGAGAATTACATCCACAGGCTATCGTTGGAGAAAGTGAGAATACTCATTGGCAAATACATTTGAGAAAACGTGACACCAGTAGGAGATAACTGAAAGATTTGAAAGACTTGAAACTTTACAACACTAGAAACTGGGGAAAGTTAAGCAAGAAATAATGAGGAGGGGCGGGTGGAGACACAGGAGTAATATTAATGGTGATAGAAAGATAACTGAAGGAAAGATGCTCTGATGTAAATTTCGCTAGAGAATAACTATAGAAAGAAGCCAAATAAAGAAGAAAGAAATGTGAGTGCAAAAAATGGAAAGGATAGAAGCAAGTGAGATGTGGGAAAAGAATGAACTGAAATAAAGAGAAAGTTGCTATCGACGCCGTTTGTATTGGTGTAAGATGGTTGTAAAGTTGTATGTGACTATGTACGTGTGTGTATCTCTGTGTGTATGTAAATTGTTAAAATCTAAGACAAGGCAACATATATAGTCTTGCATTGATAAATTCCTCTTGGTGGCCCTTGGCAGAAAATTCTACGCAATTATAAAACCTTCCTTGGCACAAGCACATGAACATAAACAATATTGTGTATTTAGGAAAGCTCTTGAGCAGTGTGTTCGTTAGAATCTCTACACCGCCTGGAATATATGTAAATGTATTTACAATTATGAAGAAAGAGGAATGAATAAAAAGCAAGGAGGGATATAATAAGGAGAAACAGAGAGAGATAATAAGGACCGACAGAAAATAAAGAGGCGTTACTGCTACGTGTTAGAGACATTATATGTATATTGCCTTATAGCGATTATGAAACCTGCTGTGTATTATACGGAATAATTAACAAAGCCTATACGAAATGTTTCCTCAGAAGAAAACGTTTGTTTATATATACGAACAATATATTTGCACAGAGAAATGTGTCCTATCGCCATCGTTTTTGATAGACATTTTGATAAACATGATATATACACTTATATATAGCGCAAGGAAGTTTTCATAACTTTGTTTCAGAATATTATCATAAGCTTTAGAAAGACAGTAATCTTTCAGTTTTAGAATAACAACTTGGAATAGCACATGTAGATGTGACGAGAGAACACATTACATTCAAGCACTTGTATTCACAAGGAGTCATACACTTCACGTACACAATAGTGTTACTAGTACTATGCTGATACTATTATAAGTACTTGATATTTTACAGCGGGGTTTGAATAAGGTGATAAGGTGTAATATTGGATATCGACGTTTCATCACTGAACAACTGATAAAGGATGAGCCCAGCTAGTCAGATTGGCTCTTTCTGCCCTTCTGTTTCGTTTTTCTCGGGAATGACACATTTGCAGGGAGCATGAGGCAACATCAATCTGATGATTTGCATACACATGAAATAATAGCCGTATCAATTAATGCCTGTTTTTAATAGTTGTAATTTAGGTATTAGTTATTGATACAGTTCCAGATATATATTTAGCCTAATGCTTCAAGTAAATTTTCAGGAATACTCCAGACAATATATACTGCCTCGGTTGGAACAATTATCTTTCAATTACTTCGTCGCCATTCGAAATGGTGAATCATAAGCATTTATCAATTATTACTTACTTGTGAAGAATGGAAGAGATGCTGTATTTGATAATTGAAGTTGATATTCGTTATTGATCTACTAAGAATTGAAATTTGGAAACATGTCTAACAGTATTGACTTACTACAACATAACTTCGTTTTAGTTACACAGTTGACGTAACATATAACTGTATTATGTGTATGCCACTTAATCGAGATGCCAAGCAGTAAGAATGGAACTCAGTGCTAATAATGACAACGTTAAAGTCTTAGTCACTCAGTTAAACTCGGTCCACAGAGAGGTAGGGTTGGCATGGGGTTCAAGACTGATGGAAACATAGGGAACGAACAATATGCGTAATTCCGACGAAGAAGCATGGCGGGATGATCGCAGCATTAAACTATGGGGCTAATCACGGCAACTACGCAGGTCTAAATATGTGTCGTGTATGTTAAATGCATAATTTAGTTCAGTACGTATATGGCCTAAATCATCTTCAGTAATCATTTTAATGTTTTAGAAAGGTTTTCCTAGTTCTTTGGTTTGAGAAGATACGATGCTAAATGCTCTCAATCGTATCAAACATAGAATATTGAAAACATATAGATATCATATCCATGCATTTGAGAACGAAACAAAGGTAGGTGCTTAAATTACTAATCGATTTAGAAAATAACCTTCAGCCGATTCCTTTACATGACTAATTATTATGAAGTACGTGAGTGAACTTGTGAAACTCCAACAGTTCTATGGCATTCATGTCAGGTCATGGTGATGTGTATGTAACTGCACCTCTTTCTCACTCTTTGTGTATGTATGAAGGAATGTATGTATAAATATTATTGAATTTGGATGTTTGAACATACAAAAATTAATCAAAACTTACACCCCGAAAAAGACAGCGTGTGTTGTCCGATCTACAAGCTCTCTCTTTTACTATTATTGAATTGGCAGTATCGGTTGAGGTTTGGATGCCATGATTTCTAACATAGTTACGTCACGTTACGGTCTGTGTTCAAATCCCGTCGAGGTTAACTTTGCCTTTCATCCTTATGGGGTTGATAAAATAAAGTACCAGTAATGTACTGGTTAATTGATGACCTTGTGCCAAAAGTAGAAATTATTATTATTACTATTATTGTCATTATTGTTATTATGTTTTTTTTTTCGTGCAATAGCCATACTCGATAACGAGCGGGCAGCCATCATGTATATATAAATAAATAAATATATATATATATATATATATATATATATATATATATATATATAATAGGAACGAGTAGGACCCCGACGGCTGAGCTCAAGCCGTTTCGACGGCTAATTCCGGACTCAGAGTCCAGAATTAGCCGTCGAAACGGCTTGAGCTCAGCCGTCGGGGTCCTACTCGTTTCTATTACCCACTCTACTACCCTAAGTATTGAGTACTTTGGTGCATTATGGTCCATCTGGTTCCTTACCACATTTCCTTCGTTATATATATATATATATATATATATATATATATATATATAATTGTAGAACACTGGTGGGTTATATATGTAGTAGTAGAACACTCAGTCCATGGGACGAGTTTGGTAGAAGTAGTTCCACAACAGTTCACCATACTGAGAACAATAGTTTCACCTTATTAGGATCATCAGCTCGGTACAGTTGTTCTTTCTTCCTCTTACAACTTCATTCAGTCGAAGCTGAGGATCCGAATAAAGTGAAACAATTGTTCTCGGTATGGTGAACTAACTGTTGTGGAACTACTTCTATATATATATATAGATATACGTATATATATATAAACATATATACATATGTATATATATATATATATATATATATATATATATATATATATATACGTGTATATATATAAATATTATATATATATATATACAGTACATACAACATGCCATTTGCATGTGTGAGCTTAACGGAGAAATTAAGGAAGAAATGTTCTTTTTGCTGAGACGTAGAACAATCTAGTCGTTATATTTATTCATTTTCTTGCCTGATATGATCGGTTTTCTTGGCGCCATAGTCTACAGGGAAAGGAAGACATCTTCAATTGGATGTTCGCTCTTGTATATTCGTTGTATCCTTTTGTTATCCAAAGTCAGTCTGATAACTTTTCAGTAGCAAAAGTCGTGCCAGATAGTTTGATTTTGAGCCAATCACACTCACACTCCTTCTCTCGTTCTCTCCCCTCCCTTAACATCACTCAATATATCTTTTTATCTAATTCTTTTGCTGTGTATCTCTATCTATGGTTCTCTCACAACGTATTTTTCATTTCTCTCCTGTTATTTAAATGCAATTATGTTCGAAGGATGTACGTCAGCGTCTGTGTCTCGATACTTGATTTTTTACAGTAACGAAAATATAAAGAAAACGAAAATATAAAGAAAAATATCACACAGTTTCCATTCTTGTAAGACATTATTACATTTCGAGATAATCCTCATGTAATTTCGTTTCAAGATTTTCGTCTCTAACACACACGTTTCATCGATAACTGAATAGTTAATATATTTCTCTACTACAACGTTTCCGTTGGATTACACTCTCACGCTGTGACCTGTATTTATTTTTATTTTGTAAAGAGATAAACTTGTTTCAGAAACGTGCAGTATCTGTTATGCCTACATTGACATTATGAGACACTAAGGTGTTGGGAGTTTTCACTTAAACTGATCACACATGATAGTTCTATATCTTCTTAACCCTTGCCATATATACGTTACATTCATAAAAGAAACATTCTTTTTTGAAAATGTTTTTTATTATAAGTATAAATATATATATATATGTTTTCTAGAGCGGGTAGAATTCCCGAGATCCATGAACGAGTTCTCTCCAGCGGTCTCTGTCCCTCATTATTGCTGCCATGTCCTGCGTCTCCAACAGACCAGTGTCTGTCCTTAGGGCATTAACATACGTTAACCTTGGTCTTCCTCTTCCAGTGTGTCCATGTAGGGGATCCCACAGGAGCACTGAGTGCAATGTCAACTCTGGATGTCGGTGAGCATGTCCAGTAAACCTCAGTATCCTCTGGTGTCACTTTTGAGCTGACCTTTGGGAGGCTCCCATACAGCTCTGAGTTTTTCATCCTCAGTGTATACTGCTTAATGGTTCAGAGCCATCCTCAGCATTCTCGTGTAGCACCCATCCACCATCTGAGTGAGTTTCTTGGTCATTGTCTAAGTCTCACATCCGTACAGCAGCACAGACTCCACTACAGCAATGAAGCGGTTGAGGTAATGAGGGAAGAACTCTGTACCGCTTACACTGAGGCCAGAGAGGAGGCACTGATAGAGAAGATCAGAAGTGTGGAAAGAGCGGTTGACAGGTCTGGATGTAAGGAGAGCTGGATGATCAACGAGATCACAGGGAGGAAGAGAAGTTGTTCAAATCAGATCCAAGGAACGGGGCCCAAAGATAGGAAGGGGAAATGGCTAGACCATTTTAGGACCATACTAGGAGAGTCACCCTCCACAGCCCAGATCACTGGGGAGATCAGGCGGCTGTTAAAGGAACTGGACATTGAGATAGAGGCCTTCACCAGATAGGAGCTTCAGAGAGCCAAGAAGAGGATCAAGGAGGGCAAGGCTCATGGAGAAGATGGAGTGGCATCAGAGGTGATGAAGAGGTGTGATTTTGATGAAATCATCCTGGGGTTCTGTAACCAGGCACTGGAGAAAGGAGTTGCCCCGAATCAGTGGATGATCAGTAACATCGTCCCAGTGCCAAAGAAGGGAGAGCTCTCTAACAACAACAACTACAGTGGGATCTCACTGTCGTCACCTGCGGCAAAGACCCTCAACAGGATGATTCTTAACAGGATCCAGTCTGAGATTGAGAAGAAGCTCAGGGACAACCATATATATATATATATATATATATATATATATATATATATATATAGGTATCCGAGTAGTGCTGTGGTGTAACCACAGTTGAAGAAGCTTCTCAATTTGTTGGTAGAGTATAGTCATATTTATTACATATAGAATTTAATTCCAGAGTAGTAACACTATTTTATTGGTATAAAATCAACGGGCTTTGGAATAACGTTACTCGATAGAGACTCACACCGAGTAGAGATGCTGCTTCTCTGAAGTGAGAGATCACAGTTGCGATACTATGAGCATCCGGTTAGAATGTCTGAGGAAAGAATATCTGGACAGATTTTATGTTCAAAACCAACGAGCAGGAGACTCAGACGTCGACCCCTAGCAAGATATTGGTCTTATATTCATCAGCTCAGCTGGTCTCACTTGGGATCCTGCCGGATCAATTGGAGACGGTTACTTCTGGCAGGACTAGTTGAAAGGAACGTTGGAGGACTCGACAGCCCAGGTATAAGTTGGTGAAGATAGATAAATAAATATATAGATAGGTAGAGAGAAAGAGAGAGAGTGATGATTTCATACGAATGAAAGAGTTCACGTCCTGTAGAAGTTATTTCTATGTCTAATTAAGATGCGGAATATGCAAAAAATTGGAAAATAGAAGATTACTTTGGTATATATAGTTATATATACTAAGTATAGTATATATATATATATATATATATATATAATATATATAGTGATATATATACCATATACAGTATATATAGTATATATCTATTCATATATACCTTTGCTTACTTATTTGTTGTTAGGATATGTTAGGTAACCTTATATTTGAAACAACCACTTCAAAGAATAAGCCTCTATGCCTATGTCATTCGAGTATGAATTCTAAACACAGGGACAAACAGGTGAAAGACACCGTAAAAAACAACAACAACGTAAATCAGACAATTCCACCTTCTCAATCAACCTTTATGTTTACTTTTATATTTTCACCGTAAAAGCTTTACCTTACATACTTATCTCTTATAATATCGAATCTGTGTGACTTTATTTTGAGTACCTTACCTTAAAATCAGTATGAGAGGCAGACACAGCCAGGTTGAAAAGGAAGAGGTGAGAGAATTCTGGTCGGACATGGGTTAAGGTTGATACTGTTAATTCCAAGAAAAAGAGATTAACAACCCATGTTTTCTATAATGATTAAATGCTTATAATGGCTCTTATGTCTCGTGTTATAATATCGAACACGTAACCAACTAGCATTTGGTGAATAATATAACATGATTTAACAATATGTTCTAGCAAAACAAAACATGTTAGGTCTAATGTATATAATGGAAGATGCTATTCAATGAAGAATTAAGCAGAATAAAATGATAGCAAAACAATGCAGAAGTAAAAGAAGATATTTGATACTAAAAAAAGAGAATAAACTTAAAGATAATTAAAATTTGGGATATTTCTAGAATGAAATATACCGATTAAAAAATAATATATATACGGATATAAAACTATATAACCAGGATAAAAGCTTCTTTCGATATTTTAGTGATTCAGGTTAGCTTGAGATGAATTTTAATGATGTCTATGATTGTCAAAAAGAAAGATAAATCAGAATGGTTCTTGGAATTTACAAAACATACTCACGTCCAGACTAAAAAGAAAAAAAAACAAACACCACATGATACACATTGCAAATACACGCAATATATACACAGCATATACATCTTTATAGATATACAGGGATATCATAGCAAAATATAGTGAACCTATTATCTCATCATTCTGTCAATTAGACGAAATATGTATGCATAATAATAATGTGTACAAAAATTGAAATATTACAATAGACACAAATACACATGGGCAAATATTATCAGCATATGTCTGAAATTATTTTGTTTATATATGTGCTTGAAATCCTGAATGATTCCGTGTATCGCCATGACCTAAGGGTTATTTTGGGCAAGTTTACCTTTCCACTGGGTTATGTTTCTATCCGTACATCCTGTATTTCGGGTAATACACCCCCCCCACACACATGCGCACACACCCCCTACACACATATATATATATATATATATACATATTACCCGGAATTATATATTATTATTATTACTATATATAGTAATAATTGTTTCTACTTTTTGGCACAAGGCCGGCAATTATCCCAGTGTATTACTGGTACGTTATTTTATCGACCCCGTAAGGATGAAAGGCAAAGTTAACCTCGGCGGGATTTGAACTCAGTCCGTAAAGGGAAGTAACACTTTGCTGCAAAGCATGGCGTCCGACCCTCTACCGATACGGCCAATCCACCGCCCTCCTATGTATATATAGTAATAATAATATTTATATATATAAGGAAAAGAAATCAAAAATGCAATTGGTGTCTTTTTAAGAATATTTATTTGTTTCCTTTACCTGTTTCACAGTTCTTATGCTTTTCAAAAGTAGAACGTGTACGACATCTAGTTTTTTTCATTGATATATATATATATATATATATTAAAATAACAGATTAAAGTTTAAGCAAAGAATCGGTGATTTCACCCCTAACGGAATCTACTGAAGATCCCGTTAAGGGTAAAATCAGCGAGTCTATGTTATTTTAATGAATATTTGCTCTATGGTTCTTATATATTTTATATATATTTATCCTTATCGAGCCCTCTTTGGACTTTAGTCTTCACATTTATTATTTTTACTATGTATGTATATATATATATATATATATATATATATATATATATATATATATATATATGTGTGTAGGTGAACCTGTGTGTGTATGGTAAGAGGATATATAATTTGCGATTTCGTGTAGCACACCTAACCATAGCACACGTAATTCAAAAAGGGATATCATGTTTTGCATGTGTTGTTTGCAATCTGACTATTAGTAGGTTAACATATAAAACGTGGTAATGTTTATATTGTTTCTATCCCAGGAGTCAAATATGTATTTAAGTTATCCAACTCTTTTTATAAATAGTCGTATATGAAATTATTGATAAAACACTTCACATCAATCTATATCTGTACAAACGTGCATATTTACATTGAGATGGTAAAGCAACTGTTGTACAGTTGGGCTTCATTGCGTTACGTGTAGAGCCAAGATAAAATTAGATTTCATCTTGCAAGTCATGATCAAGTTTATGAAATTACGGCAAAGCATGTCTTGTTTCAATCTCGCTGGAACATCATTTCAAAGTCTCATCTTTCTCTCTCTTCCCATCTCTCTCTCTCACCCTCTCTTCCATCTTACCCCGCTCATCCGTCCCGCAGCGATTTCTCTGTCCACTGCTGAGTTATAGCGTAATGTTTTTATTAATGGTTCTATGTTTGTGCTCTCCTCATAAATTATTTATATACATTTCGTTCTGCTGGAAGAAACTTGGCTGGAAAATTTCAGCTACTTTACAAAAGAAATAAATTTAAATATATGAAAAAAAAAACAAAAAAATCAAAACAATACAAAACAAATAAAAGCATTCTTTGTGAAATTTAGGTAATTAAAAAAAAAAAAATGTTTAATATGAAAGATAAAAAAACGTCTCTTTTTTATGCAGGGTGACATATATTTTAGAAAAAATGTTCGCATAATTTTCATACTTGCTCTATACTAGATTCGGTTGTTGTTTATTCATAGTTATCTTAAGTACCACATGTACACTATTCTCAGATAGTTCTACAATATTATTCACATGTAGAGCGTTCTGTATATGATACTGTATATTATATAGTATTTACATGCACAGTGTGTTGAATGCTCCCATTCTCTCTATTGTAGACTATCATTCATACTATAAAGTGGTATGTGCTACTGCTATATTTTAGAGTATCATTTATACATACAAAATATTGGAAGTTATCATACAGTATCATTGTGCATGAATTATTCTACTATACTCTGTCTTTTACAGTAGTATCAATACATAGTGTGATATATGTTACTATATTCTCACGTACGGTATAATCCTATCTATAGAGTGATTTATGCAACCTTACTCTCTATTGAAGTGTCGTTCGTACATTCGGTGGTGCGCGAAATATGATCCAATACTATCTATTTTATATTTTTCATAGAGTGCATAGTAGATGCATGTTACTGTACTATCTTTTACAGATAATCATTCACACACACAATCACACACATATACACACACACGCACGCACATACGCACACACACACACACACATATATATATATATATAGATATGAACAACCGTCCGGTTATGGAACCAGCCAACCAACCGGAAATTTATAAATTCTTAAATTTATAAATGTAATTTATAATAAATTGGAGTGAAAGTTGAAAGTTACTGGTGCGTGTGTTTC
>OZ024750.1:21132736-21145236 GCA_964016885.1 Eledone cirrhosa | reverse complement strand
TAGGTGAAACTCCACAGAAACAAGGCCAATCATTTGGTCATAATAAGGAATATATATATATATATATATATATATATATATATATATACATACACACACACACACACACATATATATATATATATATATATATATATATATATATATATATATATATATATATATATATATATATATATATGTATATGTATATATGTATACATGTATGTATATATGTCATTTTCTATTCTATATTATCATGTTATGACTATAGTATCAACGATGCACATTAGATATTGAATAAAACAAACTGGAATATCTACGCTACTGTAATCGCAGTCACATATCTAACATTTATTGTAATTAAATATATAATTCCTTGCAATAAATTGTTATACCCATCTTTTAGTACACCGCACAACACATAAAAATTTATATTGATGTATATATATTATACATTAAGTTATATTAAGGAAGATAAGGTAAATAAGTTTTGTTAAAATATATTGTGTATGACTATCGTGGTAATTAAATATATCTATGTGTGCCTTCTTTGTGTGATAATGTTTGTATGGTAGTCTAGACGCTGTCATATTCTACTATAGACAACATAACATACGTTTGTAACTCTGTATGTGAGTATATACATATATATATATACACCTACCTACATTATGTATTGATAATATAATCATACATATATACATACGTGCATGAACGCAAACACACACACATACACACAAACAGCAATATTTAGAACCTGAATGAAACAATTAACAATTTCATTCGTCGGTGTTTTTCTAGCCGATGTTTAGTTACATAGTTTCAATTAGCATTGTAAATATCTCTCATTGGTTTACTTTCTCAAATTATCCAAATTGATAAACGTTCTGACAGATAGTTTAATGATAGACAGCAAAATAAAGTGTCCGTAATTAAATTAATGATAAAATCTGTCATATTATTTTATCCACACCTCTTCCTGTTGCCAATGAATCGCCAAGTAATTTTGAATTTTCACTACAATTATTTCTATATTACTTTTAAAATGAATGACAATGAAAATAATGTATTGTGTCGGTAACAAATATAGTTTTATATTTTTAATGATGCATGATTGCTTTACAATTAATAACTACACGGATTCATATCAGATACAGTATCTGAGTTTCAACAATTAAGGGTGGTTTTAGTTTGGGGCGGTTGTGTTTATGTTCAGCCTCTGTCGATTCCAACGGTGTGTGTTCTAATTTTCCATATCAATGGAATAACAACTTGCTCATGAATGATCAATCCACAGCTACGTGTACTCGTCATGCATGTATCAATGATATCCAGTGTGTGAGATGACTAGCTATGCATATGACAACTGCATACCCGTAACATAGTTTTCCTCGAGAATATGTATAAGACAAATGACTCCAGTCTATAGCAGGTGTATAGTTATAGGGATACCACTGTTTCTGATGAAAACTGTCAGAATATCGTGCTCATGAAATTAATGTAAAAGTGGATGATCATTCCACGAACTTGCACAATTAACGTGATCAGCGAGGGAAATGTACCATTACGCTGAGAAAGGATTTTTGACAATGCTGGCCATTTGCTTTACAAGTACGGCTCACTTTTGTAATGTATCAACTGTTCGTCTGGTGCAACACGGATTATAGTGTCTTGCTCATGCTCACAACGCTGCCAGAAATCAATCGTGCGACATAATCCCTTTACATCCGATCCTTACACTTTCACTTATTTCTATATTAGAAAACCAATGACAAGGGAAATATATTGTGTCGTTTATATATAAAGTTTTATCATTTTTATTATGCGTTATTGATTTATAATTAATAACTGTGTCTAGTTTTAGGACAAGGCCAGCAATTATCCTAGTGCATTACTGGTGTTTCACTTTATCGTCCCCGTAAGGATGAAAGGCAAAGTTAACCTCGGTGGACTTTGAACTCAGAACGTAAATGGCAGTAACTCTATGCGACAAAGCAGGGTGTCCAACACTCTACCGATACTACCAACCCACCGCCCTTTATAATTCATATCGGATACACTACCCACGTTCTAATATTAATGGCTGATCTTAGTTCATGTCTATTTTCAGGGAGTCTTCCATTTTTTTCATATCAAGGGAATAAAAGATTGTGAAATTAATTTACAAGTTTCCATGAGCATTCCACAGACAAGTATATTCTTAACGTACTTCTCACAGAGAGAGGTCCAACGTGGCAAGATATGCAACGTGGCTGACCTGATTTGTAGCTGTTACCTAAGTTTAACGTAGATATCAGGAAGGGGTCAATATAAAACAAGACTGGCAGTGTTTGTAGCTGTGACTGACGGACCTTTAACTTAATCAGGTAGATCAAGTGTATGTCAACACTAGCACGTTATATGATAGTCTTTTCCTTGAATGACCTCCATTGTTTCCGCTATCAGAAAAGCATAATCATGAAATCTACTTACAACTGGTTGATTATTCCATAGGAACATGTACCACCACTTACCATCTTAGTTCTCAGGGTGATAATGTCTACGAGACACATTGTGTGAGAAATCTGGTTTTTGAATTGCCGGTATAAGTTCCATTTAATTGCGCCAACTGTGGGCTGGAGCATCATAAAAAAAAAACGATTCCCCCAAGGACACAATACACGGTTTAAATACAGTTCATGTCTTCAAGATCATAAGATGAATACTCTTACAATTAAACCACGCGCCTAGTCTTATGTCCATATTTCACATAAAATAAATGACAATGACTTATCTATTTTCAAATATTCATAATTAGTTCTACATTTGGCACAGGGACACCGATTATCCCAGCGCATTACTGGTACTTTATCTTATCGACCTGGTAAGGATGAATGGCAAAGTTAACCTCGGCGATATTTAATTATCATAATTGTTTCTACATTTGGCACAAGGCCAGCAATTATCCCAGTGTATTACTGGTACTTTATTCTATCGACCCCTTAAAGATGAAAGGCAAAGTTAACCTCGGCGAGATTTGAACTCAGTCCGTATTTAATGATCATAATTATGCTAGATTAGTGTACAATTAATAACTACACTGATTCATATATATAGAGTATCATAATGTCATAACAAAGACTGGCTACAGTATATAGTACCTATGTTTTATTATATTGCTATTCTAATTGAAATACAAATCAAAATATCTGCAATTTCCACGTATGATAGTATTATTCTCTAAAAATTAAACCGTCACGTTTGTATGTAGGGGAGTGGAGGAAAAGAACGATCAAAATGTAAGTTCTTTTACAAAGCTTTCAGAAGACATAATTAGACACTACATTTACGAGATTATTTAATTTTTCTTATATTTATTCATCATTAAATGATGAAATGCCCGAAGCAGAAGATTGCGATACAAAATGCTTTTATATAGGTTTATTAGTTCTGATTATGCTAGGAGCATAGGTGGAAAACATGGCAGAGTTCAGCCCTAGATAAGAAGGCACACCATCATCGTTTAACTGCTCAAGGCACATTAGAAGAGTAATAATAAATCTCTTCTTTTCAGGTTCAATATGTGTTTTATTAATGAACGCGGACCATTTACAGTAACTATCTAAAGTTAGTAGCATACAACATTGATAGGAATTGTTTCACTATCTCTGACTAAAACAACGAATCAATGATAAGATTTCAGTTCCCACTCGGGAGCCACTTGCATATACTTCATCAGTCGAAATACATTTAACTCTTTTGTGAACTTATCCCTAATGAAACACACTCTTCTTCAATTACATACTAAAGAAGTTTGAGGTATTTACTAAAATTATTAATTATTTCATTACTTAGATACTAATTGATCATATGACACCTATATAGGTTAATGATTCGTCTATAATAGGTGGTTTTCTTTAGAAGAAAATTTTGGCAGAGCTGAGATCAAAAGGGTTAAGTAATATATTAATTACAGATGAAATATTAATCCTTTGTTACTGAACGAAAGAAGACATGCCTCAAGAAAGAAAGAGCGATAGAAAGTTAAAGAAACTTTTGTAATGTGTTTACTAAATCTACAGTAAATTCCTTATGAAAATGGAGCAATGATTATGATACAAAACATACTCGGATTTCTAATTGCTGGGAATTTGCCTGCTGTTTTTTTCTTATGCCAAGTGATCAAATAGAAGCTCCGTCGTCAGTAGGAATATGCATATTTATATGCCAGTTCATATGAATTGCTCAGCATCCTGTGCGACATTGAACAATCTCATTTTATAAAATATATTAATCAACTCACGATTAGAGCAAGAAAGAGTAAGGGTGGAAGGAGACAACAATGAAATATATTTTTAGTCCGCGGTGAATATATTATTTATTTGTTTGTATTTATAACTTATAAATAAAACATGCAAAATGTCATATTGATCTTTAATTCTTGGTGGGTGTTTCTAATTAAATCGAAAAATTCCCAAAGGGTCAGCTAACAATAATTGATTTCTGTTGATTCCTTTGTTGAAACAGATGCATTACTCATCAACAAAGCGAGTTTCTTAAAGTAATTACATAATATGCAAATTAAAAAAAATAAAATAAACTTAATATTATTGATTTTAAGATTTGAGGTCGTTACACTGCACGGTATGCGGAAGGAAAGCCAACGAAATCAAGGAAAACATTTAACTCAATGAAGTTCAAAGTAATAAAAAGGCAAAGAACATGTTTCTTATGGAGGAGGTGTAGAGTTGGATAGAGAAGGGGAAATTACGTTGGTGATTTCTGTCAACTACATTAACAAGTAGTAGCATATTATTAAGATTAGAGGGAGTGTTCGTATTAGTAGTAGTAATAATAATAATAGTAGTAGTAGTAGTAGTAGTAGTAGTGGTAGTAGTAGTAGTAGTAATGGTGATGTTTGAACTAGTAGTAGTAGTAGTGGTAATAATCACAGCAATAATAGTGGTGGTAGTAGCAGGGGTAATGTTTACAGTAATAATTGTTTATACTCTTGGCACAAGGCTAGCAAATACCCCAGTGCATAACTGGTGCTTTATGTTATCGACACCGTAAGGATGACAGGCAAAGTTAATCTCGGGGGTATTTGAACTCAGAACGCAAAGGGCTATAACTCCATGCTGCAAAACATGGTGTCTGACACTCTACTGCCACTGCCAATTTACATGGTGGTAGCAGCATCACTAGCAATGACATTTGTATTAGTAAAAGTTGCATAACAGTGGCGGTAGTATCAATAGAAATAGTAGCAGTAGTAATAGTAGTGAAAATAATATAAGTAAAGTGATTAAGAGTAATGAAATCAAAAGAGTGTCAACACTCTACCCGAGGGTTATATGGTACATGGAGAATTTCACAAAATTCATTCTGGATGTGCAAAGTTCTGGTGTGTTTGGATTAGTGGGTTCCCACCTGTATGTTTTATATCATATGTTAAATACCTTTAATTATTTAATGTTTTGTATTAATCTGTGTATTGTTTTTATATAGGTTTGTTCCTCCAGCCCCAGATGTAATGTAATCTCTCTCTAGCCAAACATGTATATTTATGTGTAAGCTTCTATAGCTTATATAGAATTCATTATTATTATTATTAGTGAGGGCGGTGGATTGGCAATATCGGTAGAGTGCCGGACGTTATGCTTTGCAGCATAGAGTTACGGCACTTTATGATCTGAGTTCAAATCCCGCCGAGGTTAACTTTGCCTTTCATCCTTACGGGGTCGATAAAATAAAGTACCAGTCACGCAGTGGGGTCGATTTAATCGACTCCCCCCAAATTGCTGGCCTTGTGCTTTTATAAGAAACCATTAATATTAAGGTGGTTTATTATCAGGATCATTTGAGCAATGGTCAAATACCTTGCAGTATTACTTCCAACAAAGTAAATTTTGACGTTCATTCAAAATGAAACACCATTTAAGTACGAGCGTTGATATAATTGGTTATCCTCTTCTCTAAAGCGGCTGGTCTCGTAGCAAATTTAGAAAGAAATATTATCGTACCATGTATCTATTGCATGAAAGAAAAAATATAAAAGATGTTTATTGCTGTGTTCTTCCGGTTGTATCACAATTTGCTTTAAGTAAAGTAAAAAAAAAATGTTTATTTCTTTGGATGCTTTTATAGTATGAATTAATTCCTCTCTTTAAAGTAAGTGCAGAGTGAATTTAGTGAAAAAAGAGTGTAAAACGATATGGAATTGCGGTTGCATCGGGTTTAGCTGCCTGTTATTCGAGGCGGGATTTCGCCAGTTTGTAAACGGAGCATAGCTGTCAATTTATGGTCAACAAATTGTTCGTGCCATGCCCTTGGCCTTATCCAGTCTTTTTTATTATATCTTCCCCCACTCCCTGTTTATTTTAGGCCTTAAAAATATAATTTCATTATTGTATAATTTTGCTCAATAATACATGTTTCTGTATGATGTAAATGTAGCTAAGAATATAGCTAAGAATATAGCTAAGAATTAAAGTGAGTCCCCAAAAAGTGCGTAGGAATTGATATGTTTTTATAAGATTATGTATGGGTTTACCACCAAAAAACAACAGTATTATGTGTGTGTGGTTCGGAATAGGTTCGGAACGCCCATACGATGTGAATTGGAAATAAATTAGGAAAAATACCTGCAGAATAAGTCAAACAAAACAATATAACAGTCCATAATTTTACATTGGATTTCATATTTCAGTGTTAGCACCCTCTGTTCAAAGGAAAAGAAGTTGCATGTGGCAAAGATGACTAGAGAAATACGAATCGTACAGGTTCGCTCCTTATCTCCCTATATTGTGGAGCTATTCTTTGGTAGAAGTCAAAGCTCTTTCGTCACTTTGTACGTGGCTTACTCATGGACAGAGCCGCACAGAGAACTTTGTTTGTCATTGTTTCAGGAATAAAATCTTGAGAAAAGTGTTCTAGACTCATTTGTGACAAAAGAGTTCCACATCAAAGGGAGATAAGGGGCGAGCCTGTACGAGTCGTATTCCTCTAATGACACGTGCCGGTCTTCTGCTCAAATATCCGCTCTGATGAGTTGCGACAATCGCACAAAAGTTTAGTCCCCTTAGGCAATTGGTTTCATTTTTAACGCTCATAGTGTTAATGAGTTGCACCTATTGGATTGTGTCAATAGTTTGCTCTCTTTCTGTCTCTCTCTTACACAAACATGCGCATGTGCATATCTGTGTTCCTTCTGAAATGTGGAGAACCAGACTTTAGCTATATGACGAGAGATAATTTGATTAAATAATTCATCTAACGGGCTTCGAAATATGTTATATTGAGAGTGCAGTCACAAATGTTGACAATGTGTGCGATGTAATGAGTCCAAATCTCGAACCTCGTGATTGTGAAACACAGTCATTAAGTATGTATTACCCTTTTTTGTTAACTGCTGTTGCTATTGTTATAGCAAGGGTGATGGATCGAACGAATCGTTATTGTATCGGATAAAATGCTTTGCAGCATTTTCTCCAAATCTTTACATTCTAATTTTGAATCCCGCTGTTGCCAACATTGCGATTCTACCTTCCTTTGAAATATTGTGGTCATCATTCACTTCCTATTAGGTTGCCTCAATTATTGTTGTGGAGGAATGGGATCTTATTTAGAGTGTAACTATTAAGTTCTGAATGATGATTATTTCTGTTTAGGTAAAGCATTGCTAAAATCAAATACAAGTTTATATGTTTGAAATAGTCATCTTAGAGTCCCTCCATTTCAGATCGTACACGAATATGTTACAGCTAATGCCACGCTTCCACTAGTCGTTTCTTAAAGTGAAACTGAAATAAAGTATTATGTTACAGATATATATATTCATCAAATAAGTTATAATTATCAAATATATACGCCTATAGGTAATACTGCAGGATGAGTAACCCAAATGAACTTACTTCAGAATGAGTAACTCAAAGATCACTATCGACAGCTTTAATATTTTCATTGAATACAAAATAACCTCAGGTGAGAAAAAATTGAAAATAGATGTATTATTGAATCACAATAGCTTCTTTTATTTTGCAATGAAATAATTGTTTCTACTCTTGGCACAAGGCCAGCCATTACCCCAGTGCATTACTGGTACTTTATTTTATCGAACCCGTAAGGATGAAAGGCAAAGTTAACCTCGGCGGAATTTGAACTCAGAATGGCAAGGGCCGTAACTCAATGCGTCAAAGCATGGCGTCCGACCCTCTTAATCAAATATAGTTTGTACTTTGCATGGTCCAAATCTAAGTATGTTTAATTAAATTCTCTAATTAATATTAGCAATCCATGTTTTAGCATAGTGCGTATTTGTAAATTTATTAATTCTCTAAGATGTATCGTCAAATAAATAAAAAAACAAACATATATATTAAAGAAAATCGTTTGCCCTTTGCTGGTCTTCTTAACTTCCTTAACAATTATAATTTGATTTTGTAGTGTCTCATCTTTTCATCTGAGAGACTGTGGAGGTAACTAACAGATAAATTGGCATCTCTTGATGAACAATTAAAAGCCCAACTTAGTCACGTATTAGGATGTACTAATGTGACTATTCGTTCGGTGATGAACTAAATATGACCGCTCTTGGCCTTTTCAAAAACAATAAACAATCGACTTTCAAAACAGTATCAAACATTTTTTGTGAATGGGTTTTATCATGCCAAACGATGATGAGTTAGCCTTCTTTGATTATTAACCGTCGTTCTCTGAAAGAAACGCGTTGATATTTTGGGAAATAATGTGGTCTGTATAGTAGATAGTGCAGTATCTGGGTTAGGTCAAACAATGAGATATTCTTAGGTATATGCTAAAATATTATAAATACATCTGAGAAACAAAGAATTTGCAGCCAGATCGAAAATGTAGCGTGAGAGTAAAGCGTGGATGTGGATGACAGCTTGGAGTTTATTGCAGAGCGGCATCATGCCACTTTACCTGGTATACGTGCTATAGGATATCATTTAGGATACTAATGTCTCTAGCAAGTAAGTCATGGTAATATCCCTATTATGAGGAAGTTTAGCCTACTGGGGACTTATTTCATATAACTCTACACATATACGCATTTATAGATATGCACGTGCTTGAGTGTATATGTGTATCTGTCTCTATATTGTTATATATAATAATCATAAAGGCAATATCTTTTGAAAGAAGTTTTGAAAGAGAGTCGTGAAATGTTTGCTCTAAACATGTTTTTCTTTTCCTTCGATTTCGATTATATATTTTCTAGGATGTAATTACTAAACAGGAAATTGATTGTAACAGAAATGTTAATTTTTTTCATGGTGATATCGAACCGTAGCATCATTAACAAGTAATCTGAAATATGTAGGTGTTATTTCATTACACGTACACACACACACATACATACACACACACACATACACACACATACGTACAGATAGACACACACACACACACACACACAAACACACACACACACACACACACACATATATATATATATATATGTTGAAGTCATGCGGATATTTATGGTGTTTTTAGGATTCACACCGGCCACAGTTTGTAAGGTTGTCTAAATGCTTATATCTCATATATGTTTGTGGAGGCCTCAGCTGAAACCAGACAAAGATTATGAATTTGATACACATCTATATTTGATGATGCATGTTTGAACCTCTATATAGATTTCTATCTCTTTCTCCCTCTCTCTGTTCATGTCTATGTGTAAATTATTCCAGTAGATAATAGCAATCACTTATACGACGTTAATCTATTCAACAATAACACTAACTTGACAACCTCTTTATATACGATGTTCCATGCCTTTGAGAAACATATTTAATTATTCATGTTGACTTCTATATAACAGGATTGTAGCGTGTGTGCTTTATAAACCGTAAGCTTATAGCCAACTGTTATTGTGTGACGGTTTCACTTTACGATTTAAGGCACTTAGATTCACTTCAACCAATAATATACTTCGGAAAACTGTGACCGTTACCATATTCTCCATCGTTACCACCACGAACTCATCTCGAAACTATGCGAAACAGTGATCGTTTTATATTAATTAATTATTTCTATTATTTATGGAGAAATATGCTGAATAAGTAGAAATATGCCAAAACGAAATTGATCGGACTTCGGGTTGTCTAGTATAGAATGATATTAAATTTGATCAAAGTAACAAGCTACTACATTTTACAAGGAACATGTAAGTGCTTGCAGCCAAATCTTTACTTCCTACCGTTACAAACCTATCAACCACCCAGCCAACCAACCAGCCATAATTATAATTTAGGTTTCTTCGAAGAATGCTCAAAGGTTTCAATTGTACTGACGATACACATTCTGATTGTTTTGACAACAGAATATCCAACAGATGAATATTCACGTGTGTTACTAAATCTGTGACAAGGCCAGACAATTCAAGCTCTGGTAAAATTATGGATAAAATTGGTTATTCACACTTAATTTATTAGATTTCGAATTCTGCATTCTGTGCCCTAAATTTCTATAAAGTAATCTAGACAGGTTGCTCTTGCCATATGGGCACATTTACCTCTGATATTTCGTCTAAAAAACAAATATTTACACACACCCATCCATAGGCTTAAGTTAACGAACTGACATATATGCTGTACATTTGTCCAGAGATTGTAAACTGAAATCTATATATCATTATTGTCTGTCAGAAGTTATAATATTGTTTATGTATCATAATCAATAGTGGTTTATGATTAACACGAATACAATTATGGAACATAGAAATTCTGCAGATATTTACGTCAATCACATATTGTAGAAATATAACTGTTTTCAACGCTCTTTCTTTTTATTTTATCGCAAAAGTAATTTTTGAAATATACCCATTCATCTTTATCTTCAGAATATATTGAAATGTATTTCGTAACTTCTATCTAGACGAACATTCAATCATGAATGTGCCTTTTTTAAAGAATTATCAGGAGATTATACACTTACCCCCCCCCCACACCCACATACCCACACACACACACCCACATACACACACACACACACACATACACATATATATATATAATACATCTATATAGATATGATATATATAATATATATATATATATATATAATATATATATGATATAAATATATATATATATGATATAATATATATATATATATATGTTATATATATATAATATATATATTATATATATATATATTATATATATATATACATCTTCTCTCCATTTTTTTTACAGAATATGTAAGGAATTCACTTGGTAATTTATAACTGAATTTCCTATCGTACCAAGATGAAATTCATGGAGATTTATGAACATTTAATAGTAAAAAAATGTCCACCGCCATATTTGTTATCTGAAAATGACAAGAAATTATACGAAATCCCACAACATCTTTTATTGGTTATGCACCCCGCTAGGAATATGTGGATCAGATGAATTCCATCACGATTGTGTGCGCAATAAATACCAATTCACCAAATAATTTAAAGATTCTTATTTTAAATCAACACTACACGTTCTAATCTCAGATCTTATTGGAACAGAAAATTGAAATATAACTTAAGAGAAATATCGAGAACTATGAAATTAAAAGTAACAGAAAAATAATTACATTTCCGCTTGAATGCGTTTGGAAATCAACATATATTTGCGTTTGTAAAATGTAGCTTGAATTTTTCATATTTGGTTTTTGTTTTTAGTTTGTGTATAAAATCAATGAATAACTCCAGCATAACGTTGAGCATCGGACAAAGTTACAAGAGATTGAATTTTGGGATTGATTATGTATGAAAGTTGAAAAAGTTATAATGAATTCAATTGAATCCCTGAGCTAAAAGACAGCCGGAAAAACATATTACTTCCAAGACAGTCAATTTTGATTATATTCCCAATATGATATACATGTCTCTTAAGATTATTCCATAAACAGCAATCTCTTCTTTACTTTATACATTTTTTTTGTGTCGTATGTGCTGATCTAAGTTCATTAAAGTAAAATACAATATTTGGCATTAGATATATTACACAGCCAACACAAAAATATATGGAACAGAGTTTGTGGTGAAAGTAAAAATACATTATTTACATTTCTGAATAAGGTCCTCAGTTATATTCTATTATTCTTTTAATTATTTAAGTGAATGGACCGGAGACAGGCTGGAATTGTGCCATGTAGAGATGTAATCAATAATGTAGAACCCAGGAACGACATTTGTAGTCAGAGTCGCTTGATGCTAATAAAACTAGCATAAGGTTTGGCATCATAGGTCAAGGCTTTTGGCTAAGAATTTAAGAGTTTGTTTTAACTTTCAGAAAAATATAAAGAAGACACACAATGCATGTGTTTTAATGCTTGTAGTAAACGGGATCTAATTTCCGAAAAGCAATAATTTTAAAATGTGCTCATAGCAGATATTCTATGCCAGATAATGCTGAACTTATTCTTGCAGAGTTTGTATTAAGCCATTTGTGGCCATATATCTGATAATATAGACTCTATTTTGAATTAGGTAATGAAATAGTTCATGATTTGCTAAAATTATTTATTATAGCGTA
>OZ024750.1:21120236-21127736 GCA_964016885.1 Eledone cirrhosa | reverse complement strand
CATTCATCCTTTCCGAGTCAATATCTAACGTATCTCTCTAAAGTTGAGGCCTAGTGAGATAGTTAGAAAGTTGGGCGAATGAAACCCGCAGTTAACGGTTTTGATGACTATCCGGCCAAATTTGGACTTCGATCTATAAAATAAGCTATACTTAAAAAAATGTTTCTATTTAAATAAACATCTCCCATCTAAATTTTATATAAGAACCATATGCTAAGGTACTGTGTGAGTTGTTAAATAATAATTCTAGCATGCTTCACACGATTTTTCATATACATTTTTGAGGTGGAATGAGTGTCGTAAGAAATACGATCATGAAGGTTAAATGACCCAATCACAGGCGGACAAGCAACGCACCTGTCGCTTTTTCAATGTCTCCGATATTAGTATGATGAAAACAGATAGTTATTCTCCAAAGGAAAACGTACCTTGAAAGTTTACAACTGAGTGGACACAACTAAAGACATCTACCATCTAAGTGAGTGTTAAACCATGTGAAGGATTAGATCCTCCACCAAAGTATGAGAATGCAGAACACAGACAAACTTAATAAAATCCACCAACAGTCATTAAGGGAAATAAAGTGTATTTCATTAAAAATACGATCACGAATTGCTGATTATTACATTATACTGTCCATTAGTTCATCATAGGCAATCTATAAATCGCTGTTATATATAATGTTTACGGCGGAAAAGTAAGTCTAGAAGGATTGGGATCTTTAAATGAAGAATAAATACTTCTGTAATTCGAAATATTTTGTTTTGAACGTAGAATATAATTTAGCGTTTATTGAAGCGTGAGGGAATATAAAATATACGATGTTTTGCAGAGAGAATATAATACAAATAATATAAGAATATAATCAATCCACTATAGCGTGTTTAGAGAAGTGAATCATCCATCCAGTAAAATGTAGATAGACATATATAAGATATTTGATGTCAATCAAATAATGTGAATATACACGCTTGATTTCATTGTTTCTACCACCTCCCTCTATACCTCGTAATCATAACCATCATCATAATCAACAAAGTCAGTATCAACAATACAGCCGCCGTTTACGTATCATCGTTAACATCAACATCACTACTACAAACAACCTCGTTACCACCTACAACCCTATCCTCATCTTCTCCGACACCACATAACTGTTTCTATGAGCATCAGCATCAACAACTCTATCACCCTTATAATCAGCAGCAACAAACTCTGACCTTCATCAGCACCATCATCCTATCCAGTATCATCATTCTATGCACTATCATGATCACCATCATAACCACCAGCATCATCATCGGTATCATCATCACCATCAAAACCTTCCCTTCTTAATTGGCGTTTATTTCTTCATGCTCTTTTCATATTTACATATTTGGTCTCATCTCACTTCATTTCATTCTCAGAAATTCTTTTCAACATTCTTTCTTTTTCCCTTTCTTACTTCCTAACTTTTCCTCTCTTTTTACCATTCAGATTCATTCATAATTTTCGATTTGGTTTTGGTTTATTTCCATCCAGACATTTTTGGTCAGTGAACATCTATTATGAAATATATAATATAATGCTACAGTAATTATTGGAAATGCTTATTTTCCTTCGTCTCCACCATATTCTCCAGCATCACCACCATCTTTCAGTTTGTAGAATCCTCTTTACAATACATAAACGTACACACGCAGCTAAAACATAGCTATTATAGAATTGCTTATCCTAATCGTATTCAACATACACACTCCTTGCTGTGCGATAATATAATCCTATTTTGTCATCTTTCAATGATATATTAACCCCTGCTGGGGTCTACTCACGGCAATAATGATCACGTCACTAAAATAATAAAACATATATCATTGTACGACTTATGATCAATAATCAATAACATTTAAGACGTTTTCCCAATTATATATAATCGTTATATTAATATTAACCCCTAAATGTGTATGGAATCAATAAAAAAAATGCGAAAACAATTCAACTAAGAGAGTGTATATGTGTATATTTATGTATATATATATTTGTTTATACACACACACACACACACACATATATATATACAGTACCTGTATGTATATATATATATATATATATATATATGCATGCTACTGTACGTATGTATACATATATATATGTACATATACATACATACTTATATATATATAAATATATATGTATAGAGAGAGAGAGAATGTGAGCGAGGGGGAAGGGGTGAGTTACCAGTTTAGACTAGTAGGGCGATTGCTCAGCAAGTACTCAATACATGGGACAGTAGAGTTTATGTATTGTAAAGGGTTAGAGCTTTGTGCCCGACGGCTGAGATCATGCCGTTTCGACGGCAAAAAGATAGCTGGCTACACTTTTCACTATATTATATCGGTCACACGGACAACCAAACACTTGAAAGCACGGTTCAATATCATAATCAAGTTAAATAAAATTATAAAGAAAATGACAAGAAAACACACAACACACGTTTCAACGAGGAACGTAGTCCACGTAGATTTAGAGGTATGAAATAAATACACGATGTTTCCTATGAATTATCGGTGTATAGCCTCGTTTAGCTTCCTTGAGTGAAGCCTTGTTAGCTATTCTTACGTTTCCGTGTATGATATTCAGAAATTCAATTTATATTTACCATGCGAGATATATTTTACATTTCTGCTAAGGTAATTTCAATAATATAATCTTGTTACTTCTAGAAAATATTTATTTCTCAATTATATGATCATGAGTGTATTTATGATTCTGTGAAAGTGTAAATTTCATATTTGTTTACATGTATATATATATGTATGTATGTGTAAGCGGACATACATATATATATATATACACACGCACACACACACATTTACACACACACTCACGTACACACACACACTTACACACATACACACACATATATATATATGTAGATAAATCTACCAAAAATATACGGTACTGTCCAATCCGTATGAAGAACTCAATGTAATCCAAATATCATGAAAAGAGAAGATGTATTCAAAACTGTTATCGATGAAAATCACAGGAAAACAGAGTCAAGATAAATTAATAAAAAACAACGAATAAAAACAAAGAAACAGTTCCTTATATTAAAAAAATTGATCATTTTACGATCGTTTCTAGGATATATGTGGGTGTTGGTATGTATATCATATAGATCTATGTAAACATTTTACATACTATCAGAGGGAATATACATACCTACACATATATATGCTGTCTTAAGAAATAATTTTTCTACTTTAGGCATAAGGCCAGCAATTACCCAGTGCATTACTGGTACTTTATTTTATCGACCCCGTAAGGATGAAAGGCAAAGTCAACCTCGGCGGGATTTGAACTCAGATCGTTAAGGGACGTAACTATGCTGGAAAGCATGGCGTCCGACCCTCTACCGATACTGCCAATCCACAATGATATTTGTTTATTGAAAAAAACCAACAAAGATTTAATATAATAGGTCTGTTTGGGAACAGGTTTTGAATTGACCAATAGAAAAGTAGTAAGTGGTCAAGTTGATAGAATAGTAGTAGTAGAAATTTAATTTAGGGGTAGAGGAATGCAGACTTCAGTTTTGAATGGAAAGAATACTTTGAATGAAAAGATTACTTTGGGGATGAAAAGTGGTCAAGCCGGTGAAAGGTACACGAAAATTTGATGTTATTAAAGAATAATGGTAATGTTTAAATCAAAGGAGAATTACATAGATCTATATGATATACATACCAACACACACATATATATCCTAGAAACGATCGCAAAATGATGAATTTTTTAATATAAGGAACTGTTTCTTTGTGTTTATTCATTGTTTTTATTAATTTATATATATATATATATATATATATATATATATATATGTGTGTGTGTGTATGTATATATATGTATATATTTGGAATTGAGCTTCGAACATAGCTGTATACAAATATGTATTTGAATTTCATACTTCTGAAGAAATACGGTATGTTTATAAATAACTATTTAGAAAGCCATATGAATAACACACTGGTAGAAGCAAGCGGGACAATCCTCGATGCATTTTGAACTCAACTGGTTCTCGTCAAGACGATATCTTCCGCTCTTGTAACTGCCGGACTATACACACACACACACGCACAACCCCCCCCCCCCCCACATACACACGCGCAAACACAGCCACCCACCACACCCACCACACACACACACATATATATATATATATATAATAAAGGTGAGTCAATAAGGTTATATTTCAAAAGGCTATATTTTTTAAAGATATTATGCGGCGAATTGTACAATACATGTTTGAATGCTTTCATAGTTATATTTAATTGCTGAGCATTTGAAATATAATCGGATGATTTCAGTAAGAGGGAAGCGAGATCTGTCAAGTATTTGAAGACGTCTGTGGAACAGACCAAGCAGACACGTAACAGGGCGTGGATTGGATAACATTTGTCGAGTAACGCTACATATGGAGCAAAAGGAACTAGAAATAATTTGCGATAAAGTTGCTATTTAACAAAAGTAGCAATTTATCCTGCACCATCAACCATATATATTTTGAATTAGACAGTGATAAAATGATAACATTGTGGAGAAGGAAAGATTGAAAAATAAAATCACGAATGCATAAAACAGCCCACCCAATTCAAACAGAAATTCTTCAAAGGACAATCAAACATTCTTCCGGTTTCACATGTTTCTATGAATGTCTAGGATCTATATATACCAAACTAAGCTAAAATATATATCAAGAGGTCTGCCTCTACATTGTGTCTATTGGAAAGCTACTCGTAATAGCCAAGTCACAGCACGATATTCAATTCTCAGCGCTTATCTCATATAACATTTCGAAGAATTCCGTAACAGAGCAGAAGAATATGCCAATTAAAGTCCTCGCCTGTACCACAATAAAATCTGCAGGATAAGTGGCATATATTGGAGACAGGATTCTTGGCTTTACAGGAAGAATCAATTATCAGGAAACCAAGCGTGGGTTGATACGAAGTCATAACTACCTTCAGGTCACTTTTACGATATAAAAGTTGGTATGTTTATTGCGGATGCATACGTAATTTTCAATTTAGCCTCTGTAACCTTGTATAAACGTAATAAATATGTATAAATGGAATCGCATTGCGTGATATTTTGGATTCAGAATCTGAAATAGTTTTAGCTTTCGTTCACACCAAATACTTAAAACAACGCCTGTATATACATATATACATATATTATATGTATGTATGTATATATATATATATATATATATATATATATATATATATATATATATATATACTAAAAAGCGAACAGATGGTGTTATCCATACACGTTAGTCGAAAGAAGGGGAAAAATAGTAGAGAAAGTGTTAGTAACGGAATGTGATATTAATCTTGCAGTTCGTGAATATCACAGGAAAAAAAGGCAATATCGTTTAGAATTTCGGACAATAAAAACACTGTGTTACATTTAATTGATGCCAAGTAGATAGAGATAAATACACAGGCGTATTATTTCACATCATTAATTTTAGAAACGAAATTACTCTAGAGGTTACAAAACTTTCTTTCTATAATATCATTCCGTGACATAGATTTTTATTTTGTATATTCTCAATGTATGTATATCTGGCCTCCAACACGGACGTACTGCTATTTACACCATATAACCATTTCTCTGCCAAATAGGTTATAGATATCAATCAACGTTTGCCATTGAAAAAAGAAACGTCATTGGAGATCTTGTTCTTTATATAGAATTATTATTACCACAAGTATAGGAAATAATATGTTGTTCGTAACTCCTCATATGCTGTATCGCATTAGGAAAAAGTTCTTGAAATGTACAAAGCTGTACTATAACTACATCACATTAACTGTGAACGTCTTACTTCTAATAGTCTAAATTTCTACAATGATCTGCCCTCTAGTAACGGTAATGTGAACATTTGAATAAACAAACGTGGTTTTCCATATTTTCTTCTAAACCATTTAAAGATGTTGAAGGTATTTAACCTCACTGCATGAGCAATACTTAGAAACATTATATGAACATTACATTAAAAATTAATATAGCTTATGAAATACTATGACATTTGCACGCGATGTATGTGCTATATAAGTTACTATAAATGTTAAATTAATAAGCCACGTTTTAAAATGTATTCTGGTAAATTACTAGAGGATGTTAGGGTTAAAGATACACACAATTGTTTCTACCTATTAGGCAGTATGAGCCAGTGTAAGTGTTCTTTTCTAACCATCTCGAAAACGAATGGATTAAGAGATAAACTAACATAATAGACGTGGTCGTTTGCCCTCCTAAAAATAGCGTCCAGATTTATTTTAATAAACGCCTTTAATGACTCATGTCTCAGTATCATCGTTTACGCGTACGTCTTTTCCATGCTTGGAGTTGAGGCCTGAAATATTTACCTTTTCATGAGTCTTAACCAGCTGAGACTACAAGATCACCGTAGAGAAAATGCTACTCCATCTCAGTATTAATCACAATTACCACTGAGTATTGTAGAGCAACTCGAAAGGAACTGTTTTGCTTAAGAAGACATCATCACCAGACCTGGGAACTGAACCTACAACCTTATGACCATAAAAACAGCACACCCGTCATATTTTGCCATTCAGTGTTTTCCTAAATATTGCACGGTCCTCTTGTACAAAAAATGAGGGAGGGATTAGCATAGCGAGATGAGACCATAGCGTCTTCTGCGTGGACATGTGGATAGCATTCATAAAATCTTCACACCCTTCCTATCAATGACCAATATAGTGAAATATATTTTATAACATTTTATATTTCTATACGTATATGTTGTAGGCTAAGAGATGAAACTCTCAGATAGGAGTACTATAACGACATTTTCATTGGTCTTTCCATTGCAGATATCGTGTGGTGGTCCGACATCTAGTCAGAAGCATCCGGTGAACTGAAGCGATGTTTGACCTCAGATTTTAGAAAACCAGAACAGATATGGTAAAAAATTCCGTCCGACTTTCTCACTATTCTGCTATGTTTTCTCAATTTTGCATGTATGAAAGACCAAATTATTCTCGTGGGCAGTTGAACTCACGCCGCAGAGTGGGAACAAATATTAAGAATCATTGTATCATTGTAAAGACTATCCATTATCTTTAACTTTTAAAACTGGTTTGCCAATCCCTAAGAAATTTGTCAATACTGAGCTCAATTTTAATCAACCATACTCTGCAGCCAAATACATTTATGACCTTACGTTACACATTAAGGCTTCATCAATTCTCCCGTTCATACAACTCTTCCTTATGCATTCCAATTATAGAATGTTTCTTTGGATATTCGGGAATTTTCTCTGCTCTATAAATGCAATTAAGCGACGTTGTAAGCACACTGAAATAAGGATGTAATTAAACTATATGTTATATTGATTTCCAGAAGCCTTCTTCGAGTATATCACGATACGGATGCTATATTCATAGAGAGATATGGCGGGCTTCAAAGATATGCTGACATCAT
>OZ024750.1:21092736-21115236 GCA_964016885.1 Eledone cirrhosa | reverse complement strand
AGATTAAGTATAAAATAAAACGTATCTATAGAAGTAATTGCGAGAGATCATATAAAGATAAATGATTGAACTACAAAAATTAATTCCCTGAAGATTCCCACATGAAGTAACTTTTATTATGCGTATAATGTTCCCACATGAGAGATGGTGAAGTCACAAAACAAATTTAGTGACAGAAGACCTCGAGGAATAGCAACAATAATCAAAGAAATTTAACCGAATATTGCAATTATTCATTACTTTTAGAACTAGCGTTCATTCAATACAAATATTTAGAGAGCTATAGTGTGTAAAAGAAAAGCTTCCAGTTGATCAGTTACTAACACACAATCCAGTATGCTAACATTCAAGTAACAACCCAAAGCGAATAACAGATTAACTAGTCAGTATTCTAATAAATCCGTAACCCTAACAGCACAGTGTAAAAGAAAATCATGAACATCAAAATATTTATTTTGCCTATAAAAGGCCAACGATCTAAACATATTATTATAGGCATTAAACATAATATTATAGGCACTAAATTAAATAAAAATGAATGTTAATCTACTTCACTTTAAACATTTAAATTTAAAAGGTCTGTCGAAACAATATTGGAATTTAAGCGGGAAAACATTACGTAATTTTTAGACTTCATTTGCTAACCTACTTCAAAATCATCCGTGTCCCCACAAATATAACCCAGCGATCTGTTTGAAATAGACAGGAATGCCATTTCACAAATGGCTTTCAGCTGTATCATCGGAATCATTTTAATGTCCTCTCGGGTCCCAAGGAAGGAGCCTATCACACACATTTTACTTTAAGTAAACAAGTGTGGTTGAATCGTGTTTGTAGCGTAGGAGACTTGGCGAATGAGCGAAATGCCATTCATTTCCAAGCAAACTTGGATTATGTGTGATGAGTAAATTTTGGTAAGGTCATGATAGAGCTACGACAGTTGCTATGTACACACATTTGGTCTTCTACGCAAAACTGCACCACAAAGACACCGGTGGACATGCTTATAAGGCTTATTTGTAACGTTTTCCCTCTAGTCCGTATTCATGATACACAGTCCCTCGGCAGTCGAAAACACACTCAGCATTAACGTGATTTTGCTCCGCACGTGACGTGATTTTTTGGTTTGTTGACATTAGAAGCTTACACTGGCAAAAGTGTCAATTCAACGGTCGTACCCTTACATACTCATCTCAATACACAGAGATGAATTAGACGGTAATCTTCTTGGCAGTCTCAGGCAAAATGAAGGTATGAAGTGTAAGTAGTGCAGCACCACAAAAACTGACAGCGACTGATGTATTCTGCAAGCTTATCACACAGCGGAGATTCATCAACGTAGCAGTAAGTATTGGTGGATTGGCAGTATCGATAGAGAGTCGGACGCCATGCTATGCAGCATAGAGTTACGGCTCTTTATGATCTGAGTTCAAATCCCACCGAGGTTACCTTTGCCTTCTTTCATCCTTACGGTGTCGATAAAGTAAAGTACCAGTTATGTACTGGGGTCGATTTAATCGACTGTCTCCTGCCCCTTCCAAATTACTGGCCTTGGGCCTATACTAGAAAACATTAGTAAAGCACACCTGATGGATTGACGCTATCAGTAGAGCGTCGGACAAACTGCTTTGCGGCATATTGTTACTGCAATCCAAGGTCTGAGTTCAAATCTGGCCAAGGTTACCTTTCCCATTTGTGGATAACATATAGTACAAGTAACGAACTGGATTGGATTTAATTGACTTTCGTCTCCCCCAAATTATTGGTATTATCAGAAATCATTCCCCGAATAATAAATTATTATTTAATGCATGCGTACGCGCGCGACCAAATACACATATATATATATATATGGTTCCTCCCGTTGCATCGTTATGTCTACGGCATCTTTATTTAATTTATAAATTAAATAAAAATGACGTAGACATTACAATACAACGGGAGGAAACATAATAGTACCACGGATGATGTCACAGATGTGTGCCGAAAGAACTTTGATAGACTATATATATATATATATATATATATATATATATATATATATATATATATATATTTATATCTGTATTTTTGAAATACGCCCTTTGAAACTGATCAAATTCGTGTTTGCATTACAATTTATTATGCATTAATCATATTGGATGAGTGGATTATAGGTCTGACTAATGTACGTGTTTCTGCCACTCCTCAGTGAATACAATATCATTTCTATCACCCGAAAAAAGCTATAGAATTCCAAGATAAATTATTAGAGTTCTCAATGACAGGTGTCAGTGAAAGAGATAATTGCTGGGAAAGATATATAAAGGAAATAATTCTCATAAAGACGAAGTATAGGAGCACAAAAGGGAAAAATCAATCATTAGAAGGGGAAACGGCTGTTTTGGGAGAATATGACTAATATAAATCCTATACGCAACGTTTATGTTTCTTTTTTCAAGAAAGGATTTAATATATTAGAATTTAATTTCAGAGAATGTATTTTAAAATCCATTATCTATGCATTAAATATGACACTATTTATAATTCGTCACGAAATAGCATTATAAAAGCGTTATACATACAATATAGTAATAATCTCTGTATATATATTCTATACGAAGTCAAACTACAAATTAATGATTTTTCAGTTAAAAATCATATTATGCACATTACATTATTGATCATGCATACTTTGTTTATCAGTAGAGAACGTTAAATATTTACTGTGTAGCGAACATGAAAACAAAATGATTCGTTGTACGAAATGCCGATAATTTCTCGTGAAGCCGAACTAATTATTACGGTCAGTATACAAGAATGTGTACTTATTAATTAGAAGACAACTATTTATGCTATTATTGCCGCTGGTTGTGGTGGTGGTGCTGCTGCTGCTGCTACTACTACTACTACTACTACTACTACTACTACTACTACTACTACTACTACTACTACTACTACTACTGCTGCTGCTGCTGCTGCTGCTACTACTACTACTACTACTACTACTTTTGGATAAAATAGCACAACACACAATAGATATGGAGCAACGAAAAATGCTATATGGGGTCATACAATTTGTAATTCTATTCCTTGGAAACCACATCAAATTGAAAACGGAAGGAAAATAAATGATATTGTTATATGTCTAAACAACAACTATGACGCAATTGATTATAACAGCAATAACAAAAACAAAAGAATAACATGATAACATTGAGTCAACACACACACATTCACAAACATACACACACACACATATAGATATGTCTTTAATGCGTTGAAATGTTCATGACCTCCAGCAGACAACTGAAGAAGGAACTGTCTCCCGTTTGTGCTTTCCTTTTATTTCTAAATACACTTTATCAAGTAACCACACAGCCCCTTGTTTCTTCTCTCTCTCTCTCTCTCTCTATATATATATATATATATATATATATACACACATATATATATATATATATATATATATATATATATATATATATATATATATATATATATATATACATATATATATAACTGTATATGCTTGCGCGTGTGTGTGTGTATGTATGTGTGAGTATGTGTGCGTGTGCGTGATTGTGTGTGTTTATGCGTGGAAATGTTATATATATATATATATATATATATATATATATATATATATATATAGATATAGATATAAATATATATATAAATATATATAGATGGATAGATCAGGCTGAATTTAGTTTGAAACTGGTTAAACCATTACTCACAAGAATACTTGATATTTCGGGTAGTAGAGTATCGTTATATTATAAAGAGTCCTGACTCTTTATAATATATATATATATATATATATAAAATGATATCAAATAAATGGAAAACTATATTTATAAAACCATATTTATTTTATTATATATATTTCAAGAGCACCAAAACTCTTTGGTATGCTTTCTTTAGATAAAGTACAAAGTTTCATACCTTAACATACCAAACTTATGGCTGAATATGCAAATGAATATGTAAATAATTGAAAGACAACCGTTAATTTAAACGACTATGGAGAGTTTAGATATATAATATATAATAGTAAGAGAGAGAGAAGAGAAGAAGGAAAACATAGTAAGAGAGAGAGAGAGAAGAATGAAAAAAGGAATGTTAAATGAAGTTCATATAACGTTAATTTGAGGGAAATATATTCGAACAGCTATCTATGCATATATGTAAGTATATATTTTAATAGTATGTGTATTTATATTAAAAGGATAATTTACAATTATTAGTTGTTTATAATTTGTTTATAATATGAGTTACGAGGGATGTGTTTGTTCTGTTTTAAGTAGATAAATAAATAAATAAATAAATGGGTATATTATGTAAATAAATGTGTATTTAATATTGAGAATGATTTATACATATATATATATATATATATATATATATATACATATATATATATATACACACACACACACACACACACATGTATATATATATATATATATATATATATATATATATATACATATATATACATATGCGTGTGTTTGGAACAATTAAACAGAAATAACAATGCAAACAACACAGTGCAATTTAGGAATATCCTAGTTTAACGCTTGATATAGTAGGAAAAGAGTCTTAATATTTTGGACATTTGTCCTTCATCTGTGTATGTGTGCGTGTCAGTGTGTCTGTGCGTGTGTGAATGTTTTGTGTGTATATGAATGTTTGTGTGTGTGTGTGAACGTTTGCGTTAGCATTTGCATGTGTTTGTATGCAAAAGGTGAATGGAAACAAAAAGAGAGTGCATTCGCTCGCTGTTTTAGTTTTCCATAAGCACAGGTGTTTTTCATTACCATACATTCGTGATGATGTTGAAGTTTTTTTTTAAATCGACAAAAATTGATCTTTTTTTTTAGGATCTTTCTTTTCACACCTTTGGGTTGCTTGAAATAAGCTGTATGTAATATAGTTGATAGTTTGTATCATAAAACGTTTTCATTTGATCTTAGATTGGTGTCAAAGTATGACCGAAGATTTTTATATATATGCACCTATATATGTAACTACACGATGTGCGAAGATGTGATGCATATCCGATATTTCACATCCGCGTTCACACACATAATATAAAGATTATCAGCATAATTTTATGTTCACTTTCCACAATGCCATATGCTGAACAGATTGTCACAGCCCGCGACCAGATGGATAGGAACGAGTTCGCCTTGCTCATAGATACTCTATAGTCATATAGATTAAAAGATGTACATTTACTTTATTTTAAAGTCACATTCAAATTATCAAAGTTTATTTAGCAGAGTACACATATAGTCAACAAAGCAAATGAACAATAACACTAAATATGAATGCGATCTTTCATAGTTTTCGGCCATTCAACTGGTCTGCGATCACACTGGCGCAATATAATTCTCTCCAGTATTTACATCGATCTATATGAAATCACATGGAGGAAGAGAAAGAGTCTGAGGCAGAAGATGAGAGAAAATGAAATAAATAAAGAGAGAAAGAGAGAGAGAGAGAGAGAGAGAGAGAGAGAAGGAAAGAGAGAGAGAGAGAGAGAGATAGGAAGAGGGAGAGTGTAAGAAGAAATGTTTTAGAGATATGATATGGAATAGAATATAAGAGGTCACAATTGAGAGAAGGAGAAATATTATTTATAATATATAAAGAAGGAAACATACAGAAAGAGCGAGTTCGAATGAGAAGAAGAGAGATAGACAGACCAAGTGAGAGGGAAAGATAAGTAGAGGGGTTACCAGAAGAACTCCTAGCCATTAAAAATCTGAATTAGATGTGCTACACGAAAGACTATCCATTAATCTATACATATACAACTACTCATAACTGTGCATATGCCTAAAGCAAGTGGAATGTGGCATTTATTCTCAAATGTGTTTGATGCAAAAATCTTATATAGCAAGGTTCAATGTTAACTTAAAGTGCCTCCATGTACAGAAGAATATACAAAGATTATATTCTCTTTGACATATATTTTGTAATGTGTACACAAATATATTAATACTTTCATGAATTACCCTGGCAGCACCGTATATCTCTGGTAGTATATAACATATAAATGGAAGGAATATTTGTTTGAGCGGGCCTGAATGTAAAAGCATATATATATATATATATATATATATATACATGTATCTCTCTCTCTCTCTCTCTCTCTCTCTCTCTCTCTCTCTCTCTCTCTCTCTCTCTCTCTCTCTCTCTCTCTCTCATATATATATATATATATATATATATATAAATAGGAACGAGTAGGACCCCGACGGCTGAGCTCAAGCCGTTTCGACGGCTAATTCTGGACTAAAATTTAGTCCAGATTTAGCCGTCGAAACGGCTTGAGCTCAGCCGTCGGGGTCCTACTCGTTCCTATTACCCACTCTACTACCCTAAGTATTGAGTACTTTGGTGCGTTATGGTCCACCTGGTTCCCTACCACATTTCCTCCGTTATATATATATATATATATATATACAGATACGTTTATCCCGGGTTCAATCGGAGGTAACCACAGTAAGTAACCACAGAGTATAAATATTTAATATTTAATATTAATAGGTACCTGGCGTGAATTTAGTTCAATCTTTGTATCACTATGTGTTTTCTCTAAATATAGTTTTTAAGGAATCCCCTTTCTTTGCATTCATTAACCAATGACCTCCACCCATCCCAATCACCACCCTCTCCTACAACCAGAAAATGTATAAATACCACCATATTACATTGACAGTCGGCTTTGCTGCCGAATGAAACAGTTCGAGTCTCGTAGAAGCCATTTATATATTAAATATATAGTGTGTTCTGTTATTAATTCTGACAATATTATTACACAAATATGGCCCTCCCCAACTATAACAATATATATATATATATATATATATATATATATATATATATATATCGTCATTGTCATCATAATAACGATCAGTAGTTTTCAACATATTCATCTCTATCGTCTGCTAAACTGTTTCATGCCGAAATAAAAGAACAGCGCAAAAATCAATGCGAATACAAACAAGAGGAGTAACGGCAGCTGTAAAAATAGCAACAATTGGAACAATGAAATCTATAGCATTAATAGGTTTAAAACAATAAGAAATCTATTGAGGTTTTTGACTATTGATCGCAACACATCCTGGAGCGTTTAACTATATTAACAAACAGTAAAGATCGACTGAAAATCTATACAATACCTGCTGCCACTGAATTTTAAATTTTCTTTCCTGCACTTTATAAAGCATTCAATGTTTTGTAACCCCAAACAACCAAAATCATTTATTTCTTCCTTTTTCTTCCTAGTGTCCTCGTAATTTCCACCAAATTTTATGAACACAACTCTCTCTCATCCTCACTGCCATACATACATACATACATACATACATACATACATACATACATACATACATACATACATACATACATACATACATGCATACATACGTATAGATGTCATAATTTATGTTCTAAGTTGAAGACCACACTTGTACATATTAGGTAACTACCATTTCGAATTTTGGCACATATATTTAAGGAGAAAGGTGATGATCTACGTGATGTTTTTATTTCTAGAGAAAATGTTAATTACTCTATACCCAAAGGCACTGCTAGAACCATTAGAAAAAAGTTACCGATTAGCAAAATAATTCACTTAAAGTAATTATGTAAATCAGTACATTATTGTAAAAATAAAATAACATAGACAATCTTGTTGAAAATATATAATCGTGAAATTTTAGTGAATACATTTTAAATTATAATCTGAGTTGTTTGTATGTAAGCATCCTGAGTGGATCAAAAATATATATGTATATGCATATATATATATATATATATATATATATATATATATATATATATATATATATATATATATATATAGTATTAAGGATACTATGGTTATGTATGTAATAAAACCTTTTATGGTTATATATTTTTTATACAGACCCTAAATAGTGAAAGATAGTCATTAATTACTATCTTACTACCAGTAAGATAAATAGCTCAATGTAATAACATCGGTTGTTTTACAGAGCAGTTATATATATATATATATATATATATGTGTGTGTGAGTGTGTATATATACATAAAGTTAGATATATAGATAGAGGGAGGGAGAGATAGCGTGAGAGCGAGAGACTGAAAGTAAATGTGGTGAGAAAATGGAAGCTAGAGTTTTGGAAACCGAACGGAGATAATAGAGGAATAGACAAAAAAGTTGCACTATAAAGCATACCCATTAAACAGACGATCTGGATGAAAACGCTCACCCAGAACTCTCTAGGTTAGTTGTAATAATTGTTTCTACTGTTGGCACAAGGCCAGCAAATACCCAGTACATTACTGGTAGTTTATTTTATCGACCCCGTAAGGATGAAAGGCAAACTTAACCTCGGCGGGATTTGAACTCAGACCGTAAAGGGACGTAACTATGCTGGAAAGCATGGCGTCCGACTCTCTACTGATACTGCCAAGTTGTAATAATGCCACTTTAAAAGGAACATGGTAAACTCTCTTAGATATTTGGGGTTAGAAAGTGTTCACATTTGTAGAAACCATCAAACTATGGAATGTCGGAGAAAGAGAACGATGCTCCAATATGATAGGACAGGTTGTAACATGCCGTCCAACCATGCCAGTGTCATATGCGTACAGTGATGATACGGAGTTTCTTTTCCATCCCATATTGTCTCTTTAGTTTTTAGAAACGACGGTTTTGACCGAGCAAAATATTATAGAAATACTGCCCAGTCAATCCGAAACTATGAGCGTATTATTTACTTTGTCTTTAATGCTGGTAAATATAGTTGGTACTTCTTGCATATCCAGTGACAATTTAAAAAAAAAAATTCCATGTGCAACTGTTTCTGATAACCAGCTCTAAGGTGAGATGTCGTATTCTGCAATAAAGTATTTTTCCAAGAAAGTAATGTAAATGTTTGGCCAGATTTTAACTCACAACTTATATAATGATTTTTTTTACTCCAGGTAAAAAGGTCAGAATTTTTTTTTTCTATTAATACCAATCCCATTATATCACTGGCAATATATTTTATCGATTCCCCAGGGAGGAAATGCAATGTCTACGTTGGGGTATTTTAAAGTCTGAACTTAACAAAACGTCATTAATTCTTACAATGAATGCTGTTCAGCATTCTTTCGATACTACGAATCCTTCACTCTGACCTATGATACACACCAAAATAATCTAACCACGCGGGCAGCTCGTTACTATAGAATATTACTTAATACCGATATTAAATCATCTTACAGGTATTGGAAAGCAATTCAACTGCGGCGTCTGCAGAATTATATTTCAGATTTATACGCGTTAATTTTCTTTGATTTTGGAACTAAAATATCCAGCTGATATCTTAAGAATTTACATCGCCAGCTACAAAGTAGACGTATGTGAAATATAGACGGCGCTTAGATGTTAATATATACTCTGGAGGAGGAAGAATAAATAAAATTCTATCTGTTCGCAAGTTTCAAGAAACTAGCTAGAAAAGTAATTACTACAGCATTTATGGAAGAAAGTAATCTACTGTTTGAAAAATGATCTTGCCTTCAGTAGGTGTAAGATATTAGAATCGGTATATTATTAAAGCACTATTTGAAGATTTTATTTAGTTTCTTTGAATGAGTAAATATAATGGGCTTTCTGGTTAAAGTGTGTAATCTGAATTTATGTACTATCAATTTTAACATACACCGCATGCTGTTCTCATCCAAGAAAGAGTGACAACTATAATACATATACATATCATCTATCGGAGTCGTTTCAATAGACCAATTCGACCATTCATTCCTTTTGCTTGATTAATCTGTGAAACTCATAGTAGACTATGTTCTCATGTTTTCATGTTTTCATGAATATGACAATGTGGTAAAAGAAATGGACTATCACCCTCACGTAATTGCACAGCCAAGTGCAGGAAAAGTGACAATAACATAAGACTAAGGATAAGACAGCTGTACAGTATTTATTCCTACTATCTCGCTTTGAGATCAGATATTGCCGACACCAATTTGCCTTTCTCATTATAGTTTAACCACTTGGGTCTCTTTCTCCCTTTGTTTCTAACTCTACATGAAATTGGTTATTTACACATCTGGATAGGGATGAATGCCACCAGGACTAATATGAGAGCATTAATACTGTTTGGTTAGGAATTATGTTACCAGTGATGAGTGAGCATCAATAACTACAACGAAAACAAAAGTAATAATTCGTCGAATATTTATTCTAAGAAAAGAAGCAAATAAAGACAGCGTGCACAGTTTCAAAATCATAGCAAATGAATGCACGTATGATTATGTTATGCATAGAAATAATTATTTCTACTTTTGGAACAAGGCCAGCAATTATTCCAGTGCATCATTGGTACTTTATTTCATCGACCCCGTAAGGATGAAAGGCAAAGTTAACCTCGGCGGGATTTGAACTCAGAATGGAAAGGGCCGTAACTCTATGCTGCAAAGAATGGCGTCCGACCCTCTACCGATACTGCCAATCCACCGCCATAGAAATAATGGCAGTCATTTATATATCCGACTTCCAACTTACCGCATAAAAAAAGCACATTTGCATGGCCTTAATGCTATTATATTCACTGGACACACAATAGCCAAATGGTAAAGGAGTACTCTTCTTAATCATTAGGTCTTTGATTTGATTCGACTGTCATTTACAATGGTCTCGTCTCAAAACAATGAGTGAAATTAGAGATTATACCGAAAACACCGTGTAAGATATTCTATGGTCCCCGGTTCTACGTATTATTTCCTGGTTTGTCATATCCTATTATTATGAAAAAACACTATTATTTAATCAGAAGTTTGGGTTTGTTGTCAAAGGTTTGATATTTTGAAATTTTCATATTTTTCAAGAAAAAGCACATTTAAAAAAAATGTATCAGTTCATATAATTAAATCAACAGAGTATATATTTATTTTATTACACAAGCTTATCAAAAGCAAACAAGTAAAAACAATTAACACTTATAAAGCAACTTATATACGTCAGAAATGACTGGATTTCCTGGATTGGCGGTTGTAGTCCAATTCGCATTCCCACACTAGCCTCCAGATATAGTACCCCATCATTTTTTCATTGTAGTGGCCCTGGTACCTCTGCTCTATCTCCTTCACATCTTGGTGGAATCGTTCGCCTTGTTCTTCAGAGTAGGCGCCCATATTCTTCCAGGTGAGCGTCCAGCATATGGAGTTTAAGCGACATCCTGCATTCCATGGCGCCAAAAACCGTTATCAGATCCTTCACCAGTTGCTGGTAGTTTTCAGCTCTGTAGTTGCCCAGGAAGCCCTCAACAACTGCTTTTAAACAGTTCCATGCTGTTCTCTCAATCCTATTGAGCTTATTGGAAAACTTGGTTGACTAAAACACCTTCTTTATCTGAGGTCCAACAAAAATTCCACCTTTGATTTTTGCCTCATATAACTTGGGGAAGAACTCAAGAAGGTACTTAAAAGCGGCTGATTCTTGGTTGAGAGCCTTTACAAACTGCTTCATCAACCCCAACTTAATGTGCAGTGGCGGCATGAGCACAATCCTGGGAGCAACCAGTGGCTCCCACATGACGTTCCGGGTCCCAACTACAAATTCTGTTCGCTGCTCCCAGTTATTTCTTTTGTAGTGGTCAGCGGTGGCTCTGCTGTCCCAAAGGCAGAGGAAGCATTGGAATTTGATAAAACCTCTTTGGAGTCCAAGCAGAAAGCCACCATCTTGAAGTCTCCAATGATTTCCCAATTGTACTGGTTGTATTGCAGAGCTCTCAAGAGGACTTTCACACTGTAGCAATATTCCTTCAAGCAGACTGAATGAGCTAGGGGCAGTGTCGGGGACTTGTTTCCATTGTGGAGGAGGACAGCCTTCGAACTTGTGGTGGAGCTGTCTATAAATAGCCGCCACTCCTTGGGCACAAACGGCACCCAATAACGTCAAACAGTCCAGGCACGTCATGGCAGAAACAGAGGCCATCCCTAAGAGTGTAAAAGCCTAAGAAAGGTTCGTGTCGACTTTTCTGACTTGTCACCTGCACTTCCCCGTTGACCAAGTTCCACTGCTTCATCCTGGAGGCGAATGCTTAAAACACAATTTACCCTTTATTCAGGGTGCGAAAATCCAGTATCAATAAATCTCTTTAATCCACTTTTTAACAATTTTATACTTTATTGCACTTTTATAATTTTCTTTAGGTATTACTCTTTATTTTATAATTTTAATTTAACCTAAAAGATATATAAAAAATCATTTAACATAAGCAAATTAAAGTTACATACAACGTATAATCCAGCATACAAATAATTCTTGTGAATAGCTTAGATGTTTTACAAATCCAAACTTTTAACTGTTTAATAGCACTTTTTTTCATTTATTTTGGACCTGAGCAACACAAAAACGTGATCACAAACCAGGAATAAAGAAACCATTTTCTGTGTTACACGGTGTCATTCAATGGGCCGGATATATCGCCCATCGTATTACACTGAATACCATCGATGATAACGTTAAGTGTACACCTGTTACTGGATTCATTAGTCACGCCATTATGGAAGATGATCTGTACCTGTAATTCAAATAACCAGGCTCGGTACACAGTGTTTTACGCTGCATCCCGGTCAGAATTATATATGTGCAAGTCTCTATGGTATGATCACCTATTTGCATGTTGATTTCTGAGCGGAGCTATTACATTGATTGAACAACAAGAACACCCACCCAGGGGATCCGATGGGAGTCGATTCCAATTTATTTCCAACATAAAAGAGCTCTCTCGTTTGCATATAGCCAAGATCATATTATATTGAATACCTATGCATTTGTTCTGTTATATACACTAATAGAAATAAGATTATCTGACAGTCATTGCCTTTCACAATTCTTTTATGGTGTGGAAAATAATGACACCCCTGAAAACACCTCACTGAAGATTTACAGCATTAATGAATGCGGAGACATTTTACTGGCCGTCTATATAAAATAAATGCACCCAGAATCTACTAGAATGTTAAGCCGTTTACATAACAAAAGTGCATGTGACATCATTTGCAAAAGAGAACGTACTGATCGAAGAGAATGATCGGCACTATTCAACTGATTTCAACCATCTATTACAATGGCATTTATATTTTGTTTCTTCTAGGTTAACTTTATTCTAAATTATACAATTATTATTGTTTTAAATTATTAAATGGAATCAATATTTTCAATTACTGCTGAAAACGTATCTTATTTCTCGAAAAAGTTTGTATACGTATTTATACATATACATGTATTAAAGTATTTAGTGTACATACATTTATGTTTAGCCTATGTACATTTTGGAAATGTAATGTTGAAAATTATAGCTTGTTAGAATTATACCTCCATCGTTTAGGATGTTGAGTTTTCCAGTTGTTCGAATACCGAACAGTTTGTTCGTGACATTAAGTTGCAAGAAACTGATTATTCCATAGAAACGTGTACACTAAACGTAGACATGATCACGATACGGCGTGGCCCAGTATTTGACATGAGTGTCTCTTTAAACTATCCGTACAATTCGTGTTCTACCAGCAGAGTAGCCTGGCGCAACGTGAGATAAAGCGTATTGTGCGATCCGGAAATCGAACATATTGCTTTATAGTCGCCAGATGAACACCCTAACCATTTGGCAACTCGTCTTTACTGAAATGTATACAAAGAACCAGGAAAGAAGCGTTTACTGAAATCGGATGAAGGAAGTTATGTTCCGACTGGTATTTTTAGAGATACTAGAGAAATACTAGAAGAAACATCAAAAAGTTTTCCGGTGGTAGGAAGCAACATTTAAACTGAGAATGCATGGTGCCAGAAAAGATGGTACCAAGTACCCTGTCCAATGCTTTACCGATTTCGACAAAACACTAATTTATTTATCTAGTACGAAATAATGTTTTCTGATTTAGGCACAAGGCCAACAATTTTGGAGAGGGGAAAGTCTATTAAATCGACCCCAAAATGTTAGTGGTGCTTTATTTTATCGACCCAGTAAGGATGAAAGACAAAGTTTACCTCGGCGAGATTTGAACTCAGCACATAAAGGGCCGTAACTCTTTGCTGCAATGCATGGCGCCCGACCCTCTACCGATACTGCCAATCCACCGCCCTCAATATTTCTTAACAGAAACAATGAAACAATAATGACAATCAAACCGGACACCAGCGTGATTTGAACACTAAATAGATACCAACGTATTTCATCCGAAACTTTAACTTCGTGCAAATGTGTCTACTATATATATAATATTGTGGGTAACAAAAAAAAAAAAATTAAGTAGAATATATAATAATTTTGTATAATATATAACAAATGAAACTTATATGATATTTAGTTATTAATCAACTACACTTAAATCATCAATGAAAGAAAAAGTAATGTCTTGGTAATGGTTAAACAGTCTATTTCATTTCTTCATTATTCGTTACTCCACCCCAAGCTATTTGCACTCCACGAAATAGACTCCGAGACAATGATAATTTCTTAATGATAAATATGCAATGAAGAGATTTACTGAACTACTGTATCATTACCAGCAATCAACTTGATTGCAAACGTCTAAAGAGTTGAGAGACGTAAAATGTTTACCCTATGGTAGAATTCATTCACTTTACGCTAAATCATTATGAGCTATGTATAAATAAACGGTACTACTACTACTACCTCTACAACGATGACGACTGCTGCTGCTATATCTTCCAATACCACACCTATTATCACTACTGCCAACAATCTTTCCTGATTTAGATACAAGGCCGACAATTTTTCGGGAGGTGAATTACGCAACTGCGTAACAGATACTTTATTTTATCGTCCCTGTAAGGACGAAAGCAAAGCTAACCTCGGTGTGATTTGAAATCAGAACGTATGGGGCTATGACTCTATGCCGCGAAACACAGTATCCGACGCTCGAACCATGCTGATAATTATGATTTGTAGTATAGGCACAAGGCCAGTAATTTGGGGGAAGGGAAGGTCGATTAAATCGGGACCAGTACTTTACTGGTACTTTATTTTATCGACACCGTAGTGATGAAAGGCAAAGTAAATCCCGGCGGGATTTGAACTCAGACCGTAAAGGGCCGTAACTCTGTGCTTCAAAGCATGGCGTCCGACTCTCTACCGATACTGCCAATCCACCGCTATGACCATGCTGATAATAATGCTATAATTATCCTTATCCACTAGTCATATACTTATTGTAATAACACTGCAAGATCGAGCGCAGCGTTGTGTGTAATGGGGATGCGCAGTGATTTATTTTGGCGTAGCCTACAGTTTTGGAAGTGTGAATAGGTAATATGTCAATGTGCAGTCCATATTTGTGCTAATATCTATATATTGCATATATTTGTGCGTTTTACATTTTGAGCAATTGTTAATATTGGCTATCAGCACGTCTTTAAGTTTCATAATTTTGAGGTGGATGAATACAGGACAGCTTCAGCACTCGGATTGAATCTTTATGTAGTTCTTTTCATGCCTTTCTATCTCTGAATATGTATTTGTCGTTAATTTTTTCTCTTAAGCTGTTCAGCCTCGTTAGGGACAGGGTCGACGAAATTTGCAATGTTCAAAACACGTGGTGTGTCAGGACAGAACTCATACACTTCTACTAATAGATTATGCACCATGTTAATATAATTCCTTCATCAAACTAAGACTGTAAACAAGGCTTTAACTAACGATGTTAACAACTGATACACAATTTATCAATTATGCGTACTTCAGATTCTATTCAAAGACGCATAATATATAACAATTCTGTACACACACACAAAAACATACACGGATGTACTTGAATCCACGGGTAAATATACAGCGGCTCACACGCACACGCACACACACACATACACACACACACACATATATATATATATATATATATATATATATATATATATATATATATATATATATATATATATATATATATATATATATATATTGCATATATGACGATTCTTAATAGAATATTGATTAACATGCAGGTGCAGACCACCTATGATTTCACTTGTTAAATCTGTAAATTGAAGCGTGTTTGAAACAACGAAACAACAAAATTAAACACCATTTAAATATGCATATAAGGATACATTGCACGCAAGCATGTATGAGGATACATACACAGACATGCCATTAGAATTATCAACAATTAATTAATACGTTTCATAAAGCTGTTCCATTTGATAATCTCAACGAAACCACCTGAGAGTTTTATAGACACGTATATTCTTAATATATTTGTGATCTGGGATTCATTATGATACCTGGTTTGAACAGGTTGCCGCCGGTGGAGCATGTTGCTTCCAATGTCTGAGATGAGTCGATAAATGATGAGTGATAGAGAAAGAACCGACCCTAATACCTGACTGGTACATTTTTATTGAAATTGAAATTATGAACGGCAAAGTTGGCACCATTGGGATATTAAAGCAGAAAGCAGTGAGCTGGCACAGAAAACATGTTATTTAATCCGATGCCCTAACGACTCAGCTAATTCGTCACCACTTAGTATATTGATAGAAATATTAGGTAGTCATACTACATCATTACAATCCACTTGGGACTGAATTGTTTTTCCATTATAAAAATTCTATCGCATTAGATCTAATTCATTAGGCTATAGTATTTAGACAAACAGAAGAAACCATGCGTTTTAATGTACTACAGATTGTACGGACTGGCTTTACTAAAGTCTAATAACTCATTATCGAACATTTGCATTTGAATTAGTAGAAAAGAATCACGAACGATTAATTGATGTTAAATCGAATGAAAATATCTCGACAAGAATCTCAACTTACATTTATAAAATCACATAAAATATCCCAAACTAAGCAGATTTCAAGTTCCATTCAAATAAATTGTCATTTTGTTAAATACCGTCATTAATCTAAGTTAATCATGTAAAGCATTTTCGCAGATTCCTTAGAACATGAAAACTAACCGCGCCTCGGCCGACAAAAATAAAGAAAGCTGACTGTTTAACTGACGAAAGAGCGAATAAAAATGTGTTATCCTATACTTAAAAATCTCTGTATATATTTATATTGGTTTAGGACCAATGTGGTTCAAAATCAGCATGCATGAGTTTTAATGGAAACTAATTTAATATAATTGTTTCTACATTTGGCCCAAGGCCAGCAATTACCTAGTGCTTTACAGGTACTTTATTTTATCGACCCCGTAAGGATGAAAGGCAATGTTAACCTCGGTGGGATTAAGGGATTAAACAATTCAATATAATAACACTTGTTTTGAATATCCAAAACGGAGAAAGTAGGCTTTGCTAACATCAAATTTTATACATGTTATAAAAAGCCTTTATATATATATATATATATATATCAGCTTCACTTTTTGAACCCCTTTTATATATATATATATATATATATATATATATATATATATATATATATAAAGGCTTTTTATAACATGTATATATATATATATATATATATATATAAATATATATATAAATATATATATATATAAATATATATATATATATATATAAATATATATATATATATATATATATATATATATATATATATATATATATATATAAATATATATATATATATATATATATATATATATATATATATATATATAAATATATATATATATATATATATATATATATATATATATATATATATATATATATATATATATATATATATATATATATATATAATATATATATACATAAAACACATCAGATATTATTACGAATACGGCAATCTAAGGCTTTTCAATCAGTAAGAATAAGCATCATGTCTTGAAATAGCAATAACTGTATATAAATTATACACGATTGATTTCGAAATGTATTAAGATAATTTCTTTTCATCTTTCAGTCATAAATTTGATATATTGTTAGATTAAATTATTTGCAAAAACGATAATCTATGAATCGTGAACATGTTATTTCAGTTGCCATTAAAAAATCTCAAAATTTGATGTAATCTCTTTACTTCTTTCTTATGAAATATTCGTCACACTATTCACAACCTGCTTAATGACACTAACGATATTTCCTTAACATAGAGTGCAGTGAAATTGTGCCAGTAACCATATACAACAAAAGGTTTGACAGCAAGAAATGAATGCTAAATTACAAGTGCATTTTCAGTTTCTGTGCTTTGAAATAACATATAGAACTCTTCAATGAATTACTTGCTTTGGTTTCCATGAGCTGACTCATCTCAAGTCAATTACTAGACAAGTAAAAGTTCGAAACTTATTGCATTAAATTGAGAGTAGAGGGAATCTTATTTTTCCTTTTATTCCTTTAAATATAACATAGTAATAGAACGCTGATTGTTTCTTAGACATTAAAAATTGAAACCTAAACCCAACATTCATAGCTGTACAACATATTACTCATACCACACGACAACATGAATGTTGTTAAACTTGTAATTTCAAATGCGAGATGTTTAGATTATAGATGACAAATACGGAGAGTTATGGTGAGGTTAGGAGACAAGGAATGTAAAGGAATATGCCGTAATTCCAGGCCACTAATGGCACTAAGATGCAAATGGTTATTCTGATAAATAACCGTGGTTTCATGGATCCTATTACAAAACAGCACGAGATAAACATAAACATGTCAGCATGACACAATAACAAGTTTAACATATATCAATGTATAAGCTATACGTGACAAGCAGCATATACAAGATGTAAGGTACAGACATTAGAAATCACGAATCAACTTCAATTACTAGTTAAAGTATCTTTATGTCACTTGCATCCATATTTTTCCTTACCTACCTTCTTAGATAGATAGCTCATTTAAACAGTGACAGAAGAAAGCAAGAGCAATATATGTGACTAGAATATTAGAACAGTTGCAGATACATTGGGCGTTGAAAAATGTATTTATAGATACAAATTATTTCCCCGCAATCACTTACTTTAATTAAATTTGACAATGTCAGCCAGTAAATATTACGTGACACACGATTCTAATTAGATTTTCTGCTGCTATTTATTGCGTGCGTAAATATTCTTACTGAAAATGGTATGGGATGAATTAAATATCAGCAATGACAAAATTGATGATAAGAAGAAACAGAGGTGACGTAAACAGCTACATCATTTCCAGTTAAGAAGAGGAAAATGTTTTCTGAATCAGTACGGCTTCTTATGAGAATGGCATGGAGTAAAAAATATTTGGTTCTTTACACAACATCTCTACCTATATTTAATTTCATCTTTCTTCGTTCCCTGTCCAAATCCTGCTCGAATTTATTTTAACTTTCATGACAAGCTACGACTCAAATATGGAAGTATAAGTTAGATTTACAGCATCGTATTTCACTGGCCTTTACTCAGTTGCCAAAATGAGATACACCTGTGATACAACGGCCCTGCATCACACTGAAACACATTGCCAACAACGATTATAGTGCACGTGTTTGCGAACTGTAAATTACAAGTTTATTCCATGAGCATGCTGTTTCATTTTTCTGGAAACTAAGACAATACTCACCAGAACTAATGGAAGACCATCATATGCATATACCGTTGTAAACCCGCTAAAACATTAGTATTATTACCATTACCACAGTTGTTGTATAGGCGGCGTGTGGGAAGAAACGATATATCCTCGAAAAAAAAGTTTTTATTGTATTTCTATTGATTTTTAGAGTTCAATACACGCCGTCGTCAAGGTTTGTGCTATCCCTTCGCGACGATAAATTATTGTAGCGGCCACGTCATGGGGTCGATATATTAACCACAATTATCCCTTGCCGCGGTAGTGGGTCAGACGCCATGCTTTCCAGTAGAGATTTACGCCCCTTTATGGTCTGGGTTCAAATCCCGCTGAGGTTAACTTTGCCTTTCATCGTTACGAGTCGATAAAATAAAGTACCAGTAAGACACTGGAATAATAGCTGGCTTTGTGCCAATCGGAGAAACAATTATTATTAATATATCTCAGTCTTTGATGCCATTTATTCGGAAAAGTGGCACAATTGAACAACAAGCAGCTACCTGCAGCCTCAGATATTCAGGAAATATCGGAAGGTCCTCGCTGTTTTCTGTAGATATGCCATGAGAAGTGTTCCAAAAAGGGAGTTGCTCTAATGTTCTTTAACCGGAATTGGAAGCACTTCGATATATTACCTAGTTCTCTTCAGGTGATAGGGTTGAACTTGATATCATGGCAGTCCCAAATACACTTCAGTTCCGACTTAAGATCATGGTACCGGTTTTCTCCTCCTTTTCTTACACTCTTGTATCAATAGGACAGGATACATCTACAATCAGGCACGATCGTGTTTCATGTCAAAACCACCAGGCCAGGTTTATTGTGTTCTAATTCTTTATCTGTTTGCATCCTGAAATCCCACAGCACCTTCAACCTATCGTTTTCTATCACCGACTCTGGCGTATGCTCATACTACATCGCAGAGTGGAGTAAATTATTCAGTTTGTATAAATGCCAGTTGATCACTTTTCCTACAATATCATGCCTCGATCCTTTATAATGAGTCTGGGCTAGGTGTTTACACATGGATATGATGTGAGCCACAGTTTTTTTCTCTCTCTCTCAATCTCTCTTTCTCTCTCTGCACTGGGGTGGATTTAATCGACTTTTCTCTCCCACCAAATTGCTGGCCTTTTGCATAAAATGGAAACAATTATTATTATTATCATTATTAGTATTATTGTTATTAAAAGTAGCTGTGTTAGTAGTATATTTCATATACAGTATTTAAAATATGAAATCGTCAAGTAGATGCTAGTAGATAAGGTTATTAGATATATTCAATAATATTGCATAGTTTAATATAAATACATCGATTTTACCTGGTATAAAATGAAAAAAATATTAGTAAGCGATAACATTTCGAATATATAAATAATTGTTTCTACTTTTTGGCACAAGGCCAGCAATTACCCAGTATTTTATCGACCCAGTAAGGATGAAAGGCAAAGTTGATCTCGGCGGGATTTGAACTCAGAATGGAAAGGGCCGTAACTCTATGCGTTAAAGCATGACGTCCGACCCTCTACCGACACTGCCAATCCACCCCCTTTCGAATATATAAATAATTGTTTCTACTTTTGGCACAAGGCTAGCAAATAACCCAGTAAATTACTGGTACTTTATTTTATCGACCCTGTAAGGATGAAAGGCAAAGTTAACCTCGGCGGGATTTGAACTCAGACCTTAAAGAGTCATAATATAAATAATGGTTTCTTATATAGGCACAAGGCCAGCAATTTAGGGGGGAGTCGATTAAATCGACACCAGCGCGTGACTGGTACTTTATTTTATCGAGCCCGTAAGGTAAAAGGCAAAGTTAACCTCGGCGGCGGGATTTGAACTCAGATCATTAAGGGACGTAACTCTAAGCTTCAAAACATGGTGTCCGACTCTCTACCGATATTGCCAATCCATCGCCCTTATAGGTCGTAATATAAATAATATTAGACCATAATAGTTAGGTTTAGCGTTTTATGTCTATTTTTATATGCATTCTCGTGTTGAAGAACCTCGGATATTACTCGTTTTACATGGATGTTAAGAGATCGAGAATACAAAACATCCCAAGGCAAGTGACGTCAATCACTTACAGGGCCAATCTCTAGCAACCCCTGGTAATCTGTGCTAGTTCAATGAACCTGAGCAACGTGAAAGGAAGTGCATTCGCACAAGGACAAGTATTGGAACAGCATTTGGAAATCGAACAAATTTATGATGGTGAATCCAACAACCCTATCCCTTTCGCCATGTGTCTATACATTTAAATAAAGCTAAACGTAGTAAAGGCATATTTATTGGTAATAATACTGTGTTGTGGACGAAGAGTGGTCGGTGGTTCAGACGTTGGATTCGCAATCGTTAGGTACCGAGTTCGATATCTTGGGTAAGTGACATTTACCATAACCACGCGTTGATATATATCTTGAGAGTAAAATTATGTAGACACAATTTTCTTGAAAGCCCGTCGAATGAATTCTACCTTTAATTCAAAGCTCCAGCCTTCTCATACATTCAGTCACGATGAATCTCCCTGAGACATACCTTAACTGTTCACGTGACTGTAGAATTCCAAGCCACTTACACGCTATGTTTATGAGATGGTGGCTCTGTTCATTGAACACCCATTTCTAAAGTCGACGTAGACACATTCCATTATTCGTTTATAATGTAGGTTGAATTACTTTTTATCACAGTGGAAGTTATGGTGTTTTATTTATCATTCCTATCATCATTTTAATATAGATTATGAAAAATTGAATCTTCAGTACTTTACTATTTTAGCAATTTAATTTTCCCTGTTTTAGAGTGCCAATATAAGTGGTGGCTTGATATATTAATCATGTACTTTCACTTTCATTATCCTGTTAATTGTCAGACTGTTAAAGTATTTGCAAACATAAATTTAATGTAATGAATAAAAATATACTACAACAAATATTTCAAATTGTTTTGCAAAGAA
>OZ024750.1:21075236-21080236 GCA_964016885.1 Eledone cirrhosa | reverse complement strand
ATTATTACACAAATATACAAAACGCATACACAAATGTATATACGTATGTATGCTTTTGCGTTTGTATATATATATATATATATATATATATATATAAATAAACGCAAAAAATGAAACGAAATTTCATTTCCCACTCTTAGTACGGCTGTTACTTAAATATAAGTATGTATACGTACATACATATATGTATTCAGATGTACAGTAGTATGTATATATATATATATACATACATGCACACACATATATATATATGTACGTATGGATTCACCGAACATTTATTATAATGCTCGGTGTGTTTGTAAACAAACATCCCGTATTAAGCCGTAGTGTCTAGCAACCATCGTTGCTCGTTTGTTCAACACTGACAAAGGAACACTGTACTAGTTTCAATTTTATTAGCCATCGTCAGCAACGTATACCTTCCTGCCAGATGATTGAACGTCTGAAAGTATATACTTTCCTTATGCATATTAACGGCTGAGCAGCCTAATTTGCATATCGAGTGGGTTAATCGGCCGGGTGCACCGAAAACGATAAACGGAAAAATATTAAATGAAATTTCATTTCCCACTCTTAGTACGGCTCTTACTTAAATATAAGTATGTATACGTACATACATATATGTATACAGACGTACAGTAGTATGTATATATATATATTTATACATACATGCACACACACACACACACACACACACACACACACACACACACACACACACACACACATATATATATATATATATATATATATATATATATATAACATATGTAGGTGCGTGTGTATATATATAGATATATTCAAAATTTTAAGAAAGTAGAGGATCGGAAATTGTTACTTAATCATACCAACGTTTCAATGCGGCAAGAATAACACATGTATTTGTGGAATAAGCTGGAGATTACCAGTTAACAATTATTTCCATTATGTGTGATTTATCCCAACCGAGTCTCTTCAGGAAATTTATAGAACCAAATAACAATAATTAATAACAAAAACAATCTCAAGAAAATGAAAGGATTTCAAGTACAAATTCAGCAACATTTTTTCAAACATGAAAATTTATAAATTTGTTTGTGCTTTTTTTCAGGCAAAATGTGTTATAACTATGAATTGCTGGCTTTTTATACTCTTAGGTTACTTTATTCAGTTATTTATAAGAGAAAGATTTGAAAATATTTAGTAGATTTTTGCGTCAGCTAATATCTTAAGCAAGTATAGAAGAAATTATATATATATAATATATAAGATCAAAAGATGGTTAAAGGAGTTCCATGTATTTTATTATGCGCATTTCAAAAACAAACATCATCATGCAATAATATTTGTGTTTTCTTCAGATAAAACAGGAGGACATGATATGAAGGCTAAAAAACACTTGTGGATAGTGCAGTTTTAAATCAACATATTGTACTACAATAAAACTCACCTCCTACACACACATATATATATATATATATATATATATATATATATATATATATATATATATATATATATATATATATATATATATATATATATTTATATATATATATATATTTATATATATATATATATATATATATTAGTGATGTGTGTGTGTGTTTGTATCTGTGCGTGCTTATGGGTTTGTGTGTACATCTTGGCAATTACTTCAAAATCAATAATTGATTTCATTTTAAAATTGATTCGTGAGGAACGTGTCATCACAAGAAAATGTCTACCGGATTGCAAAGCATCTGTTCACACTTTTTACCTGAAACATAAAACTGAGTAACACGTTTGCTTATTGCCAATCTGAGTGATTTTAGATACTTTTGTTATTTCTTTTTAATATTTTCATTCCATTATTTTTTTCTTTACCGATTTGTATGCCACTCCTCGTGTTGGTTTTGTTTATATACACATTTATTTACGCGCATCTGTTTATATAACCGTCTGCTATTTCGTTTATCTAACTAAATAGCATTTTTGCTTTTGTCTGCATAATGTATTTTTCTATCTGTATAATCTAACTGTGTGCTTCTCTGTTGCACTGTACATATAAATACATATAACTATATACATGTACAAATACAAAGATGTTTAGAAATAGAACACACTTACATAAATATACAAAAATATGTACATATATATACGTATACATCGATTCTCTTATATATCTGGCTCTAGTCAAGTGCACTACACGCTGTCGTAATTTTATTATCTTTGCTATTCCTGCTATAATAAACAAATGCTTAGTTTCAACTCAAAATGTAAACACAACAGTTAAACAAAATGGCTTCTTCGTGAGCAGAAAATGTGGAATCAATCTGAGTAATTTTTAGTTTTCACAGAACTTATTTACTTACCACCGATGGAAAATGCTTCACTTGTTCACTGAATGTTAAATTTCCTGTTTATTAGAAATGGCATTTCTTGTTTAACATAGAAACAAGAACGAAATGTAGTCATGCCATGCCTCTTCATCTCCAAATAGGTTCTTAGTGGTGTGCTTAGGTATTTAAACCTGGTGGAGTTGATCTGACTTCAGATCTGAACACAGTCGAATTCTTCCCAGGAAAGAAGGAGGGACAGCCAGGAATCGTCCTCAGTACGGGAGTGGTAATCTATTTTCTAACTAGGTGGGATATCACTTCAGACCATAGATAGCCGGAACGAATAATATAAAGCATCCTTCGTCTGCTATTTCCGAAATTATATTTCTCATAATTTACTCTATATTTAACATTCCTTAGCCATTGAAAAATATGAGTGATATTTCTAGGTCATGTAATTACAGCTGACGCAATTCAAATAATATTGTCGAGATTGTCCGTAGTGAGGCAAAGAACAAGTTTTCTTAAACGCTGGCTCTAATAGTCTCCTTCTTAAGCTATAATGTAATGAGTACGCGGACCGTTGAGTAAAAAAACAGAATTCGCATCATTGAAAGTAACGCCTTATTGAGAAATTCTGATATTCTGAGAGTGAGTGGGCACACATTTTTAACTTATTATTTTACTAGACTTAGCCAGACAGCAGCAGCACAACACCCCCCCCCCCCCCAACCCCCACACACACGCACACACACACACACACACACACATACACATATACACACACGCATATACACACACGCATACACATACACACAGACACACACACAAACATAATCTTTTCCACACATATATTTATTGATTTATGATATTCTGAGAGTGAGTGGGCACACATTTTTAACTTATTATTTTACTAGACTTAGACAGACAGCTGCAGCACCACACACACACACACACACACATACACATACATACACACATGCACACATACACACACATACATACACACACATACAAATATACACACACACATACACATACACACAGACACACACACACAAACATAATCTTTTCCACACATATATTTATTGATTTATGTAGTGAGTTACATTTTTCTAATATATATAACTGGAAATGACCATGCATACATACATACATACATACATATATACATACACACATACATAAACATACTTGCATGTTGGTGGTCACCTGTGTGTGTGTATATGTATTTTTACATAATATACATTTGGGAGATGAAAGGAACAATTCATAAATTATGTTCGTGAAAGGCAATACAGCATGTTCCCGTTCACAGGATATAATGATACAACAATGTCGGCATATTATCAAAGACTTATCAGTAAGGATTAATATGATGTTGGGTTATCTTTAAAAGACAAAGTACATGTCCAATACCTTTGAAAATAGAATCCGTTGAAAGTAACGAAGGTCACCGTCGGCCTTATTTGAAGTGAATATTGGTATTTGAAAAAGTGTATCAGAAAGTGGAAACTCGATTGTTATAAGTTGAGCTATCAAACACACATGCAAACCTAAATGTCTTCATAATGCGAGTTAGCAGTAGTTGAGAAAGATTTCACTTTTTGATAAATCTGGAAAGCAGTCAGCACGCGTTTATATATATATATATATATATATATATATATATATATATATATATGGTGGCTGCCAACTTGTTTTCGAGTACAGCCACTACTTTATATCCATGTAAGAGAACTCCTACCGATGCGCTGAACAAGTGTGACTTTTTAGTCCAGCCAGCGACTTGAAAACTCTGGTACAAACACTACACTTGTGACAATTATTGACACATAGTGGTGAGCCCATGGTACCATGTGACGACAAGTGCAGAGAGATCTCCATATATAAAGCAATGCCTGTGCCGTGAAGCTTTTATAGTGAGAAAAGGCACTGCACAAAGCCAGTCACACTCTCTTAACCAAGATGTCAACATCATTGGATACCATCAGAGTTGCAGGTGTTATATCAGAGTTTTCCTTGTCCTAGAATTATGCCTTGACAAAGGCCAAGGGTTCATATATATATATATATACGTTATTCCGGGTTGAATCGGAGGTAACCACAGTAAGTAAGGTACTCAATACATAGCAGAGTATAACAGTTTTAATATAGATGAGATTCTACAGGACTAGAACTGTTTCATTCATTAGAAATCATCAGGAATCTGGGTATCAAAAAATAAATATGGTATTTATAGGTCTCTACAAGTGGTAGGAGGGGGTGGGGAGTGGGATGGGTGCAGGTCATTGGTTGATAGAAAAGGGAATTCATTAAAAGCTAATTCTACAAAGCTATAGTTTATTTTTATTTTTATTTATATTTATTTATGTTTTTAGAGTAATAAAGGCAGACAGAATTCTATAAACAGTTCCGGATGGCATACCATTCCTTGTCAATAAGTTTCTCTTAAGCTAACAGATGTCTATAAAATCAGTGGGGGGTCAGTCATGGTCGATAGAATTAAAGAGAAGGGAGATTATTTAAAAGCTAAAGTCATTAAGGTTCTACTAAGTGACAAAGGTCTAGAGAATTCTGCAGACAGATTCAAAATACTGAGTGCATATCTTACTATTATCTTCGAACTTCTTTTAAACTAATCAACTATATGCCAAAAATCAACAGACACATTCACAAAAAAACAAAAAAACAAAAAAA
>OZ024750.1:21065236-21067736 GCA_964016885.1 Eledone cirrhosa | reverse complement strand
ATGCAGTTCCTTCACTCGTGGTTTGTTCCCTAAAAGGCTTCATTAAAACCAAGCTGCATTTTCAGTCTTGCTGGTCCCTGCTACTAATTCCATATGAAACTAATAAAAACAATGATAATCCAATGCAACTAACTTCCTTTCACTGCATTTCACAAATGTCAAGAATCAGGGAAATATGAATGACGATAAGGTAAAGAAGGAAAGGATAGAAAATTAACAATGCTGGCGGATGTTGAACTGAACACAACAGGCTGGCAGTGTTTCTACTCTCCGCCGGGGTTTTCTAATATTATGGCTTGTCACATATCTTAGCATTGGTGAATGTATGAGTGAGTAATGGGAAGTGCAAGCTTAGCTATTTTCTGAGAGTAATCAGCACTAGAATTATTAAAACTAAGTTTTCCAGCTTCCCAAAGTCTAAGCTGAAATTATTTTATTTGTAAGAATAAGATGCATATATTAGAGATAGCCTAGACGGCTCACCATAAACACATTTCGCGTGCGCGTGTGTTATTTTACACATAATTTGGTTTCAAAGGCGAAGGAGAAATCTGAGTAGAATCTGCAACACTTGTTTCGTTTACGAGATTCCATAGCTTGATGTATACATGTTTGTGTTATTTCCTTCTGTGTTTTATGTAAATATTTCTTTTCTTAACGATTTGGATGTAAATCTATATCTTCTCTGCTTGCAATATGTTTACTTTTCTGTCCTCTCTATTTCTGTTCTCTATCTCCAAGTTTCAAACCTCCACACGCATTGTGAAACACTATAGCTTTCCTTCCCCCTCAATAGCCGTTCCCACTCTCTCTGTACCACTCTACCTCTCTTTCCCCCCTCCCTTTTCCTCTAGGTCTTCATCTTTCAGCATTTCTATCTTTCAATCTCTCTAAAAACATAATAAGTTTGACATAAATAGTTACCATTTTAAATGCTCGAGCTTAGCATCGCTTATGTAAACGTTGTGAAGCCATATGTACTATCAGTACGTCTATATTTATATCATTGTAAACAGTTTTTTAATGAAATACATGCAAAATGCTCTGGCAAATGACTCCCTATGATTTTGAAACATTGCCAGAATAATGTCAATCTAAATAAATATAGCCCACCAAATACCTCAATCATTAACATTTGCGAGTCACATAAAACAATGCACATTTGCATACGTTTCAAATATTCCAAAATTAGGGTAAGTAAATGGAATCCAACGATTTCTTTAGGTATGTGACAAGAATTACTTAGTTGTTTAAGCAGTTTCAAATGAATTATATAGTTTTAAAATGTTATTTAGAAACAGGTTATATTCAATTTTCTTTTCGAAAATGACGTAAACGATAAAATTAAATGCCTACTTTCTTTACTAACAATCTATGCTACTGTCTGAAAACATTTATCCGCGATATATGATCTGCAACCTACTTTAGCTTGAATACAGCATGTGTAGAAAAGTGTTGTGTGGGCACGAAGCACATGTAACAACTACATCATTTCGGGTTTCGTCTCTGTACGCACACACACACACACACACACACACACATACACACACACATACATACATACATACATACATACACACATACACACATACATACACACACACACACACACACACACACACACACACACACACACACACATATATATATATATATATATGTGTGTACGTGTGTGTGTGTATTATATTTCGTCTGCAACTCTTATTTTCAAGTTAAAATCCTATAAAATATAAATGCTAGTTTTGCCTTTCGTGATAAAATAAACTATCAGCCTTTCTCCCACAAATTTGCTGGCCTCGTGACTAAATCTAAAACATTTCACATTCGAAATGTTTTACTCCTTTGTATGAAGGCTATAGTCAAATCTCCATGTTTAATAATATTGTAATTATTCCCGAACATAATCAAGACAACTCTAAACCCTTGTCGTTAATAAAGAAAGCATAATTAAGACAACTCTAGACAATCTCCCTCCTTTTACACCTCATCATATCTAATATAACAATGTTCTTCTCAAAATCAAAATCTGTTGCTAACACCACATCAGTAAAGAGAGAAATCCTTGATATATTTTTATCAATCAATATATTATCTATATGTGATTAATTGATCGATATAGACTGGAATAGATAATATATGTGTTTCTACTTTAGGCACAAGGCCAGCAATAAACCAGTTCATTACTGGTACTTTATTTTATCGACCCCGTAAGGATGAAAGGCAAAGTCCCGCCGAGGTTGACTTTGCCTTTCATCCTTACGGGGTCGATAAAATAAAGTACCAGTAATGAACTGGGTTATTGCTGGCCTTGTGCCTAAAGTAGAAACAAATATATTATCCATTCCAGTCTATATCGATCAATTAATCACATTCGTTTCTTAGATAAATCTTCATTTCGTCAAGTGAGCAGATTTCAAACTACAAACGGTATTTGAATTCTTGAGTTTTGGAATCCTGTTGTTAAGTTATTTTGAAAATGTTTAAAATAAACGCATTTAGA
>OZ024750.1:21055236-21057736 GCA_964016885.1 Eledone cirrhosa | reverse complement strand
TTATATGATTGATATAGTCTGTGTGTGGAGAAATATTATAAGCATTAAAGATAGTGCAAGCATTAAAAGTGTTATAAGTATTGGAGATGCACAGCGCAGGGATGTCAAGTAATTCATGTACTTCGGCATTTTCATGGTCAAGGGAGTGTATATTTCGATTATATGCCTTTCACATAATCCACGACAATCCAGTAAGAGATCGTAGTCTGGTGTTCTTTAGTTCGATACAGGGGGATGTTACGTTTCGAGAAACGCCATTGAATACCGGAAGTGTGTGTGTGGCTAAGGGGAGTTAATGCATGCGGGGAGGTAACTCTGGGGTTTCTATATCTAGCCATTAAAATGTGTCCCAATATAGACCCTAAATTCTATGGTGAGGTGCACCTTCCAAGAGAGACTTTTAAAGCATAAAGTGTACTAACTATAGAGTAGTTTATATTATTATTAAGGTGGATTAACCCATCTTAAGGTGCTACAAATGGAAATTGTAGATGATGAGCGAGGATTCTAAAATAATGATCTCTGTGGTTGTAGTCTGCTCATATGACCAGGCGCGGTGATTGCAGGATTGCTTCAGGACCCAATGATCTCTGGTAAGATCTGGGTCATCGCTTGCTACATTGGATGTCGAAAGATAATCGTCCCCAGGCAGGCCAAGGTCAATCCGCAGTCCTCGCGACCCCTCTCTGACCGTCAGATCATCCATATACGTACAACCCGCACGGCAGTTGCATTGCATTCACTCACTGCGCTCAGCAGCCCGGTCCTACTGGTCAACAGCGCTACTCGATTAAATCATTTTACATCTGTCTAAGGAAGGTGTTTCCTCTGCCCAACAACATCCAACCGATCAATTCATGCTCAAATTACCCTTAGAGCGGTGTAGTGCCATCAAGTGGGTGGATGTTGTCACACCTGCCGTAGAGGTATAAATGGGTATTTTCCCTGCGAAGGGTTCCAGAGGGATGCCGTTGTTTGTGTTATAATGGATCAGCTAGTGTTGGGTATGTAGTATAGGGTGTGTTTCTGGTGTTTGATGCTAGATGTGGTGTTAGGTTCCAGTCCGACATTGCTATATATAGGGCTTAAAGTTTTGGAAGGAATGTCTGAGGCGGTGCTGGCAAGTTGCAAACACCTCAGATTTTTTGTTAAGTAGGTTACGGTTGGAGAAGATAATATTGTGTGTCTCTAGAATACAGAGGTTACAGAATTTATTAGGTGGTTTGTACGAGGTCGCGCTGCCTATCACTTCCCATTTGAGTGTGTATGGTTTATTTTTAGATTTTAGATAGTGTATGTAGCTAGAAAGTGAGGTGGAGTTGGCTAGGCTGTGCTTTTTGAACGAGTGGATGTGCGAGTTATATCTGATTTTGAAGCAGTTAGAAGTGGAGCCTACATAGGTTTCTGAAGAGTTATTAGTCGTGACTGTGCATGAGTATATGACATCCTTGGTTAGGCATTTTTTATCTAAAGGGCAGGTTCTATTAGCTCTACAGTTACAATTATTCTGTGCGTTAGTCCGCTGGTTATAATGCAATGCGGAAGTCTGTGTGGTGGATATAGGATTTTGGGTGTTCGGGTTGGCAACCCTGGTGTTATTACTTATACTAGTGTTATTTCTATTGTTACTGCCGTTGCTATTGTTGCTTGCTACAGTGGTATTTAGAGGGTTTGCATCCTGTTGTGATTTTGTTTGTTGGAAGTAAGAACTAATTTTACTATTATTGCTGCTAGCTATGTGGTATGCTAAGTTAGGCGTCGTAGAGTATGAGATTTTAATGGTGTTTTTGTTTAAGAGGTTGTGGTACTTGTGTCCTAGAGGGAAGTTTTTATCTAGTAGTGAGAAGAAAGCCCTAGGTATGTTGGTGGAGACATTTAGGTTGAAAGGAGGGTTGAAAAATGTATTATTTCTTCTTCTATTTTTGTTTTTAGTGTTTGGTGTGTTGCTTCCTCCTAAGGCCTCACAGTAGTTTCCATGGTAATGGTTACTTCCTGTGGCACCCTCCGCTTTGTTGTACTTGTGGTTGCTATTCCTATTATTAGATTTCCTCATGGACATGTTGTGCGAGATTATGTTGTAGCTATGTGTTTTCTTAGGTAGGAACTCAATTTCTATATTATGGCCGGAGCTAGCTAATGCTTGATTGTAATATTGTGAGTTTTTGCTAAATATGTTTGCGTCATAGGACAGACTAGAGATTCTATTGGACACCCCCTTAGAGATAGAGTTTAATATTGATCTAGGGTGATTAGACTTGGTATCTACGTAAATAAGTTTCTCATTAGGCTTATGGAAAGGTGTATATATTTTTGAGTCTAGGTATAGTGTGGCGTCTAGGAAGTTAACATTTTTAGTGTTTTTGTCCATGGTGATACTAAGGTTAAAGTTTTTGAATGTCTTATGCAGTTGTTTTCTAGTTCTTTCTATATTAAATTTTTTATATTCTATGAGTAGAAGTGCATCATCGCGGTGCAAACCACCGTTGAGGTAAGGGAGGTC
>OZ024750.1:21045236-21050236 GCA_964016885.1 Eledone cirrhosa | reverse complement strand
ATGTAATCTCGAAGTGTGTACTGCCACTCTAAATTCTGTAATGAATGTTGACCCACAATGTTTGAATATGTATCAATGTTTGAATATGTATTGGTATGTCTCTCGGCTGAAAAGGAGGTCATATAACTGTCCATGCATTAATAAATTGCTCCGAAGAAACCAAACCTCGGTTTGGAGGAAACAGCTGTAAGCACAATAATGTTTTGAACAGTTCTTTGATTCTTATATTTCATATTTCATATATATATATATATATATATATATATATATATATATATATATATATATATATATATTATTATTAAAGTCAATCAACAAGGAAGTGAGCGCTGAAACGACTGTACTTTTACCCCACCACTGAAAACTGTTAAACAAAGGTTAACTGCACTTTTAAAACAAACGGGAAGACAAGAGACATACATATATCAGCATACATGTATCTCTCGCACTCTCTCTCTCCACACACACACACCCACATATATATATATATATATATATATATATATATGTGTTTATATATATATATATATATATATATATATATATATATATATATATTTATTAAAATAACAGATTAAAGTTTAAGCAAAGAATCGCATATATATATATATATATATATATATATATATATATATATATATATATATATATATGATGAAAAATTGAACGGGAACAAAACAGAGAGGCAGTACAACAAATGTTTCTTAATTTCACGCTCTTAAGTGAGAGAAATGTGTTAAAGACGTAGGCTTGAGATGAATAAAGAGATACGATAGGAAACATTGTATTTGGCTTGTAGGCAGAAAATAGAGTAAGTTAACACTTATTCCTAATTATCGTTACACTTAGAAATGTAATTAATAGTATGATATCGGCTAGTGATAGATATTATTATGATAATTGAAATTTGGTGTTCTATTTTCATTCATTTCCATATCGTTACATTGGCATGAAATTCACCTGGCTGAAAATGTATACATGTATATATATATATATATATATATATATATATATATATATATATATATATATGTATATGTATATATACAATAATAATTTCATAAATATATGTGTATATATATATATATATATATATATATATATATATATATATATATATATATATATATACATATATATGCATAAATATGTATCAATATATACATATACATGTATATATATATATATATTTATAATTATATAAGTATGTATATGTATATATATGTATATGTATATGAATATATGTATATATATGTACCCATGCATATATATGTACATATATATATATATATATATATATATATATATATATATATATATATATATATATATATGTGTGTGTGTGTGTGTGTGTGTGTGTGTGTGTGTGTATATGTGTGTGTTGTTATATGTGTATGTGTGTGTGTGTGCACGTGTTGAAAATATATGTATATACATGTACACAATACTGTCACAAGAATAGACATAAGTAAGCAATTGCATATATATACGCACTTGCGTGTTAGTAAGCAAACCTGAACTTTTATATGTGAGAGAACTACATAGTCTTGTGTGTGTGTGTATTATTGTGTGTGTGGGTGTGCGTGCGTGTGTGTGTGTGCGTAAGTGTGTGTGTGTGTGTGCCTGTGTGTATATATATATATATATATAGTGAAATAATTGAAGTCAGATTTGCAGCTTCTGTAGAGAAGTAATTTGCATACTACATTTGTTTCAATATCGATCAGTTCGGGTGTGATCAAGGCGATCGAAGCCCGACACTATTTCGACATTTTGTCAAATATGTGAGTTTATATTGACATATGTTTCGTGTTTCTTTTATATATACACTTTCAACAAGAATCCAAACATAATGACACGTAGCTAACTAGCTGATACCTCAAAGAATATCCGCTGAATAAAAGAAAACAAAAATTTCAGAAGCAGTGGTGCCAAATATTACCAAATTTGCGATCGGCATAAATATGAGGGCGTAAATATTTAATTTTATAAATAGAATACATATCTGTGTAATAAATTAATAAATTAATAATTCTTTCGTATGGATATTCTAAAGAAGAATCAACTTTTATATGTCGCGTGTTATATATGCTCTATGCTGTATCTGTGTTATATATGCTATGTGCTATCACACAATAATAGGCTCTATAGAATGATGTTTGAGGGAACAGGATTTTCAGATATAAAAATCCTAGTTAAATGGTTTATATAAATATACATGTTTCTTAATCTCTGCCAGACGTTTATCATGAGTTAGAAAAGTAGTTGTACAAGGATTTGTGCTTTCTTAATCCATTGGGAATACATTTATGTTTTCTCTGTGGCCACGTTGGGGCACTGCGTTAAAGCACGTGATTCAGTCATAACAACCCTAGTAATTTTTATATCAACTCTAACAGTAGTTTATCCATCTACTTGTCGAAATGTCGAGTTACCTCACATATACACAAACGTAACGACTCCCTACACATACACATACACAACGTAATACCCTCTTAATTTCTCTCAAATGATGAGACTGCAGCCATATAAAATAAAGTGCCCTACTAAAGAGCACATCTCGACACGGATAATAGAACTGACAACCTAACGATCCATTAAAAAGTGTACAAAACTACGATGAGATTGCAAATAATGAACAGCAATGAAGACGGTTCATCTTCCGTTGGTTTCGACGATGACCATTTAGATCGTCTTACAGTAGGAGACGTGTACTTAATCGACACTAGAATGATGACTGATAAAGTTGACCTTGAGGTTGTTTAAACAGAAAGAATATCGAACAGTGTTTCATCAGACGTCCTAATGAATCTGACAATTTATAACACCAATACATTTACTAGCATCAGTGCAAATAGTTATATTATCATTATTGTTGTGCTAAATATTAAAATTTTTAAGAACTCAATATTCTGATACATAATAAATGATGATCTGTACTGTCACGTTTGGTGGTATCGTGTTTTTGTGATGGCTGTTTAATAATAATTGATTTTTTTCCGTCTGTAATATAAGGAAACAATCAAGAGAAATTAATTTCCTCCTCACATTTTCGACTATCTTTCTCTCTCACTCTCTCTTTATATATATATATATATATATATATATATATATATATATATATATATATATATATAAAAGGAAAAACGATAAAATCGAAAATGCAACTTGGAGTCTTTTTTTTTTTAATATATATTTATTTGGTTCCTTTACCGGTGGTTTCGCAGTTCTGTTTTCAAAGGTATAATTGAGATGGAGGGTTTGTGGTTTTTCCCACATATATGAGAAAAACCAAAAACCCTCCATCTCAATTCTACTTTTGAAAAGCAGAAGAACTGCGAAACCCGTAAATGAACCTAATAAATATATATTTAAAAAAAAAAAAAGACTCCAGCTGCATTTTCGATTTCATCATGTTTCCTTATACTTTCACTCCTTATACTACTACTAACGTAATTATTATGGTAATTAAGCCTGCGAAACTGTGTTACATGACAGGCTCCTTCAATTTCTCATATTTATCTGCTGCATGTGAATAGATGTACATGAAATATATTCTCTTGCTCAAATTAGCTACCTGGTACTGGTAATCGAAGACACGATCTTGCGAATATGAGCGGACCACCCTAATAACTTAATCAAACAGTACATATATAAGTGATAATACCCTAAGCACATTCCTGATTTATTACTACCGTTGCTCTGCAATTGAATTGTTACACAATTATGTACTTCATTTACCATTAGTTTTAATTTAGCTATCGATACGTAATTCAACCGTTCTCGGATTTTGAATTACGTAGTTTATACTTTTGACAAGACTTTAACGCCAATTTCTAAAGGACTAACTGAAGGATTTGCGTAAACTGAGCAGATACTTTCACATCATCAGTCTTGTCTTGGTTTTGCTGACAAATGTTGAGAGATAATATTTCATATCGTGCTACGATAATGCTACTTGTATTGACTGAAATCCAGTCAATTCATTTGTTCAAAAGCATTCTCCTGTATATCCGATGTTTAACTTGCAATTCTTAAGCTTTTCTATAATTTAATGCCGAGTCTTGTTATGCTATCTGAAGGAGAGACATGAACAACATTTGATGGCAAAGGCTGTGATACAGAAATGAACCATGGAACCACTTTTATCACTATCATTTGTCTAAATAACATCTTAAAGAATCTATGACGAATAATATATAGTGCCAAATAGTATCTCTACTAAAATCATTAGTCACGATGAGCTATCTGGATGACAGTCCAACTGACATAAAGAGCATCTGAGGGGAAAATTTGTGTCATAAAAATTATACATGTGCCACTTTAAGACTAAAACCATTCATCGGATGCCAGATCCAGGATGTGTTCAAAGATATCGTACATGAATGTTAATATGTAATCCATATGCCACTTTGGCGTACAATGAACAATTCTGATGGCATATCTCAAGGACTGGTACAAAATGTCAAATATTCTTTGCTTGGAAATCATTGGAAGAAAATTGCATTTGGCACCATTGTCATAGTATCACTATTCAAAGAATGCCAGTTGAATGGTGTGCTAAAGACATCGTTCAGAATCTATGATGATTAATATGTAGTCTTGATATTTTTCTTACGCTTAATGACAAGTTACCCGAAGGAACTGTGCAAACTAACAAGATAATTAACCCGTGAAGAGATTTTGCTGACAACCGTTGGGAGATCAAATTATTTATTTTACCGCTTCCGTGCGCATTTAGCGATTTCTAGTTTAAAAGGAAAACTCGCCGTGCAGAATCCATGATTCTTGAAATTCAGTTCATTAACTTATCTCTAGTCCGATAACGAGTTTTGATGTGCTACATGCAGGATCTGTCTGCACAAACTGACATAGGAACTATCTCAGTGGAAACGTTGTAAGTACACATGACAAAATATTAATCCAAGTACAAGTTAATGATGGTGGTTAAAAGATTTGCTTAAATCATAGTAAAGTGTTAGTAATAGTATATATGTAAT
>OZ024750.1:21020236-21040236 GCA_964016885.1 Eledone cirrhosa | reverse complement strand
TTGATAGATTGTTTTAAAAAATAACACTTGATAGAATGAGATATGATGACAGTACGAATGAATATCTGTCACGTTCTTTCATTCGCCTATTCGGTCTCTCTGTGTTGCAAAGCTTTAGGCAGATGCCGCCTTATGATACTGTCCGTCAGAAGTGCAAAGCCGTTCTCTCAGAGGATAGAGAATGACATGACCCTAAAGCTCCATTCCAATCCCCGAGGCTCGTTTATGCGGTTGGGCAATATTCAGATGTAGAATATAAATTGTTTGTATGTTTTTACTGAATTCATGTTATAACATCTGTTTCACTTAATTCGTGCAGCAAAAACAAATTCGATACTGTTGCTAGGCATTTTCGTGCATCTGTTTTTTATGTTACTATTTGCGTGTGTGTATGTAGTACGCGTTACCAAGTGAGTTTTCAATGATGTGAGTGCGTGTGAGGGCATATATGTGTGTTATTGGCTATGCTACGGTGGGCGCTTGTGTAGATGGAAATGTTATACGAGTTAGCTAATGGGGGTGTCTAATGAGTATCTCTGGTTAGCTTACGTTGCTGGTTTTGTGTGCATGCGCATACGTGACCGCTGTGTTTTTATCTTAGATTTTGAAAAATGTACATCAATTCTCTACATGTATTTGTGGGTTCTTATTTCAGTTTTTTTCATAATGTGGAGATGGCCATACATGTCGATTTCTCTTCAGTTCTTGGGAAGGTGCTTAACTATTTATTTGTTTGAAACATAAAGAAATTAGATACTGAAGTGAAATTTGCACAAAGTGAAAGATAAAACAAAGCAAACAAGTGCACAGAGACACGCGAATTGGACCTCCGTCGATTCCTGTAATGAGAATTGGCGATGTTAGAACTATGAAATAGCCTGGAATTAACCTAACATCTCTGAGTCTTCCAGTTCCAGAAACACATGCTCACTTTACGTAGTTCCCAGGACAGTTCAGTGTGTTAGTGTGAGATACCAGTCTGGTCTTCTAATAACAGCTGCAAATGATTTTCTCCAACTGAGATGGCCGAAACAACATGAAATAATGTGTTTTGCTTGAGAAAAGTATGTGTTGTTGCGAATTGAACCCAGGAGTTTACGATTGTGAACCGAACGTCTTAACCCCTATGTCACATGGATTCTCACAAATATGCGCACATGCCCACCATTGTAACGTCAGAAACTCCAAAAAGGAACACAAAAATGTACACATACACGCACACAGCTACATGATAAGGACATGACTATACTTGACAAAAGAATCATCAGACATGAAGCAAAATTAGATCCCGAATAAATATTACAAGAAATAATTCGTTTCAGAAGGCCTCAGCGTACGTAGTTAAAATAGTTTTCTGACTATCTTAACACATTGATCATTTATGATTAGTTTGAAGTAGAGAAATTTAACCAATAATGAATAGCTATTCAAAATACAAGGAAATCCCTTTCACTGTCGTGTGTTAATAAGAAATATTCCCAGAAATTATTCACACTTCGATTAGTGATACAGTTTTTGCATCTTGAATGTAACTATCTGCAGGACGAGTCTGGGCCGGGTTTCTTTTATGGAAGGCAAATATTGTTCCATCTCTGTGCCACGATATGCAGTTACAATGGCACAAGGGCTGTTGCAAATCATTTTCTACAGTTAAATGGAAAGGAGTAACTCAAAATAATGTGTTATTTCAGGACACAGTACATCACCTAGTCCACAAATAGAAACCTTGGCCATACGATTGTGATCCCCACCCCGTAATCACTAAGTTACGCGTCTTCATATACGAATATTGTTGATAAATCAGGAAGAATTAATGTTTTAACAGTAAAGTGACAAGACAAATTATTCAAAGTTAAAAGATGCTGGCTGATAAAATATTTGTTTGAAAAATCTACCGGTGCATTCAATTCACGTATAGACAAATTAGATTTATTTGAAAAAGCTGACAATCAATTAAGCAAATTTCATAATTGATACAATAGATAACTGATTAGATTAGCAAATTAAACATAACCATAAACATGGATACAGAGAGTATAAGAACATGCTAAATATGTGTCGTTATATACCTTTTGTTCAGTGATATATATCCTCATATGTATCCCTCGATATTCTACGGAATATAATATAATTTCAATGTCCTTACCTGTAAATATATAAAAGAAAACAACATTAATCACCATCAATATTGATAGTAACACATATACACACATTGAAAAAATACTCATTTATATATTGTATATAGCCAATTCCATCAAGGAAAATAGATTGGGTGTGAAAGAACAATGAACATATCTACTGTGATTTATTGGCTTCTGTGTATATATGTACAGAGTTCATTACAGTTAGATTTAACGTTCTTCAACTTTAGACATTCGTCGTCGTGTTATATGTGTATGTACATATCGTGGCATGCTACATTACTCAGGTGAATAGGATATTTTCATTTTATTTATACGCTACGTATAATCTATTGGCCATATATATAGGAAACACATATATATATAGGAAACATATGTAGCTAGAGCCTAATAAATGGCCAAATGTAACTAACCATTATTGTAATGAATATGTCCAGAATCAAAACAAAGCTAAATTAACGTGTCAGATTCCATACGGCGAATACATTTTGTAAATAGAACATATTGTAGTAGAGAAGATTTAGTCGTTGGTGACCGTGAGATAGAAACATTTGCGATATTCGTTCCACAGAGTGTTAGAATTGGTGCATAAATCAAATACCAATCCAGTACAGGGTTCGATATTTTCTCGATGACTTTGTCTCCTAGAATGAGTTGGTTTCTGTTCAAGTCTGAATATGGTTAGGCTCCGCCCAATTTCAAATTACCATGGTATGCCATATTTCAGGACGGCGCCCCTATAATTTAATCAGGATTTCAAGATACATTGATGGACGGATGGTAATCCATATGAAAAAACCCTTAATCGATACTTACTAAGTTGTATTTCAACAGCAAATGTGTACCTTTATTAAATGTATACCGTGTAATGTGTTTATTTGTTATATATTAAATGGTTGCATTGTAGCCCCGATGACAGGAACTTTCTCCACTATCGATCAACGAGTTACCTTATGAAATAGAATCTCAAAAGAGACGAGCTAAACATAAATGTTTGAACTCTAAGAACAAGCAACAAATACATACATGATCAAAAATAAAAAAAAACAACCGAACTGAAATGTCCTTGGCTTTGAATATGTCACGTGTTAACCTTTATACAATGTAGTTGTTTCGGAACAACGTTTATAATTCACATATATCTATGATATAATCACTCAATTCTAAGACTTAAATAAATCAATAACTTACTGGTTTATACATTCAGTAATGTAAAATATCGCAAGGGTTAATAATATAAGAAACAAGTAATAATTTATCAAATAAGATATGTATACTAAACTGTCATGTAGCATGTATTTTCTTTACGAATATCAAATTACATCCCATAAGCATTTACGTTTTAAGAAAAAATAAGATAAGAAGCATATATGCTATAGAAATATTTCATTAGAATTTCTATTTGAGTTTTATATGTAGACGGATTGATATATTCAGACTTGCATCACATTAGAAACACTTGTTTACACTCATCTAATTTTGTGGCTAATAGCATTATTAAAAGCCATATATGTATTGACATCTCATATAACCTAGAAATCATAACATATTTCTTTTTTATATATACTTTAAAGAACTAAAAATGTTCAATATTTATGTGTATGTACGTATACATTTGCGAGGCACAAACAGTATAGATATACATGGCAAAACGTATAGATATAACACGGAAGCCAAGAATATAAATGCTGATGGCGTGTTGCAAGATGTGTTGAAAAATGATTTTGCCTTATCTAGTTAAAGGAAACTAGTTGGTAGCTGATTGGCTGGTAATAATTAAATTGACGACAAAATAACATTTATTCCCGTGTTACAAGGCGTGGTGCAGCGAGATTATATCGCATCCAAGATGCTACGATATAGCAACTTAATGCTAAACCAAACCGACAACTGTCTCAGCATTTTCAAAGCTAGCACATTGTTTTAGAAATGTAGTAACGCCATTTCAATAATCTAGAATAAATATTTTGGAATATTTTTCAGCTAGACGAGACTGGCTTCAAGCAAGATATCTGTATATTAAATTTCCCATTGTAAATTTGGTCTTCGTCTCTGCCATTGAAAACGTCTCAAGGAGACATGCATCCACATTGAGTTAAGCAAAAGGGGAACACACGTGTGTGCACAGACATATGTATACACTTACGCACACATACACATAACAACACAAGTGTATAATGAGAAATAAATGTCAATGCTTGTTTCTATGTTATGCAGATATTGGCCTTGAGTTGGTGGCTATGTTGGCATAGTAGAGAAGTAGCACTAATGTGATGATCTAATACATACCGCCCACATTGTAGGGAGTTAGCGTTGGTAATTTGATTTCAGGTGGTGAGGATATATATGCACGTATGTGCTTCATATTGTAACATCATGTAAACATGTAAATATTCTCGGAAAATGTATTATTGATAGAACTAGAGTTCTTAAAAATCCAGCTTTCGTTGATAATCATTCGTTTAAATATCAAACCATAAGAGCATATGATGATACAGTACAACGTATTAGTAACATAATTGTCACACTGCCATACTTAAGTGATTTATTGTGCAAATAATTACAATATTTTCCCAAACTTAAGTTATATAACGAATTTATCGTGGGTATATATAACATTTCTAAGAAAAGAAAACGTTCCGTATAAAACGTTTTCTTAATTTGGCTTACTTCCTGGCGCTCAGGTGGTAAATAATTAGTTTTACTTGTTATTTATCCGGTTAGCCATATACACCTTGTCGCGTTGAAATCTCCACGACAATTATTTTAACGGTATACGAGACTATAAAGCGGTTAGTCACTCATTCGTTAGTTTTATGAGATGGTTTCCTTTGATTAACCAGTCGGAACACCCGATGACGGAACCAACCAAATTTCTTTGTAATATATTTTGAACTGACCTATATTTAATCCATTTGATTTAGATTTTATACTATTTTTTATTTTAAATATAGTTGGAATATATTTAAATAGGAAACACTAGAACATGAATCCGCCCGCAATGCAGTGATAACGCGCATAACAACAACAACAACAACAACAACAACAACAATAATAATAATGATAATAATAATAATAATAATAAAACCGCATGTTTGACAACAACCAGAAGATGCTGTTTGGACAGCTTGAAGGGAAAGAAAGAGGCAACGACTTGATCCCTGAGGTGGAACAAACTAAGACATTCTGGAGAGGAATATGGGAGCAGGATGTTAAACATAATGACCAGGCAGTGTGGATTGAGACAGTACAAAAGGAGATTAGTGAAAATGCACACCAACAAACTGTTTTTAGTATCACAGTTAAAACTTTTAAGGGGCAGGCAAAAAAACTAACCAACTGGAAATCACCAGGCCCAGATGGTGTGCAGGGGTTTGGATTAAAAATATAACATCCCTCCACCCGAAACTGACAACCATGTTCAATGACTGCTTGATGTCAGGTGAAGTACCAGAGTGGTTGACAAAAGGTACCACAGTTCTGTTAATGAAAGACCGAATCAAGGGTAATGATGTTACCAACTATAGACCTATCACATGTCTGTCCGTAATGTGGAAACTGTTGACAAGCATTATGTCTTAGGAAATTTACCATCACCTCCACACAACCAACTTGTTACCGGACGAACAGAAATGATGCCGAAAGAAGTCCCGTGGTACAAAGGACCAGTTACTTATTGATAAGATGGTAATGAGGAATTGCAAGAGGAGACACAGTGGTCTTGCCATGGGATGGATAGACTACAAAAAGTCATTTGACAGGGTACCTCATTCTTCGATCACCAAAAGCCTAGATATCTTCAAGGTGGCAGATAACATCAAACAGTTGTTGGGCAAAAGTATGAAGTCCTGGAAAACAGAGTTAACATCGGTTGGATAATCCTTGGGAGGCGGGAAGATCAAGAGAGGTATCTTCCAGGGAGATAGTATGTCCCCTCTCTCGTTTGTCCTTGCCCAGATGCCCCTGACCGTTACACTGCGAAAAGTGAGAGCAGGATACACGTTGGGAAAGGGAGAGCATACCATCAATCACCTCCTCTACATGGACGATCTTAAGCTCTTCAGGAAGAGTGAGAAGGAGTTGGATGTGCTTGTCGACACTGTCCGTATTTTCAGCAATGATATATGTATGCAATTTGGTATTAGTAAGTGTGGAGTCCTTGAGATAAAGAGGGATAAATTGAGCAGAAGCAACGGATTCCAGGTACCAACAGGTGAGATGATAAAGGAAATTGACACCGAAGAAGGATACAAGTATTTGGGTGTTCTGGAGGCTGATGACATCAAGAACAACAAATTGAAGGAATTGATAAGATCTGAATACATTCGGAGAGTATGGAGCGTATTAAAGTCACATCTGAACAGTAGGAATGCCATAAGTGCAGTAAATTCCAGAGCTGTGTCTATTATTAGGTACAGTGCAGGAATTCTGAGATGGAATGTTGCTGAACAAAAAGAAATGGACAGGAAGTCTAGTAAGCTATTGACTATCTACAACATGTTCCACAAGAGGAGTGTTGTAGATAGACTCTACTTAAGGAGATCTGAAGGTGGAAGAGGTATTATCAGCATAGAGGACTGTGTTCAGATGGAGAAAAACAACCTACACAAATACGTGACTGATAGTAAGGAGCCAATGCTCAGAATTGTACTTAAGGAGAGAACAATAGACCAGGGGATGTCCAAGGAGGAAATAACAACAAGGAGAAAGAGCAGCCTCCATGAAAAATCCCTTCATAGTATCTTCTTTGAGAAAACTGAATTCAGACATTCACAGACATGGAACTGGTTGAAAAGAGGAGACCTTAAAAAGGCTACAGAAGGAATGCTAATGGCTGCGCAAGAGCAGGCCACCAAAACGAAGTGGTTGAAACACCATATTTATAAGGAGAAGGCTAGCCCACTGTGCAGGGTCTGTGGAGAGAGAGAGAGGAGACTGTGGCTCACATTGTAGCCGAGTGTAAACACCTAGCCCAGACTCACTATAAGGGCTGGACACATGATGTGATGGGCAGGGTGATCCACTGGCACCTATGCATTTAAACAATTTACCACATTCTGAGAAGTGGTATGAGCATAAGCCAGAGTCGTTGATAGAAAACGATCAGGTGAAGGTGCTGTGGGATTTTAGGATACAGACGGACAAGAAACTGGAACACAATAGACCTGACCTGGTGGTTTTGAACAAGGAAAAAAGATGGTGCCTGATTGTGGATGTGGCCTGCCCATTCGACACGAGAGTGCAAGAGAAGAAGGGGGAGAAAATTAACCGATACCAGGAGTTAAAGTGGGAGGTAAAAAGGATTTGGAACTGCCATGAAGTCAAAGTTTCCAGGGATGGTTAAAGAAAATCGGCCCCGCCCCGCTTTTTCGAACGCTTCAAAAGGCATGCTTGCTGGGAACATCACGAACCCTCCGATACGTCCTGAATATCTGAGGCTGCAGGTAGTGGCTTGATATTCATTTCAACAAACTTTCCAGTTAACTAACATCAATGACTGAGACTCAAAGAACAACAATAATAATAATAATAATAATAATAATAATAATAATAATAATAATAATATCAAACGGCATGCTTGCTGGGAACAGCAGAAACCCTCCGATACGTCCTGAATATCTGAGGCTGCAGTTAGCGGCTTGATATTCATTTCAACAAACTTTCCAGTTAAATAACATCAATGACTGAGACTCAAAGAACAATAATAATAATAATGATAATAATAATAATAATAGTGATGATAATAACAATGATAATATTCCTTGTTGAAAACTGTTAAAATTGTATGCTCACCTATGTTTCTCACATTTACTTTCATAAAAAAGTAAACTACAAAAATGTCTAACTATTTTGTAGTTTACTATGAAATTACTAGCAATTTATCAAGCTACAAAATCGCGCTACTTTTACATGCAAAAGAAAACAAAATCAAGAAATCTTATTAAACACAAGTAAAAGATTGATGCAGTGTATTTATTCATGAATGAACACATTGTGGTATTAGATATATTTTAAAACAAACGCAATGTCGTAAATGTGTTCACAAGTTTACGCTTAAACAGGTTTCAAACAGAAATAGACGCCTTAATGAATCGCCGTTGTGAGCTTAGCATTCATTTGTCAAACAATCTCACATCTAATGTCCAAGCCGTCAATCGTATTTCTAAACCCTATTTCGAAATCAGTAACGTAAATAGAAAGTTGTTTTCCGGAATTTACAGCCGAATTATGACCTAGTTTAAATGTTACATCGAATGATTGGAGAAAACATTCCCAGTTCAGTCTGAAAATGTGACAAGAAGCAGCTTTGCTTCATCTAAACAAGTTTCCGCCGATTTAGTAGTAGAGATAGTAAATGAGGTTCCTGAATGTGCACCAATTAAGACTGTCACTTCCAAGATATAGCTTAAAGCCAGGATGTTGCTTATTGACCTTAATTCCTATAGATATTGATGCAGCTGTGAAAGAAATACTATGCTGCAAAATATGCCAGTGGAAAGCGCAAACGGTAAATGAGATTTAATCCCACCACCTTGGAAAAAGTATTATGATAGCAAAAACAACAATAACACGTCTTTCAACTGTAATCCTAGAATGACGCAGGTGACAAAACTCATACAACACCGACGCCTTATATTACTCACGTATTCATTCAGTGAGTAATATAATGCGCTTAAGGTTGTTTAAAGGGGAGAAACTGTATTTACTTCTATTTTGCTTTTCAATATATTTTTTAAACAATCAGGAATTACTTCCAAGAAGTAATGTTATTATATCTACCAGCAGGAACACCGCCTGCAGGGCTTGTTACTGGTAGCATAGATACTGTGCATGTCTGTGGTAGTTTGCGTGCGCCTATGTACGCGCTTAATTATATATATATATATAAATATATATATATATATAAATATATATATATATAAATATATATATATATAAATATATATATATATAAATATATATATATATAAATATATATATATATATGTGTGTGTGTCTGTATATATATATACATTATATATATACACATATATATAGTTATATAATTGTTTCTACTTTAGGCACAAGGCCAGCAATTATCCAGTGCATTACTGGTACTTTATTTTATCGACCCCGTAAGGATGAAAGGCAACGTCAAGATATATAATAAACAGCATAAGATAATTATTTCATTTACCAGTGGTTTCTTAAAAGCAAACAAAATTTGCTTTCAATCATCAGTAGATTATAAAAACAAAAATATAATCTATATGAAAGTGAGGCTGGAAAAGGAAGAAGGAAAGGAAAAATAAAAAGTATAAAAGTAGATAAACACACATGCACACACACACACAAACACACGCACACACATATACATACATACACATATATATATACACGTGCAAATACACATACATATACATATACATACATACAGACATATATATCCACATACACATACACACACATACACAAACACGCGCACACACATGTATATATATATATACATATATATATAGAGAGAGATAAACACACACATAATCATACATATATACACACGCACATACACACATATACATACACACATATATACACGCATACATACGCACACGCAAATATAGATATATGTACCCACACCTACATACGCACACACACATTTAATTATAAGAAAAAATATAATAATAAAAATAAAAAACAATAGACGGCCATATAAACCATAACATGAAAATAAAAGTAAATGTAAAAATTACTATATAGTTGACAGCGATACAGGAAAAGACACAAATAAATGAACAAACACGCGTGGTAAGCAATACACACAATTACACATACGCATACATACATTTAAATAAATACATACACACACACACATATACATATATATATACACATACATATATATACCTATATACATACATATATACACACACATATATATATATATACACACACATGTAAGTGTGTAAAACTCATTCTTTTATGTATTCATTGAACCTTGTTTAAATCTTTAAAAAAATATATATATATATATATATATATAGAAAGATTTGAATGGATACAGTTTAGTTGAAAGGAATTTATTGACACGTGTTTCTATAACAGTTACATAACCTAAAACAGCTGCTATCTACGGAAAATACTGTATATATATATATATATATATATATATATATATATATACAGCACGTGTGTGCGTTTGTGTTTTTGTGGGGTGAAGGCACAAGCTTTAATGCTTAGAGTGTTCTGCTCATGATTTCGTACGGTTGAGTTCGAATCTGTGCAGAGATACAGTGACAGTAATAAATAAAAAAAGATAGTCCTCTCACTAATTTTCTCAGGCCCAACCTACCTTAGAATTAAGAATTTACGTGGCTACTTCACAGTCAACTCTCTCTTAATACAAGGTACGCGCTGCTTCGTAGACTAATAAAGCGTAACATTCATAGTCTAAGAGGTAAGGTGCTAATATCCATACCAAATGCAATTTAAATGAATATTAATTTTACAACACGAAATATTCGGACACATTCAGATAATCAAATCATTGGCCGTTGACGAATTGTTCCACTCAGTCTATTTACCTGAGATTAAAGGTGACTAAACATTAATGGATAGAATTTTACGGGCAACGCCAACTAAATATTATTTCACAGGATTGGTTTGACGTGCAAAAAGCAACAGACAGGTGACCACGAACATGCTGGTTGGATAACATCCCTAAGCTCGCTGATCCAGCTGTATGTAAATGTAGCAAAAATCCAAGGATAACTACTACTACTACTACTACTACTACTACTACTACTACTACTAATAATAATAATAATAATAATAACAATAATAATAATGGTTTCTTATATAAGCACAAGGCCAGCAAATTTGGGGGAGGGTAAAGTCGATTAAATCGACCCCAGTGCGTGACTGGTAATTTTATTTTATCGACTCCGTAAGGATGAAAGGCAAATTTAACCCCGGCGGGATTTGAACTCAGATCATAAAGCGCCATAACTCTGTGCTGCAAAGCATGGCGTCCGACCCTCTACCGAATAATAATAATAATGATACTAATAAAGAAGAAGAAGAAGAAGAAGAATAAGAAGTCTTAAGTTAGATTTGCTGTGATAATGATACATTCTTCTTCTTCCCTAAGATCTCTTGTTAGTGGCAATAATGACCAGCTTCCAAAGGATTAGAATATATAAGTAGTTAGGAATTAATTGATGCAACTACGTTTATGACTCACAGTCATAAGAGGATTTATCAGAGGGAAGGATTTTAATAAACGAAAGGTTCGAGATACTCTTTGGTTTAAATGAACGGAATCGGTAGCCATGGTATAATCAATATTACGGGAATCGCTTTATCCATTTCCTGGTAATGATTGTGTACTTTTAAAACAAATATATCGTTCCAATAAGAAAGATGTGATTTTCAATTGTATACAACAGAAACAGGCTAAACAAAAGCATATGTAAATGGGACACGTCACAGCTAAGAACATTTGAGAAACAGTTCAACACACCAAGTATATATTTATCGATTCAGATATATGATTCTTAAGGAATGCTGTCTAACATATCCTTTATATTGAAAGTACAAAATAAGTAAGATGCCCAACAGCAGCCTACAGAAACAGCTATGAAAAGTTGATGCCAGTGCTCTGGCCTTAGACAAAAGAATCGTTTCAGAAACAGTCTCTAAATGTGCCATTATCCCTTTAGCATTTACATTATTCTATATTTACTATTATATTTTCACAGTAAAGACTTTACCTTACATAAGTGTCTCACATGATATCGAATCTATGAGATTGTAATATTATTTGTTTTGAGAAAGGGCGGTGGATTGGCAGTATCGGTAGAGGGTCGGACGCCATGCTTTCCAGCAGAGTTACGTCCCTTTAGGATCTGAGTTCAAATCCCGCCGAGGTTAACTTTGCCTTTCATCCTTACGGGGTCGATAAAATAAAGTACCAGTAATGTACTGGGTATTTGCTGGCCTTGTGCCAAATGTAGAAACAATTATTTGTTTTGAGAATCATACCTTAACATCAGTATGAGTGGCCAGATACAGCCAGTTTGAGCAGAAAGAGGTGATATAATTCTGACCGGATATGGTCAGTTTAAATGCTAAAGGGTTAAATGGCTCAACAACTATCACAGTTGCTGGGAATCATTTGCCTTTGATCACTCTGCCTGGTGAAGCAAAATCTATAAGGGAGCATAGGCAGCAAACGCATTACTGTGGGTGAGAGGCGATACTACATACACAGGTCACGAGTAGCATCCAACTACACCGCAGCATTTATCCACATGTACCTGCTACATGCTTGAAAGTGGTTTTAGAACCTGGATTGGCTTCACCAGCCAAATATCCTTCACCTAAATTTGAAGCCGGTATAATCATCCATTCCGACGTACGACCAAATTTCACTTAAACACATAGATAGGCTACACAAACTCATATTCAAAAACATACGTATGCCATATTAATGCAAATAAGCATAAATGAATACTTTACTAAACATACATAAAATATATTTTACTAAACATACTTACATAAACACATTATACATTCAGGCAGAGATTCATTAAATACGTACAAACAAATTCATATATACATGAATATAATTATATTTAATTTTTTTTCTTTCAGCTTCAGATGTAATGAAATTTAAGATCCAGGAATCTTATATTTCTTATATTATATTACATCAGGAATCAGTAGAGACAATATATATTCAACTAAAATCGAATCATGTACATTCAATTAGATCGTAACTCTGTTAACTTATTTTAACATGGCTCATCCCTTTCTTGGTGTTGAAATAATTAAAAGAAAATGTATATATATATATAGCGTTAACTTCATAGAAGTGTATTGTTTGCTCTGTTGTTTTCTTTTAGTTATTGCATAGTTGCATATTTACTTATTTAAACACATACACACACAGACACGCACACATACACACATTATGTAACTATGCAATAACTAAACGAAAACAACAGTGCAAACAATACACTTCTATGAAGTTAACGCTATATATATATATATATATATATATATATATATATATATATATATATATATATGTGTGTGTGTGTGTGTGTGCATGTCTGTATGGGTGCGTGTGCGTGTATGGAACTGGCAAAGTAAACACACAAACAGATACACAAATTTATACATATAATATCATTACCGCTTAGAAGTTTCTAGATTGGTAAAAATAAATGCTATGATGGAAAACACAAAAAGACAAAATGAAATTTACGAAAAAATATATGCCAAAAAATATACCGGAAAATATACTTATTGAGTAAAACGTGAAGGAAACGGAATATATATATGAAAATATAAACAATCTAATATAAAGAATAGTGTGTATTCAGTAGGTGATATAATATAAATGATATGGATGAGAAATAGCCAGAGAGATATCCAAATGACGCCTACTTATACGTTAAAATAATACATCAAGATCAATCAGCAAGCCAACAGAAGCCATGTATTTCTTATAATGAATATGGAACTTCCATAGAATTATTATTATTTTTGTTGTTGTTGTTGTTATTAACTCCTGAACGCTGGCAGATCTTCAACCGAGTTTAAGCTTTGGAATCGAGTAATAACAAATGACCAGATATTCCAAATCATCCTTCAGATTTAAGTCTAAGACTTTTCTCAAATATCTTTGCTTTTTTGTAACAAGGCTGTCTCATATACTGTGTACATTTTTATTTCAATTCCGTTCTTCCCAAGCCAATCCGCTGATTTCCTTGACACCGTTCCAAGGGCTCCAACAGGCACTATTTCTATTTTTTTTTACTTTGATATAATGTGGCAACTTCCGCTTTAAGTTCCCCATTATTGTTTATCTTCTCCCCGTCTTTTTCATCCACTCTGTTGTCAACAGGAACTGCAATAACTTTTATAATACAACGCTTAGTTTTTCTTCTTGACAATTATTATGTCTGGCTTCTCTGCTTCAATCATAATGTCAGATTTTCTCATAACATCCTACAATATTTTAACCTCTTCCCCATCAATGACCCTCTTTAAGGCATTTTCATACCATTTATTTGCTCTCTAAATACACACTTTCTCCTCCTCCTTGTTGTTGTTGTTGTTGTTCTCGTCGTTGTCGTTGCTGCTACTCTTGTTCTTCTTCTTCTTCTTCTTCTTCTTCTTCTTCTTCTTCTTCTTCTTCTACGGAGGGTTCTTGTTGATTCCAGCAAGCATACCTTTTGAAGTGTTCCAAAAAGCGGGGCGGGAGCAATTTTCTTTAACCATCCTTGGAAACACTTTGAGATAGTACCTAGTGCGCCTATGACAATCGGGACCACTTTGACTTCATGGCAGTTCCAAATCCTTTTTACCTCCCACTTTAAGTCCTGGTATCGGTTAATTCCCCCCTCTCCTTCTCTTGCACTCCTGTGTCGAATGGGCGGGCTACATCCACAATCAGGCACGATCTTTTTTCCTTGTCCAAGACCACCAGATCATGTCTATTGTGTTCCAGTTTCTTGTCCGTCTGTATCCTAAAATCCCACCGTACCTTCACCTGATCGTTTTCTATCACCGACTCTGGCTTATGCTCATACCACTTCTCAGAATGTGGTAAATTGTTTACTTTGCATAGGTGCCAGTGGATCACCCTGCCCATCACATCATGTATCCAGCCTTTTAGTGAGTCTGGGCTAGGTGTTTACACTCGGATACAATGTGAGCCACAGTCTCCTCTCTCTCTCTCCACAGATCCTACACAGTGGTCTAGCCTCCTCCTTGTAAATATGGTGTTTCACCCACTTCGTTTTGAGAGCCTGCTTTTCCGCAGTCATTAGCATTCCTTCTGTAGCCTTTTTAAGGTCTCTTCTTTTCAACCAGTTCCATGTCTGTGGATGTCTGAATTCAGTTTTCTCAAAGAAGGTACTATGAAGGGATTTTTCATGAAGGTTGCTCTTTCTCCTTGTTATTTCCTCCTTGGACATCCTCTGGTCTATTGCCCTCTCCTTCAGTACAATTGTGAGCATTGGTTCCCTACTATCAGTCACGTATTTGTATAGGTTGTTTTTCTCCATCTGAAAACAGTCTTCTATGCTGATAAGACCTCTTCCATCTTCAGATCTCCTTAAGTAGAGTCTATCGACATCACTCCTCTTGTGGAACATGTTGTAGATAGTTAATAGCTTACTAGTCTTCCAGTCCATTTCTTTTTGTTCAGCAACATTCTATCACAGACTTCCCGCACTGTACCTAATAATAGACACAGCTCGGGAATTTACTGCACTTTTGGCATTCATACTGTTCAAATGTGATTTTAATACGCTCCTTACTCTCCGAATGTATTCAGATCTTATTAATTCCTTCATTTTGTTGTTGTTGATGTCATCAGCCTCCAGAACACCTAAATATTTGTATCCTTCTTCAGTGTCAATTTCCTTTATCATCTCACCTTTTGGTACCTGGATTCCGTTGCTTCTGCTCAACTTTCCCATCTTCATCACACGGACTCCCCACTTACTAATACCAAATTGCGTACATATATCATTGCTGAAAATACGGACAGTGTCAACAAGCATATCCAACTCCTTCTCCCCCATCCCGAATAGCTTAAGATCGTCCATGAAGCGGAGGTGATTGATGGTAAGCTCTCTCTTTCCCAACTTGAATCCTGCTCTCACTTTTCGCAGTATAATGGTCAGGGGTTTCAGGGCAAGGACATACAACAGAGGAGACAGGCCATCTCCCTGGAAGATACCTCTCTTGATCTTCACGCCTCCCACGGATTCTCTAGCCGATGTTAACTCTGTTTTCCAGGACTTCATACTTTTGCTCAACAACTGTCTGATGTTATCTGCCACCTTGAAGATCTCTAGGCTTTTGGTGATCGAAGAATGAGGTACCATGTCGAATGCCTTTTTGTAGTCTATCGATCCCATAGCAAGACCAGTGTGTCTCCTCTTGCAATTCCTCATTACCATCTTATCAATAAATAACTGGTCCTTTGTACCACGGGACTTCTTTCGGCACCATTTCTGTTCGTCCGGTAACATGTTGTTTATGTGGAGGTGATGATAGAGTTACTCAGACACGATGCTTGTTTCCACATTACGGACAGACATGTGATAGGTCTATAGTTGGTAACATCATCACCCTTGATTCAGTCTTTAATTACCCGAACTGTGGTACATTTTGTCAACTACTCTGGTACCTCACCTGACATCAAGCAGTCATTGAACATGGTTGTCAGTTTCGGGTGGAGGGATGTTATATTTTTAATCCAATACCCCTGCACACCATCTGGACCTGTTGATTTCCAGTTGGGTAACTTTTTGGCCTGTACCTTAAGAATTTCAACTGTGATACTCAAATCAATTTGTTGGTGTGCCTGTTCACTAATCTCCTTTTGTACTGTCTCAATCCACACTGCCTGATCATTATGTTTAACATCCTGCTCCCATATTCCTCTGCATAATGTCTTAGTTTGTTCCGCCTCAGGAATCAAGTCGTTGCCTCTTTCTTTCCCTTCAAGCTCTCCAAACAACATCTTCTGGTTGTTGTCAAACATGCGGTTCTGTCTATACTGACTGACTCTGCTCTCGTATCGCCTAATCTTTGCACTCTTTGTTACAATGCGTTGCTTCAGTTCGTCTATGATAATATTTAGCTTTTTCCTCCCAGTTTTGTACTTTATTTCCAGTCTATATTTAGTGTCTATGTTTTTTAGTGTCCCATTCAGTAGGGACTCAAGATTTCCAATGTCATTTCTCATTTCCCTGATTTGACCATTCAGTCGTTTCTTCCACCAAAGATATTTCTTGTTTGTTGTTTCCTCTCGCTTTTATGCCAAATAATGTCCTCACCGCATTTGCTGTTGCTTTGAGGATAGTGTTGCACTGGTGAAGACTCCTCGTCTCAAGGTGTGGGATGACTTTGTTTACCCTAGCCGTTGTTTCTTTTAACTTTTTCCTGTCTACAAATCTTAGGTTCATAGGTTTCCCAATATTATTGTTCATTTCATCTACCACTAAGTTTAGGATATCAACCAAATCTTGTCCTAGCCCGTCAGCATTCATTTCCTCAATTGCCGTATCTTTGTTCCAGGTATTATTTATTACGCAAGGGCGGTGGATTGGCAGTATTGGTAGAGGGTCGGACGCCATGCTTTCCAGCATAGTTACGTCCCTTTACGATCTGAGTTCAAATCCCGCCGAGGTTGACTTTGCCTTTCATCCTTACGGGGTCGATAGAATAAAGTACCAGTAATGCACTGGGTTATTGCTGGCCTTGTGCCTAAAGTAGAAACAATTATTTATTTCAGCATTCAGATCATTGTCTGCTTCGGATGCTTCCTCCGTTCTCTCAACCTCTTCACCTTCATTTCCGACTGGCCCGTTTGCCTGTCATACCCCACTCTTCATTTGCAACCTAATCTCTCTGCTCAGTTCCTCCAGTTCCATCTCGCTTATACACCCATTAGTTCTTATTACCCGAGCCTGCCCGGCCAATTATTGTTCATCTAATTTAAATAGACCAATCTCGTTCCAGATGTTATGCATCCGTTTCCTATTGCCTTTTTCCTTGGGGTTACTCTTCAGGTAACATTGCATAACAGTTCTTTTCAATTCTTTCGTTCAGTTGGTTCTAGTCCCTTTCCTTCTTCTTCTTCCTCCAAAACCACCAGTATTTGGATGATGGATGGCAGCCAGCTCCCTGCTGCTGGGCCAGGGAGCACCTGCTGGGTGAGAGTCTGTCACATGACATTCCAGTCTCCACTTCACCGTTATTCGAACTGTTTAGGTTCGACATTTAAACACTCATATCGAGGATTGGTGAATGTGGATTGGTGATTATTATTATTATTATTATTATTATTATTATTATTATTAAGCGTGGTGGATTGGCAGCGCCACTGATGATTAGTGAATTTGTGTTGAGAGTTTGAGAAAGCATGTATACATACACTCATGCACAGGGACATACACCAGCACACATGATATATATTCATAGGTTCAACAGGGTTATACACAATGTTGACAATTAGAATATTAACTAGTTATATATATCTTTTATAAACGTATTCACATTTAAAGTCAGGATTGAATTCAAAATATAGTGGATAAAATACAAACTTGGATCCATGGAAGTGTGGCATATAAAATAATTGTTTCTACTTTTGGCACAAGGCCAGCAATTACCCAGTGCATTACTGGTACTTTATTTTATCGACCCCGTAAGGATGAAAGGCAAAGTCAACCTCGGCGGGATTTGAACTCAGATCGTAAAGGGACGTAACTATGCTGGAAAGCATGGCGTCCGACCCTCTACCGATACTGCCAATCCACAAAATAATGCGCCTTTTCCTTTCCCAAAATTAGATTGACAAGGTTCCTCGCAAAATGTGAGCCGTACTAGTAAGTACGACTGTCTGAATTTCTGTTAGCTGTTACATAATCATTGACAATCAGCAACTAAACAACCACTGAAAAATTATACGAAAGTGAAGTGAAACCCAACAGGTGTTTTTTTTTATTGTCAGCAATGTGTATATATATATTCCTTTTAAACTCCATAGTAACAAGAATCACTATTTAGCCTTAATAAAAAGAATAAATAATATGAATATTAAAACTCTTCTTAAGTATTAAGTACGCTTTTCTCTTAGCCGTCAACTACATACGGATATATATATATATATATATATATATATATATATATATATATATATATATATATATATATATATATATATGTAACATGCGTCAATTTTTATCAACAGTGTTAGTGATAAATAAATCAGTTTATATGTGTTGGTAACAATAGATTCTTCGTTTCTCATTAGATTGCTGACTTTCTTTCTCTCAAATACAAATAAAAAATCTCGTATTTATTGTAAACCTTCTATCAATGAAACAATAGTGTCTTTACTTTTAAAGTTCTGTTTATATTCAATTTTCTTTTCTTTGGAATTTATTTCTTACAAGTTTCCTGTTTAAATTTGTAAAATTCTTTAGAAACCTATTTTATATTCCACTGTATAATAGCTATATTAATATTATCTGCCAAGTTTATAGCACGACTTACATTCAAGGCAGGATACATGTTCTATTAACTGATATTATTAATACATTGTATTGTTTGTATTATAATACCTACTGGAAATTTAATTACAAATGAATGTATTTTGTAGTGGTTATTTTAGACTAAAACAAGAGAAACATATTGCACACATAGCAGTATTTATGCTATTAATTTGTGTTCACAAATTAAGTATTCATGCCCTGAGATGAAAATGCAGTTGCTAATATTGCAAAAAAGGTTCGTCACCCCCTCTTCTTATCCCAACTCTTTCTCGTTCAAAATGAGAGTAACATGCTAAAACATGAAGTCAGCAATTCTAAATGTATAGCAATACATTTATTTTTATAAATAAACCCATAATTTTATTACATATTAATATGTTGTCATGTATTGTCAAAAATGCTAGATCGCCGATAGAAGGTAAATAATCCGCATTCAAATTTCACGAAGTAGACTATACTTTCCCCAATTTTGTTATCATTAGAATGGGTATTAGCTAAGTACTGGGGGACGTTAATCAAATTGTCCCGTTTAACTTAAACGTAAGATTGTGTGCCTATGTAAGAAACGAATGTCATTTTCATGCACGTTATAGTTAATGACATAATTTCGTTTCCGTCTCTACATTGAGGCATATGTTAACGATCTTTTCTAAAATCAATCATACAAACATGATGTCATACAAACATCACAGTGATTATCATACCTGTAATTAAAAATCTTCTAATTGTTCATGGAATCTTAGGGCTCCAGGTCGGAACAGATCCTAATTCTTTCACAGACAGAAAGAGAGCGTGGGCA
>OZ024750.1:21015236-21017736 GCA_964016885.1 Eledone cirrhosa | reverse complement strand
GTTGGGGGATGTCCCTCTTTTATGTAATATTCGGCTTGTAGTGGGAAAAAAGGGTTTTAGTTCTGTGACGGCAGAATAATGTTCGTTCAATTCTGTTATTCAGCAGTTTCTTCTTGTGTGTGATTATGTAATAAATCTCAAGATTACACAATTTGCAGAAATTTTGGCTCCTGGAAAAGCTTTGGGTTTTAGCTAATTTCTCCCATTTTAGGGTAAACTTTTGATTGCTATCCCTGAGCGTCCAAGCTTTTTCTGCTAAAGTTGTTACATTTCTTTGGCTCTGGTGTTTTATTGAGTAAGAATGCCTATACAATCGAGATTTAAACGATGTTGCCGTTGATCCCACGTAATACCACTCGTTGCCTCCGGATTTAATGGTACACTTATAAATAATATTTTTTTCCAGGCAGTTATTGCCGAGGGGGCAGTTGTCAGGATAGGTGCAGTTACAGTTGTGTACGTTGGGTTTTCTCTGGAGTAGTATTGCGGACGAACTTAGGTGTGGTTTATTTATGTTCTGTAGTGTATTGTCTACTGTTTTTTGGGGGTTCTTTGTACTTAAGTTCTTAGTGTTTTCGTTTAACCTTCTAGTATTGATCTTTTTTATGTGTTGTTCAAGGTTTAACGCTGTAGAGTATGACAGTCATATAGTGGTAGGGTTTAGGATTTTGTGGTATTTGTGTGATGTGGGAAAATGTCTTTTAATTATTTTAAAGAAGAGTACTGGTAAATTTGTACTAATGGAGCTATTGTATTCGGGGTTATACCATAAGTACTCTTTGCATCGCTTTCTATTAGTTTTGTTTGTTGGTTTACTGGTGTGCATACTATGGTAGTAAGTGTGGTTTGGTGTTGTGTTATTATATCTACCTATGTGGGATTTATTTTGGGTGTTTTGATTGTTCCCATCTATGTACTCTATTTTGTTGAGGTAGCCTGCTTTACTAAGGGCGTTATCGTAGTACTCGGCGTGTTCCTTAAATACTTGTATGTTAGAAGATAGACCCGAGATTCACCAACCCACTATTAGATGCATTTGAGCAGGACCTTATGAACTTAATCCTTAAAATTAAATTCAAAGGACGCAACACCAACAGCAAATTACAGAAAGATATAAAAAAAACTACTGGACGACCTTAAAAACACCAAAGGAATTGTAGTAAAAGCGGACAAAACATCAAACCTGTACACTATGGATTGCACTACATACAACAAGTTCATTCGAAAAGAATTACATAAAAAATATAGAAAAACGAGTGAAGTAACCCTTAAGCACATCAATGATGAGGCATGCGAAATAGTGAAAAATCTCGGAATCGAAGATAGGACAGGACCACTCTTACCGGCGGTACCCACCTTCAATCTTAAGGACCACAAGGTAAACTTTGATAATGACCCTAAAATAAGATTAATCTGCCCCTCTAAATCAGATATAGGTAAAATAAGCAAATATATCTTAGATAGAATCATCCCCCAAATTAAGGCTAAGGTTAACATTAAACTCTGGGGGAAGACCCAAGAAGCAATAAGATGGTTTAATAGCATTAGCAATAAGAATAAATCTAAGTTTATCCAGTTTGATATCGATGAATATTACTCATCGATATCACCTGAAACTTTGAATAGAGCCATTAAGTTTGCTAAGGATAACTCTGACCTTACAAACGATGAAATTAAGATTATATTAGAAGCTAGGAAAACTATAGTCAAATTTGAGAACAGTTATTGGGTACGTAAAGATAGACCCTCTAACTTTGACATAAGAATGGGCTCTAACGATTCGGCGGAAATAACTGATATTGTGGGGTTATTTATCGCCTTTAGACTCCAGGAAAAATTCAGCAATCTCCACGGCGGAATATACCGCGACGATGTTCTCCTCCTAGCTAAAAACCTTAATAACCAAAAACTAGAAAAACTACGCAAAGATATAAGAAAACTACTACTCGAAATAGGACTAACTATAACATATGAATACAACCTTAAAGTAGTTAACTTCCTGGATGTCACACTCAATTTAAACTCTGGTTTGATTAAACCGTTTCATAAATTGAATGAAAATCTCAAATACGTAAATGTTGGGTCTAACCACCCCATCTCTATAATTAAATCTATCCCTAAAAATATTTCCCTTAGAATCTCGGGTCTATCTTCTAACATACAAGTATTTAAGGAACACGCCGAGTACTACGATAACGCCCTTAGTAAAGCAGGCTACCTCAACAAAATAGAGTACATAGATGGGAACAATCAAAACACCCAAAATAAATCCCACATAGGTAGATATAATAACACAACACCAAACCACACTTACTACCATAGTATGCACACCAGTAAACCAACAAACAAAACTAATAGAAAGCGATGCAAAGAGTACTTATGGTATAACCCCGAATACAATAGCTCCATTAGTACAAATTTACCAGTACTCTTCTTTAAAATAATTAAAAGACATTTTCCCACATCACACAAATACCACAAAATCCTAAACCCTACCACT
>OZ024750.1:21007736-21012736 GCA_964016885.1 Eledone cirrhosa | reverse complement strand
ACCACTTGTATATATATATATATATATATATATATATATATATATATATATACTCTCTCTCTCTCTCATCTGCGACTTCACAGAACTTATATTTACCGAATTCGCATCTAGACCCCTTCTTCTTCCCCCCGTTAGGCCTGTGCGAAATTCCTTCCTTGCTCACATTTCAACAAGGTTTGATGGTCTTTATTCTCTCGTTCACGATTTTATCGAGGTTATATTCATAGAAATCTGGGACTTGTCTCTTTCTCCTCACTTTCTGTTGCTTAAACCATTTTGTTTGTTCACCCTAACGTTCTCTTTAATTACGTGTCCCAGCGACTTTTTTTAGCCGTTGTTCGCACCAACTGAGGTATATGGCCCTTAAAGCGATGAAATGCCTAGGACGGTTGGAGGGTCACTGATGAAGGACTCACTTTTTCATATATATATATATATATATATATATATATATATATATATATATATATATATATATATATATATATATATATATATATATATATACTGGGTTTGTATTTCTGTATTCTCTTTCTCTCATTCCATTTCTCACTCCACACGTTTTATTGTTAGAATTCACATTTCACTGTTTGATTCATCCAACTGAAGTACCATACAGATACAGAGATACCATTTATATATATATATATATATATATATATATATATATATATATATATATATATATATATATATGTATATGTACATTTATATGTATGTGTGTGTGTCTGTGTGTGCGTCTGCGTGTGAATGTGTGTGTTTGAGTGTATGTATAAATATATATATATATATAGAGAGAGAGAGAGCGAGAAAAGAGAGAGAGAGAGAGTTAGAGAGAGAGGGAGAGAGAGAGAGAGAGAGAGAGAGAGAGAGAGAGAGAGAGAGAGAGAGAGAGAGAGAGAGAGAGAATGGGAGGCTAAAGTTTTGTCGAAAGTTTTTGGAAAACAACTTAGTTCTTTCAACTAATGTTTTCGGGTCTGCAACGATTGTTCTTAAAGACATTTAAGATAACACTACGTCGAAAAGTTGGCATAGAATTTCAAAGACTGAAACATTTTCCTCAAAGAGAAGAGCTTCAATTATAGTTATGTGTTAAGATAACATTGTTAACAAGTAGATTGTCTTGACAAATTTACATAAGATTTTATCGGAAGGAGAATTCTTGGATTCAAACCAAGAAGTGCCATTCAACAGTTATCTGGTATCTATTGACATATGTTCGCAGTGTACATCAAACCATAACTGATCTGCTTTCAACTATTTTGTGTTGTTGTTGTTGTGGTTGTTTTTGCTGTTGTTGTTTAGCACCAATTCAACTGCGATCAAGCAGAGATTTGATAAAAGCCAGTCTAGCCTTCACAGCTTGAGACAGATTATTTGAATATGTAAAATAATGACTACTACATAATTCAACCTGTTCGTTATCATATTAATTTTGTAGTGGTATGAAGTGAAATACTCTGGCTGTCAATTCTAGCAATTGGAGATTTTCAGCTAGAATAGAGAAGAACGACAGCCGAAACTATCCTGAAACCAGCAGCCTGGCCTGAGGGTCTGCAACAGACTGAGATCTACTAAATCCAATCAAGAACCAAGAATTGTTGTTAAGCCAAGCGAAGGCTTAACACCTCCCTCCACGGGGGAAAAAGTTTACCTTGACAGGTTTGTACACATTTGCAGTGCCTCAAGTGTTCATAAGGCTTTCCACATTTGTAGTGCCTCAAGGCTTTCGTCTACCCGTGGTTATAATCGTTTTTCAGCGGTTTCATGTGAGTTCTTATTACGGCTGTTTTATTGCAGCAGCGGTCTTTTCGTATTACTGCCCCCCCCCCCTCCCGGCAGTATAGTTTGTCGGAGAAAGATAATTATGTCTTCAATCTTCATGTAAAGAGGAATATCGTTGAATCTGTTACTGAGAGGGATTGAAAGGAAAGCACATAGAAACAAAGCAAATGCCACAAAAGCAAACCATGACCCATATTTACGTTAAAATCTACAAGGGTTCTTGCGATACATTAATAACGGATTTCCTCGATTTCTCCTCAGTTTCAAATTATTTGTCAGTATATATTAATTACAACATTGTCCATACCACCTTTTACTTGTTATACGACTACGTTAAACTTTAATCCGAGCTTCGTTAGAAATGGGAAAAGAGACATGTCATGTGAGAAATGTTAAAACGAAATGTTATTATCGAAATCCTAAGAAGGTATTACTGTTTGAAATAATTCATATGGAAGATTTGTCCATCGTATGAACGTATGGACGTATTGGCAAATATCCATATACCCGTTAGGTTTTGGAGATAACCCTTTAGTCTTTGCCAGTGAAAGTTCAAATGTTGATGTTTCCGCCGGTAAAACGAAAGTAAAGTTATTACGAACACAGCAGATATTGGATCACTTGAGAAAATGAATATTGTTTGATTTCCCCATCGCTGAGAGATGATAGGTTCAATATAGTTTCACAGAAAGTTATCAGTCAAAATATCTCTCTGTTTATCTCTTCTTTACCCCCTCTCTCTCTGTAAATATTTCATTTCTTTTCCACCTCTCTTCTCCAGATTGTCCTTTTTCACCTTTCCTTCGCCCCATATATCCGGTATAGCCTGATCACCATTAAAGCCTTCCATCTGCCCAATAAGATAACTATATTGATTTTTCTGTCCAGTATCCTCAATTACTGGCTTCTTTCCGACTTTACGCCCATACATAGGTTTCAGTTAAAAGTAAACTTCAACTAAACGCTTATTACTTCTCTATAATTACTTAGACCTCACAGGTCAAAGTCGGTGTATCTTTCCTTACATCCATGAATAATATTGATTTCATATAATCAAAATATTAATGAGATTTTCCCTTCCATTCGCCTACATTTTTTGGCAGACTACAGAATATTATCATTCTTGTTATAATCTTCCGGAAATTGACATATACAGGATTTTTGCAAACTGTCAAATTTTTAAAATGTTTACCTCAATAATGTTTGTAAAGGTAATGATAATTGCAATTATGATTTAACTATTATAATCTTTATATAATAGTACATCTAAATAATACATTATGTTATAATATTTGTTTCTACTTCTGGCACAAGGCCAGTACATTACTGGTACTTTATTTTATCGACCCCGTAAGGATGAAAGGCAAAGTCAACATCGGGAGGATTTGAAACCAGAATGGCAAGGGCCGTAACTCTATGCATCAAAGCATGGTGTCCGACCCTCTACAGATACTGCCAATCCATCGCCCTACATTCTGTTATAATATTGTCAGGCTAATATTGTCAGGTTATCTATTTCATATTCTGATTTTTGTAATGTTGACATTCAATGATAAATATGACTAAGTAGTTAATTTTGTTTTTTGCGTAAAAATATAACCAACAATTGATATTAAAAAATTATAATTAACTTGAAATGCTACACTTTAACTACTGGATCACGCGCATTCACTAGTAACGTGAAATAAAAGAAAAATATGCTATAGAACACAACATAACAACACGGGTCATAATGTTGGGCTCATTATAGTAACGTTAGTTGTTAGATGCTCGAAACCCCTATGCAGTGCACAAGACTACCAGCTACTTGAATACAACGTCAGGTTACTGACATATTCAATGGATTTATTTCATCTATATAAGCATGCCATTGACTCGTTCAAATGCCAGTTAAGATATTTTTAATTTTCTGCACTACGATTTCAAATCCAACCGAAATCAAAGTTTCCTATCCTTCTTTCAAGATCGATAAGTGTAGTAAAAGTCCAATAGTGAGGGAAAACTCATTGTCTGTCTCTCACACTTTATCTTAATGTTTTCTCTTGATTAAATTGGCTGTGTTTAGAATCCATGAGAGATGAGATCCACCATGTTTAAAATTCCCCAGACAAATGCATGGCACCACGGACGACTACTATACCATTAGGAATTGAGCATCCATAGAATCAGAACAAGACCTGAACTGAATGCTATCATGAAGACGATTTTTTTTATTGTATGAGTCATTCTTTTTCCACATTCATACGCAATATATTTGAATGCGTATCATACGGGTATTCGATTCCTCTTAAGAAGCAGGCTTTATACATTAGGAACAACGTAAATAATTATGTATATTAGAATAATTGTGTAAATTGTTGGCTGGTTAACAATTGTAAAAAGAAGTCCGAGTATGACTGTTCTGAGTGCGGAAAACAAATAAGGTTTCAAAGTATTCCGAGTGAAATTTCAAATGTATTCACATATGATATTCCCGTATCAATATTAATGGTTGCAAAATATTAAAAACGGAAAATAATAATAATGGGGAATAAGATTGCGATGACGAAGATAAATAAGCAGGAAAGTTAGAAAATAGAAGGTGCCGAAGATGAAGATGATAAAGATAAAGAAGAAAAGAGAAACACAAAAAGAAAACGCAGTCGTTAGAAAATGAGAGTAGAGGGAATAATAGAAGAGACGAATGAAAATAATACTATGAAAAAATAAAGTAACAGGGAAATAAATAACACGAAAGGTAGAGAAAATAGGGAATATAAAGAAAAGAAAATATGGAAATAGAAATAAAAGAGAACAACATAAACATATAAAACCCTAAACGGTAAAATACGAAGAATGGAAATACAAATCACAGCAGCAAGAACATGTATTGAAAATAATGTAAAAATAGATATTTTCAACGTGAAAATTCGTCGAGGTGACGAAGATTATAAAATATACTGTCAAGATTTGATTTTAATTTATTTTGGTTATGTTATTTTTATTAAGAAAGAGGCGAGACGCTAAATACTGCCTTGGGAAAAATATCATATATTAATTGTTTCTACTTTAGGCACAAGGCCAGCAATTACCCAGTGCATTACTGGTACTTTATTTTATCGACCCCGTAAGGATGAAAGGCAAAGTCAACCACGGCGGGATTTGAACTCAGATCGTAAAGGGACGTAACTATGCTGGAAAGCATGGCGTCCGGCCCTCTACCGATACTGCCAATC
>OZ024750.1:20992736-21002736 GCA_964016885.1 Eledone cirrhosa | reverse complement strand
AACTGACATCTATGCAGGTCTAACTGGCTTTCAACGAAATGGCGTCTCAGAGAGGCTATCTCATGTGATTTAATGGTAATGAAACGTCGTATCCACTTGGCTACGCGCCTTCACATCAAACATACAATTAAGTTTGAATGCAGATTTATGCACTACTTTAATACGAAATTATTTATAGGTACGTATTATGTGATATAATTTTCTAGTATGCGTCTCATTGGTACATTTAGATAACGCTGTTAAATTGTATGGTAGATAATGGACGATTGTTGAGAACTTAATGATTTAACTTGTCATACGTCACCCATAACAAATAATTACATTAGTCTATGAGGTGTATGTTTACGAAACAGATATATTATTAATTAGTCGTAATTACCTTCAATTAATGAAATCAATGCCTGAAGACTGTAACTAAAGTTCATTATGCAAAAATTAATGGATAGATAATATCACATTTACACGTAACTCCCGAATAAGCGGAAACTGAAATGGGTATAGAGTTTTGCCTGGGTATGTCAAACTAAATTAAGTTATATAGCGAGCCTAGTATCCTTTTCGTAGTTACCACAAATTCAAAGGAGAAACATATTTCAGTTACGTTATGGGAGCTATGAAAGTCCTTGTCAGTAGTTACCATACTGATTATTACATTTAAATGACGCACCTCTTGGACGACGTCATTAGTCCACTAAGCCATGGCTTCACGGATTTCTTTCTTATTTTCTTTCTATCGTACATATCGCTGTAGCTCTCTTACGCGTCATATTACCCGATTGTAATAAAATGAATGTCAGTGAAGTATCAAGCACCATTGTAGCTCATCTTACTCGTCATATTACCCTTTGTAATAAAAGGAATGACTGCAGTATCAAGCGCGTAAATATACTAGAAGTTGTTTCCAAGAAATAGGGATGTAAACGGTAGCATAAGACAATATATAGAAATAATATCTAGAGCGTCGCTTAAAATGTCAGCGGTATGTTTTTCTGAAACGCTTAAACATTTCCAGAAACAAACGTACAGTCACTGGAACTAACATTTGAGAAGGCCATGCCAACTGCTTGCATTAGAGGTCTTACTTTATCATTCCCAGATTCATGGCAGATCTAAAATTCGTTTCGAATAATAAATTCAACATAGTTAGTTTGTCGTTTACACTTTCTTGAAATCAACTCATTATTGCACCAGTTCCTGTAATGAAAACGTCGGCGTGAAACTTGTATTTCCCGACCTGCACATATCCTGCATATGAATATGCTCAAGTGCACAAAGGTATACACGTAGGAATATACATGTGTATATAAATGCATACGTGACGATATTTACACACTTAAGTATACGCACGCTCACATATATATGCATACATTTTGCGGGACATATATTCTTCTTATCTTCTTATCAGTCCCGTAGTCTGGTGGACCGTTGGGGCGCCACAGATGACCTGTTTACCAGCTCCTTCCATTCCGCTCACCTCTGCGCCTTCCTCATGGTTGCACGCAGTTTCATGCTTGTCCATTCCGGGATGTTGTCCTCTCATCTCGTTTTCTGTCTGCTTCTCTTTCTTCCTTCTTGTACTATTCACGTGCCTGTACCATCTCAATTTGCGTTTTTTCTCAATGGCCAACCGGTCTTTGTAGGGCCCAATATCTTTCCAAATTCCTTTTAGCACCTCCTCATTGGAGGTGCGGTCTCTGCACGGGGTACAAGGAGCTGTCTGAAACATCTCCTCTTCATAGCCTGTATTCTTCTCTCCAGAACCACTGTTATTGCCCAAGACTCTGAAGCATACACGAATATGGTTATGACCAGACAACTGGGTATATACAAGCATAAATATGTTCCGAATTAGACATTTTCCCAATATAATCCAGATTTCTGAAACTAGATTTCAATATGGCGGGGACAATGCCATATAAAGAAGAAAGGAAGTTGCGCATGTTTATATTTCATACTCGAATACATTTAGAATCAAAGAAATCTTTATTTCATTCACATTATCAAACCCATCATGTGTGTTCATATTTGTGTTTATACATATTTGTGATTGGGAGAATGTATTTTGCGCAGACATGTTTGTATGTATGTATGCTTGTCCCTGCATATTTACATGTGTATATTTGTACATACATGCGTGTTGCTATATACATTCATATAACGTCCTGAGTATACATATAAGCGTATATATATTTACATGTGTGCTATAGGTATGCATGTATATTTTCAAACATATCCTCCTTCCATTATTTGATCACGACGAGAATTTACTCCCTTAGGTCCGTTTATGTTTTTTTGTGTTTTCGATCTTGATAGATTACGTCTGTTCCTTGTGTGAAAATTTGTGTCAAGAAAATAGTTGCAGCCTCAAGACAACTACACAATAGCAAAGCAGAAATTTCATTTGGAATGCTGAATAGAAATTACGTTTGTGTTTAGAAAAATATACAATGTTCTACTGTCTATACACAATAGTGTGTGAATGACATAGTAAGAAATCTCTAATAGTTGTATTGAGTGAATGTTGAGAAGAAAAAAAAAAGATGTGAGTAAAAGCTGCCTGGCAAGGAAGTCATTTTCAAAAGAATTATGATATATAGTGTGTAAGACTGATATATTTACATAATAGAAAGGCCTACGGATAGGATTTTGCAGACGTTTTGGTGATCAGAAATGATGGATCTATTGTTTTTATGCAAAAGAATTAGTAGGGTAGCAAGCAGATCTTTGCCATCATCACCACCACTAATGTCGTCACAGTTTTATTAATATTCTTCTTATTATTAATTTTTGTTGTTGTTATTGATACTATTGTCTACCATTATATCAACTCGGTGGATTGGCAGTATCGGTGGAGGGTCGGACGCCATGCTTTCCAGCATAGTTACGTCCCTTTACGATCTGAGTTCAACTCCCGCCGAGGTTGACTTTGCCTTTCATCCTTACGGGGTCGATAAAATAAAGTACCAGTAATGCACTGGGTAATTGCTGGCCTTGTGCCTAAAGTAGAAACAATTATATCAACTATTTCCCATTTGTAGATATCCCCTCTCTTTACTCAGTATGAACCGTAGAATTATATTTCATTATAGTGTCGTCTCATGTATTGAGCCTCCTTGTGACACATGAACGAAACCTTTTTTGCTTTAATAACATAGAATCCCTGTGGTAAATCTATATATGTATGATGATAGATGAAAATAGCGAAAATAGCAATATTCAATATAGCTACTTTTAGCATGCGTCAGTAGATCCGACAACGATATTTGGGATCAGGATGATTGTGGGTTTATGGGGTTTATCAATTAGCCTTAAAAACGCATGTGACTGTAATGGGACGACGGAATACATCATTTCATTTTATGCTACATATACCTACATTGTATACTAAGTAATATTGTTATATAGTTGTTTCTCATATAAACCTAAAACACCATCGCCTTGTTTAAACTTGCAATTATAATATATATCTTTCATGTGATGACCCTGTATCAAATTAAATGTATTATTACAAATAGTATTATCTTTCTGGCTATGCGTGTGCTAGAAATTATTCGTATGTATATTATGAAAATTACATTTTTGATCTTTACGCATGCTCTCAATGCACAAAAGCAGGCGAATATGCGTGCTTTGGTGGCTTCAACAGATTTGTTTCCTTTTGTTTCATATTTATTAGCTTTTTGATCGCGGTCGTGGCCGTTTTTAATCACCATGTCAAAGTGTGTATTTCCTTACCTCCTCTGACTCCAGAATGCCTCACGGACTATTTTAGGAATGGCAGTATTGAGAGTAGAGGAAATATGGTAAGATAAAGATTAGGACAACAGCTGTGTTGTGAGGTGATTTATCAATGAGTACAGGGAAATAGAAGAATTTAATTAGATAGGGAATTATATTTGAAACCAGATGAATGAAATAGAGGAAGTAACTTATTGAATATCATAGGAAAAACGAAGTACTAATTTGTTTCTCATTAAATAATATAAAAGGGCACACAATTATAAACATTTCAGTTGTATGCAATTTGGAAGGAATGTATATAACATTGAAAATATTACAAACAGTAAAAATAAGATAATATGAGTGTACTATATGGACGTTAGGGACTTTGAAATTTGTGTGATTATAGCAGAGAAATGAATAATTTTTTGATATTTTTCTCTAAATTTATATATATTTTATAGTTTCTATCCAATTCCCTCTGTTATAAAACAGAAAATTAAATGTGCAATATAAATCGTCACGGAAAACTCGATATTAAAGTTGTACGTTAGTACTCAATAACCTCACGTCACAATGGAGGTATGACGGAAAAAATAGCTTCTGCTGTGTTTGAAAATATGTCGCAACTATTATTTGTTTCTCCGATCTCCGCAGCATCTGGTTAATAAAAAAAGTGTTGTTGATATTTATTAGTCATTACGGAGTTGGATTTTTCGCACCTCATTCCGAAAACACACACACTAATATGCATTATTATATATAAATACATATATATATATTTATACATGTGTGTGTATTTGTGTGTATTTGTGTGTATCTGTATGTTTGTGGGTTTCCGCGCGGATGTGCATACAACGCTTAATCGATCGTGTTTAATTGCATTATTCGCGAATTACTGACGCATTACGGAACCATATACGCTTTCAATTCCTGCTCTAGTTCGATTTTGTTTCGTAATAATGTTAAATATATTGGTAAATTAAATACCAAAACGTCAATAAAGATATTTTGATGCTATTGATATCAATATGTTTTGTTAACGTCATTAATCGCTTGCTTATTTATTATGGTATATACAAAATGGAGCTTTTCGGTGCAGAGATACACAATTATTTATGAAACCATTGTCAACCAAATAGATTACACTCTGAATTATTTTGAGGTAAATTTGATTTCGACAATCGTGCGTATTTGAATTAGCTATGCATTAGAGATTATCTCTCTTTCTTTTTTCTTTCTCTCTCTCTCACTGGCTCATTCTCACTTTTTCTGTCACTCTTATATATATATATATACTCTTATATATATATATATATATATACATATATATATATATATATATATATATATATATATATATATATACATATATATATATATATATATATATATATATATATATATATATATATATACATATATATATATATACATATATATATATATACATATATATATATATATATATATATATATATATATATATATATACATATATATATATACATATATACATATATATATATACATATATATATATATATATATATATATATATATGTATATATATATGTATATATATATATACATATATATATATATTTATATATATATATATATATATTTATATATATATATATACATATATATATATATATATATATATATATATATATATATATATATATATACATGTATATATATATATATATACATGTATATATATATATATATATATATATATATATATATATATATACATGTATATATATATATATATATATATATATATATATATATACATGTATATATATATATATATACATGTATATATATATATATATATATATATATATATATATATATATATATAATATGCAGTAGCACACAGGAATATAACATGAAATATAATACTACAGTATGTATCTGAATTTGCACACAGTGGTTAGATTTTTGCAATTATGATAATTGCACAGATGGTGTGCTCTATTCCTGAGAAAGACGTTGCATATTTCGTTAGTTCCCATAATAGAATTACAACCTCCGAAGAAGCGCCTATGAGGCTAGCAAAATCTACATAGTTGTGATCTGCAAATTTTTGTTTCGTTCCTTCTCATTGTAATTCCGATTAATCTAACGTGCACTGTTATTTAATATACAAAAAATAAATCCAAATTGCAAAATATTCAAAGGCAGTTAAAAATGATAAAATATTTATAATATTCTAAATCTTAATTACACTCATAACATGGCACATTTATACTCAGTAAAATTCCGTTATAACGAAATTCACGGGGTATAAAATAAAGTTTGTTGTAACGAGATCGGCCTAACTCTTTGAGCTTCTAGCCGGGGATTGAAAACAGTTCGTTATACTGGATAATCCATTATAATGGTTTTCGTTATAACGGAAGTTTACCCGTACACGCATACATGTACAAAAGCTCAGAAATGTGAATGGCGGAGTTATATTTAACTTTTAAAACTTTTCTCGCAAACGCGGCCTCCAACCTCTCTCAGGCTACGAAATTGCACTGACAAAATACCTGAGGTATAGCAAACAACATTTGCTCGAAATACTAAGATGTGGGAAGGGACCCGGGACCTAATGGTCGATCTACGAACATTTTATATAATCTACCTTTTTACATCAAATCTTCCACTATTTATTGAAAAATTTTATATTACTTATCTCTATACATATATAAGTTCAACTATGTATGGTTTTGCCCTATAGCTTTTAAGTATTTAGTATTCAGTGGTTTAATAGTCATCTATATAGTGTTCATCTACTTATTGGTCATCTCTGTAATGCTTTGCAATGCAGTTTTCAATTATATCTTGCACAAGTATACAATGTTCAACTGATTAGTGTTCCGTTCTATATTGTGTTCATTATGGTGGATTGGCAGTATCGGTAGAGTGTCGGACGCCATGCTTTGACGCATAGAGTTACGGTTCTTGCCATTCATAGTTCAAATCCCGCCGAGGTTAACTTTGCCTTTCATCCGTACGGGTGGATAAAATAAAGTACCAGTAATGTACTGGGTAACTGCTGGCATTGTGCCAAAAGTAGAAACAATTATTGTATGTGGTGGATTGGCAGTATCAGTGAAGGGCAGGGCACCATGTTTTGCAGCATAGAGTTACGGCCCATCACGGTCTAAGTTCATATCCCACCGAGGTTAACTGTGCCTTTCATCTTTACGGGGTCGATAAAATAAAGTACCTGTAATGCACTGGGATAATTTCTGGCCTTGTGCCAAAAATAGAAACAATTATTTTATGTATTTTAAAGCATATGCAATATGTTTATCTATAATAGATACAGATAAAGACTTGTGCAGGTATTTTATTTAGGATCAGGTTAAAACTCATTATACAAGTAAAAAATTCTGCCATATGTTTATTATACATAAACATATGGTATATGCTTTCATATATGTCTCTATTATAAATAATTGTTTCTACTTTTGGAACAAGGCCAGCACGACGCAGTGCATTACTGGTACTTTATGTTATCGACCCCGTAAGGATGAATGGCAAAGTTAACCTCGGCGGGATTTGAATTCAGATCGTAGTGGGACGTAACTATGGTGGAAACCCTCTATGTCCAACCCTCTACCGGTACTGCCAATTCACCACCCTCTATTATGAATAATTGTTTCTACTTTTGGCACAAGGCCAGCAATTAACCAGTACATTACTGGTACTTTAATTTTTATCGACCCCGTAAGGATGAAAGGCAAAGTTAACCTCGACGGGATTTGAACTCAGACCGTAAAGGGACGTAAGTATGCTGGAAAGCATGGCGTCCGACTCTCTATGAATAATGCACTCTTAGTTGTGTCGTTAGAGCATAACAAATAATGGGTTTGGGAATTTGTTTCCAGCTATCTGTCTTCGGATTTCAACAGCGACCCAAATAGTCGTGGCTTTTGTATCTGTCTGCGGTCAATAAAAAAACTTCTTTTGTAACAGCACTGGATTACCAGAATTGTTAAAGCATTGGTTGAGATGCTTCTGTACTCTCTGTTCAAATTATTTTGTAGCCTACTTGGCTGCCAGAATTAATTCATCGCTCGGTTTACCTGCTTCACATGGAATTTGTGTCCATACCCTTGTTCTCTTTTGTAGAAGTACACCTCTCAGAAACGCTAACAATTATCATGCCCACTGATATTACCTCCCTGTGTAAATTGTAATGATACTTAGGAAGATGAAACATTTGTTTTCCGAAAAATCTTTTATGATAAAAAAAAAATCCAATCCCTTGAATTGAAATGGAAACTGCTGGACAGAATGTATAGAATATAACATGTATGAGCATACATTACAGATGTTTAGGGCTTGAAAATAACTCGAGAATTTGTATTTGTTTTCTATCATTGTTTTCAATGTTTATCATTGCAAATGATAACATGAAATCATATTAATTATTTATATTCAACATTAGCTCGCATAATGTAACAGGTTTAACTGACCTTTGCATCATTGATGAGATGTTGGGCAAAAAATCATTTTTTTAAACAACAATAAATAAGATTAGAAAAGAAAGAATGCTCTTACTACGTCATTCATATAAATAATTTATTTGTATTAGATTTCATATAATGAAGCTATTGTCAATGATACTTTCAACAAATCAAAGCAGCTTCTCTTAAGAAATACTACATTTTCTTTTTCATATTAAATTGTAAGTTATTTTCTATATATAGCAGGTGAATTCTGACTGTTGGAAGCTTATCACTTTTCGTTATTCATTTTATCCTATGCATACATTTCTTATTTATTATAACCTATTATGAAGATTTCCTAACTAGGCAAGATACTAACATTCACGTCATTTCTCCTGATATGAAATCTCTTTAATACGTGATATACCATTCTCTGTACGGATCTCTGAAATAAACATTAGGCAGCTGTTTTTAACATTTAGTGATTATGAATCAGCAGTGAAATGTCAAATTGCTAGGCCTTCATAAATCATTGTGTTTCTCCACTCATGTGTTTAAATGAGATAAAGGACAATGGGGTAGTAGTTTCAACACTGCAACTAGAGAGATTCCAGTACTGCCTACGGTAACGTAACTATCCACAGTAAACATTTAATAGATAATTAGAAATGAAAGCTGACTTTAATGTAAATAGATATCCATTGCCTATGTTAAAAGTTATGGTGGCCTTGTTGTGTAGTAATGTCTTTGCTAATATGTAAGCTGTTGGTAATAAAATATCCAAATCGATCAATATAATTATAGCTATAACATAAGCACTATAACCTTATAATCATGTTAACGATTATAATCTATACTTTGAACCTTAAAACGGTTTAAAACTACTCATGTATATTCTATGACTGGCTTCATTGTTAACATTTGATGTTTGATCAGAAAAGACTTATGATATCAATTGACGTAGAGTGTTCAACTTTGGTCAATGTATTCATTATATATTAGTGAAAGATATTGAGCTCACGATTATAACAATGTATGTTCTATCCCTGTACTAGTATGATTACCATAGGCTTGTGCGTTCTTGAGGAAGAGGATTCATTTTAAGTTACTCTACTTCACACAGGTAAATATGAATAAATATAGTAGCTCAGAGTTAGTCCTACGACTATCCGACTTCTTGTACAGAGGTTTATAGGTTGTCACGTATCGATACAGGAAGACATTATATGCTCTGTCCTCCGCCCAAACGTTTGAAAACTGGGAGATTATATGGAAAAACAAAAATTCGAATTAAGGAGAAAGAAAAGGATGACACGAAATTCATATTTCATAAAATGTAATCATATTTGTTCAGTAATTCTCATTGATGGTAAAACTAAAGTTGGATCAAAAATATAAGTTTACATTTAACTCTGAATTGGCGATCAACTTGTGATTTTCTGTGAGGGTTAAATTATTAAGGGATACTAAGTATTAGTTTAAAACTCTTCTCTCTCACTCTCTTCGTAAGAAGTACCAAGACAGCACACTCGCACATGTACACACAGACAAAAAGGTGCGGACTCACACATAAACACACACGAATACGCACTCACACGCATACACACGCATATATATATATATATATATGTGTGTGTGTGTGTGTGTGTATGTGTGTATTGTGTATGTGTGTATGTACGGTAGAAATAGGTTGCCATGTAGATTGAATTCTGACACCACCATCTATCCCCTGACATTCTCCCGTTTTAGTGTCTCGCTGTAGTTTATATATATATTAAAGCATTTTATATGAATTTGAATAGCAATTTGATACGAGTTGC
>OZ024750.1:20982736-20987736 GCA_964016885.1 Eledone cirrhosa | reverse complement strand
AGGACAAAGTGAGAGTAAACATAGGGAATGAAACCATGGCCGATGCGACGGATTTACATGCTTGTTACGTTGGCCTAAATATTGTTGCAAATATATGAACGCAAGTGTGGGTCATACAATGTTAGCTTCGTTTCTGTAATGTGTCTTCGGTTCTGAATACCAGATACGCAGCCCTGTATGTTCTACGTCAGTATTCCTCTACACAATATAGATAGATCATCTCCCGGTTGCAGATTGGAAAGTGATAGTTCTAATTAGTATAAGCATTGATATATATACATATCAGGCTAAGTTAAGCTGTCTCGTTTCACATAATTCGAGTAGGCTACTTGTTTCCGCCTAAATTTAATCATGCTTTGTTTTCCGTTGAACTTGCAACAACGTGCATTTAACACATCAACAACAAAAAGGACCATATCAGCAACAATAGGTATTTCTTGCGTCGATTCCATAACGTTATAAAAGGAAATTCGACCTCGGTTCAAACATAAATCCAAGCGTAGAAAGGCATAACTATATACCGAAAAGCATTCTGTTAGATTCTATTCTCTGTTGATGAAATTAAACTTTAATTTCGTCAATAAATGTTATGGGAAAAGTAATTGATATCGGACAATTCTTTTCATTTCTAATATAACATTGACCTGTATGCCTCATGAAGAACGAGGGTGGCGAGGAACATAACTATCCTTATCTTGGTAGAATTATTAAAATCTCTAAGGTCATGACATACCTAATCAGATATAAAATGCACAAAATAAATAATAAATGATAATATTGATAATATTAGTTAATAAATGAGTAAATAAATACACTCTCTATTCGATGGTAAATACAATTTCAACGTTTCTTTTCTTCTTAAACCAGAACCTACTAAGCCAACATGTAGAATATGTTAATGATTTGCCGGTTTTGGAAATTACATCGGTGTAAACAAACATACATACGTACATTAGTTGGCCAGAACAAACAGCATAGAATAAGATGAAACGAAACGGATTAGACCATTACAAGTATGATTTGAAAGCCATTTTCTACTTGACTTGCGGTCCTTCTGAAAAGCTGAATAATTCGTGAATTCAAATTATTCACATAAACCTCAACCTATGATAGTATTTAAACCGTTCTTCAAAGAAATTTTAAATCTCATTAGATATTTAATAAATCTGTCGATTAAAGATTGCAGTGCGGTTAAGCGTTGGATTTCCGTTTTCCTATTCCTTTTAGTGCAGAAGAGAACGTTTGCTTTTGATCTTAGAGATTTTGCTGCTGCAGACGTGGGCCTTGTTGTGCTGTTGTTTCTCTAACTATCATTGCTGTGTTGGTTTAGTGGGGATAGTGCTCTACTTTTCTGGATTGTTAGGTAGCTGTTGATGTTATTATTGTCTTGCTGTGAGTAGGGTGGTGGATTGGCAGAATCGCTAGGGCGTCGGAGACCTTGCTTCGCGCCATAGTTACGTCTCTTTAACTTCTGAGTTTAAATCCTGCCGAGGTTAACTTGGCCTTTCATCCTTACGGGGTCGATAGAATAAAGTACCAGTAATACACTGGGGTCGATTTAATCGCCTTTTCTCTCCTCCCATATTACTGTCCCTGTGTCTATACTGGAAATAATTGTTTTGCTGTGAGTGATGTTTATTTTTATGGTGTTGTTAGTGTTGATGTTGAACATAGAAAGACGTTAGCTTTTATTGATGTTGTTTTCGTTGACAATATTGGAGGTGAGATGCGTATCTAATTGTTCAATTTGATTTCGTTGAATCCAGGTTTAGATTGTCAATATATCATATGATGTCAACTATACATAATTGCCATCGTCAGTACATGTATATATTCGAGGCCAGTATCCGGCTTATATGTCGTCAATGGATGTGATTTGCTATCCAACATATTTCATTGTCCATCGTCGCCAACCTCTGCTCCTAGCTAAAGTACAGACCAGTATCAAAATGTTAATGTGTATGATATGGATCTCACCACATACTCACACATTATACCAACTATCCCACAGAGGCATATTTGAAACACCCTTTCAAGGACGCCCTGCAAAATGTCCTGCATATCAGAGTCGACGTTTCTTATCATCTCACCGAGGGATAGCAGCTAAAACACATATAAATTACATCCAACTGTACTCAGCTCAGATATATATACGGAGTGATACTATCGTTTATAGAGAACCTATTATTGAGAAGGACTTGGTGGTTATATGAACTATAAATTTGATCATAGGCCTGCTCGTTGATCGTGGGTTAAAGAATAATAATCTCCATTGATACGTTGTTTAACCAAAATAAGATTTATCTTCAAACTAAATATAAATATATATATTGACCGAGAATGGAAAGTGGAATTACTTTACTTTATATATATAAGTGTATGTGCGTGTGTGTCTGTGTATATATTTGTGTGTGTGTGCGTGTGTGTGTGTGTATGTGGGTGTGTATTATATATACTCATATATATAGGGATTGGAAATATACACATATATAAATTCATACATGCATAAATACGTACATAAATTACTGTTGCGTGGACATTAAACTCCATGACAATTTGAAAGACATACCATCACGAACCCCACTAATAACACCACCAACGCCAACTCTACTACAGCAAACACCAGTATCATCAAGACAACATAAAGAGTATGATAAAAAAACTGCAAATACAGCAATATTTCAATATTTTCTAATGCCTATGCTCTCTAAAAGCCAAACAAATTTCACCCATAGATCGATAAAAATATGATGTGTTTTCCGAATATATTTGAAATATTGCTAACACATTACCGTATAGCAACTTTCCGCTTGTAGGTAATAACAATATTGTTCAGTTAAAATATGAGAGAGTCTTTGTAGAACTAATTCACATCGATAGATCTGAGGAAGAGATACGTCAATTGTTTATTTGTCTGGCACGCCCCACATAACATGGGAAGTCTCCGCAACGACATTGATGGATACACACACACACACGCATATATATATATATATATATATATATATATATAGTGTGCGTGTGTGGGGAGATGTTGCACACACACACACACACATATGTATATATATATATATATATATATGTATATATATATAACTATGTGTGTATATTTGTGCCTAATAGTGTGTGTCTTTGTAGTTCTGTATGTTGCCATGCATATCTCTCTCTCCCTCTCTCTAACACATTATATATATATATATATATATATATGTGTGTGTGTATGTGTGTGTGTGCCTGTGTGTGTGTATATGTGTGTGTGTGTGTGTGTGATCGCGTGTGTGTGCGTTTCTATGTGGTTTGACTGTGGCTGATGCGAAACACGGAGCCGTGTACATTTAACCTGACATTCACATGCACTAAATGAATTGATACACACGATGTAGCTGTGTCTGTTGACAGATACTGAGTTCAGTGAGTGGGAATATTAAGTGTTGCTTCTAGACGTGATATGATAAAAATTACGACCTCTGTGAAATCTTGCATTGAGGAAATACAGTTCCATGAGTTTGTATTACAAAATCATGTACGAGAGTGCAGTTCAATTATTCTTGACTACCACTCTCTCTCTATCTCTTTCTCTTCGATCTCTATATCGCTTCAGTACGCTTACCACCACTTACCAACTTTCGAGAAGTTGTTACGACGAGTTTAGATTAGTTTCTAATATGAGACAGCTGACAGTTTTTCTGCATAGTTCAAAGTTCAAATCACACAAATGCAATATTTATCGGTGATGCTGAAAATAAATATACTACCAACATATACTGGTCACCGAATTTTTTCAAACCATCACTGCCTGTCAAAAGATGGTTTTATACAGATTATATCTGCATAGGGTTATGTTCTGTCTTAAAAGATCTACAGCAAAATGTGTGCTAGCCATCATTATCCTGACCCAGAAAATATCTCCTGCCTTTTCCGTCACAGGAAATGCTTCATGCCGTTTGTAAATATATTAAAGGAGAAGTGTCTATTGTTTTTTGCAAGAGGTTGTTCCCCCATCAAGAAACATTTTTGATTGTGTATAGATATACTCTATATGTGTGCTGAGGAGCCGAAGCATGGCCGAATGTTTAGGACATTCGCTTTGCAATACATAATATGAGTTAGTAATCCTGTTTATATGAAGGTAGGAGTATTTCTGTTGCCTACTTTATATAAGGATTTATAGGAATCTATAAAAATTGCGTGATTATTTTGAATATGAATATTTTCCTATGAATGCATTCATCTCTCTTTTATGTCATGTAACTGACATAAGAGATAGATATGACATATATTTCTTTAAAATAGTGATATTGCTTATTTCTATTGAATTATTGAAGAAATGAAATATATAGTGTATTGCTATATAACATGATAGATTCACGCTGCAGTTAGAGAATGTAGATACAGGTTTTGTATTTGAATGTTTTTGTAGGTGATAACGATAGTGAAGCAGTATATGATGGAATGCTGTGGGAATACATTTCTTATACTCTTCTATTATCTTCAATGAGGATTATGACGTGTAGAGAAACACATCGTAAATCTTCATAATACAGATATATACTCATGTACACATACATTCATTCATACTTACTTACTTACACGCATGCACGCACTTATGTATAGGCAAACATATTACGTAACTCCCATCATTATTATATAATATATAGGGCGGTGAATTGGCAGTATCGGTAGAGGGTTGGACGCCATGCTTTGACGCATAGAGTTACGGCCCTTGCCATTCTGAGTTCAAATCCCGCCGAGGTTAACTTTGCCTTTCATCCTTATGGGGTCGATAAAATAAAGTACCAGTAATGTACTGGATAATTGCTGGCCTTGTGCCAAAAGTAGAAACAATTATTATATAATATATGAAGCATAGAGTTACCTCCCTGTATGATCTGAGTTCAAATCCCGCCGAGGTTAACTTTGCCTTTCATCCTTCCGGGATCGATAGAATAAAGTACCAGTAATACATTGGGTAATTGCTGGCCTTGTGCCAAAAGTAGAAA
>OZ024750.1:20975236-20977736 GCA_964016885.1 Eledone cirrhosa | reverse complement strand
TGGGCATAAACACGTGTTAAAATTGAAGCCAACCCTATTTCCTGGTGCCCAAGTTTCTATTTTGAATATATATATATATGTTGCTATACTTTCCGAGACATGCACCAGTTAAACTTGACATCAGCCTTATAATTGATTATGTAACTAGCCCATTCCTAGGTTAATTACGTAACCAGATAGTTGTTTAAATGCTATGTTTAATTCTTAAAACCTCCCCGCCAGAGTATTGTGATACATTCCCAAGGATTATTTTATCCTCTGCGTCCTCATTTTGTTCTGATCTTCTATCATTTAATCCAACTTGTCAGGCACAACATTCCAAAATTTCATACGAAGTATTTTGCCAAACCAAGCCAGAATGCTGTAAATATATATATATATATGTATGTGTGTGTCTGGGTGTGTGTGTGTGTGTGTGTGTGTGTGTGTGTGTGTGTGTGTGTGTTTGTATACATAGATGTGTGTATATATATATATATATATACATATATACAAATATATACGTGTGCCATATATGTATTATGTACGTTCAAATATGAATGTGTATGTGTGTATGTGTGTACTTTTTATTATACAATTGTATGGTATCGTTGAACTCAAAGTACTATTTTTCTCCAGTCCTTAAAGTATCAGCAATGATTATTACGGAATAATTTATATGATAGACACTTCTTCTAAAATATCTATTCATCGGTTTTGGGAGGATATATTCGGCATTCTGCTTTTCGTATGCTAATTCTCTACAGATTTGATGGGCACCACTACATTCTAGATATTCTAGACATCTTGTGAAGTTGCTTAACTTCTTTAGGTAGTTATGTGTCTTTAGAATTTGAACAAATAGTGTTCTATGCCACCCAAGTCTTTCGATAAAAATCTATATATCGACCTGAATTATCTCAGCAATATTGAAAAGAAACACACGCATCTACAGAAGCTGGCTAATAGTATAGAAAATATTTTATTCTTTGCTATAGTAGAGTATGTTCACATATTTGAGATTTCAACTGTGAATACCAGAGTGGTTTCATACCTTTAGAGTAGATGAGAAAGTGACAATTTATTAAAACTTTAAAAACTACTGACACATGGAGACGTATAATTAAACAGTAGAGCGTATGTGTGTGTGCTTGCATACCTCTACATATATATACACATACATATAGCTTATATATTGTAAGTGAGCGTGATAAGAATGCGGTTGCTAGTGAACGATATGTAGGCAACATTTTGAACGAGAGTACTTACAATATGTGTGGTTGTACGTTAAAGGGCTGTGGGATATAGAAGATGAAGTAAATCTATTTAGAAGAAAGATGATGGAGGCTTTAACCACAAATTATTGAAATACCTTGTTGTTGATGTCCAGATGAGATGTAATAATACAAACTACACATGTATACCTTTCAGTGCATAGATTAAATAGTGTTTAAGAGAGAGGAGAGCTGAAATATTGATATGTCCGAAGATATATTCCTCTTGAAGGAGCGGTATATTATGTGGTTTCCCTGTGTTTACAAAGTGATGTGATGGGGTCTAAATTGAATCGTAATTTAATGTCGATTAGACATGAGTTAGTAAATGTTACGAGGAGGTTCCGTTTCTTGTTTAATCTAAAAAAATATAACATACGGACTCGTATTTTTGAGATTATACTTGGCTCTTCAACTCTAGAAAAAATTGCAGTGAAATATTTTCAAATAAAATGCAGTGGAAATTTCTCAAAAAATGATTTTCAAACATATTTAAATGATAAATTTTTTAGTATAATAATCTCTTTATTTTACGCATATTGAGAGAGGTAGATTGGCAGTATTGGTAGAACGTTGGACAACATGCTTAGCGGCATAGAGTTACGACGCTTTGTGTTTTGAGTTCAAATCCTGCCCTGGTATCTTTGCCTTTCATCCTTATGGGGTCGATAAAAGTAAGTACTAGTAATGCACTGGGTCGCCTTAATCGAATTTACCATCCCCCGAATATTATTGGCATTGTGCCTAAAAAAGAATCCATTATTTTAAGGGCGGTTGAATGGGGCTCACGGTGGAGTGATGGGCAATATGCTTTACCAAATATAGTTACGTTAATTTACATTCTGAATTCAAATTTAGCCGAGCTCATCTTGCCTTTCATCCTTGAAGAGTATATAAAATGATGTAACAGTAACGCCGCGAGCTTGATTCAATCGAGGTTCCCATCCCCCATAATTGTTGGCCTTGTGATTAAAACTGACACCATTATTAAGCTAGTATTTGTACGAGTAAACAAACATTCTTTAAAAATTACGGTGAAAAACGTTTAGATGTGTATAAACACATTAAAATAAACAGCTTTGTATAATCGACCAGGAGATGTTTCAGTCGATTTGGCACCAACGTGCAAAAATATATTGGATAACGTTGCTTTTGTGTACATTTCTGAACACACATATAGCATGGTACTAGTTTGAACATATTTAAACACGAATCGTTTTTGCCATGTGTAAAGTATGATAGTGGAG
>OZ024750.1:20955236-20960236 GCA_964016885.1 Eledone cirrhosa | reverse complement strand
AATTCCTCATCAATATTCTGGAATTGTTCAGGAAGATTCGGAAATCATGATGTTTCTGCACATATAATCTATGTACGTTGCGAAAATAATTAACCGCTGCGTTATTTATTAAGGCCAGCTTTAATCAATGCGCGATAGAAACGATTTTGCACTACTGCATTGAGCAGCAAATGAACTATTACAGGCTGCGTTATTTATTAAAGCACGAGTTAATCATAGCGCGCTAGTAAACATTGTCCACTAACTCATTGCGTAGGAATAGAACTAAGTCTTTTAAAAAATATCGGTACATTGCTCAACTGCCTTTTGTAAATGCTGAAAGAAAGTGTTAAACGACGCTTACCTTTAAAAACACATCAATCGCAGTTATATGGCTAACACATGACATATTTACAGGGCTTCCACAAACCTTCGACATATGTTAAGTTATGATCTCTATCTTAATACATATTGGCAATTGTTTAAAACAACTTTTAAAACGAAACATATTTCTATAGAGATGATGAAGCATTAAGTCCCGAGCATTAAGATCCCAACTCGTGACATGATCGCCAATAACATTTACTATTGCCTCGGGTGAGCGCATGCGTTGTTCGTGCATGAAATTCGTTAGACGAAGACTCTTTGTATTCCAATAGAAAATACTGTATCTATAATTCAGAGAGTGATCCATAGTGTGATACGCGGGATCCCTCTGGAAATTACGTTAAGTGTACGCATGTCTGTCCAATGCCCTGCCGCGTTCTTCTAATGTAATGAGCAGGATGTTCCGTTCAATGACCAATGGAGTGCTCATGATGGATGGCCCAAGCCTAATAATGTATACCATGGACTTTAATAAGCATAATTCTTAACATGGTGAAATGAGTAACAGAAATAGTGATCTACTCATGTCATTCATTGAAACATAGCAGCTGTAGCCAATTTCAAAAGTGAATAACATATTTGGATAGAATTTAAAAAATATATTTATCTGCTACTAAACTAAAGAGCTATCTTAATACATGCACTAAAACCAAACTCTGTATATATGATTATATGGAGAGTAGAACCACCTCAAGCTTAAGATCCAGCTTGGAAGATTACACGAAATATAAACGTGATTATGAACCTGACAGTAAAAATATGTGATTCAGCTTCAAGATCTCTATATAAATATCATGAAAGAAATCATAACATATACCCATAAGGCGATATAGGGAAATGTTTTCACAAAAAAGAAAAGAAATATAGAAGACATCTTGGAATGTTCTCAAGAGGCGACGCAATGTCAGCTAAACAAAACATGGATGAATATGAGATCAATATATAATTTGGAGTAAAACCAGGGGAAGTTGGACAACTGGAGACAATATGCGTCTGAAGGAGAAATAGAATATTATTGGGTGAAAAATAAATATTAAATCGATATTAATATATACAAAAAAGGCACACACAAACACACACATATATACATTTGTATACTCACATATCCACACTCAAACGCACACACATAAACACACACATATATATATATATATATATATATATACATACATATATATACATATACATATATATATATATATATATATATATATATATATATATATAGAGAGAGAGAGAGAGAGAGAGAGAGACAGAGAGAGAGAGAGAGAGAAATCTAAAATCCGGATTTTACGTATACCAACCAGCAGAGGGTAAGCTGAACGTATATTTTTTTTGTGTATGAAACATTGATTGTAGATGATGCTTTGCATATATTACAACCTTCAATGGTTTGGAATACTTAGCAGTATCATTGATACAGCTTCATTGATAATAGGGTTGTGTATGGAAGCAGATACGATATGTATATGTATAATTACGATAGGAAAGTCTCACTGAGAAACTGTCTGAGTTATATGAGTTGCCGAGAATACCAAGCAACGATTTCTGAGGTTTTTTTCATGTTAGTTGACATTTACTTTCCTGGTATTGCACCGAAAATACAGTAAGATCTATATGTTATTTTGTGTGGCCGTGCATGAAATGTGGGCTGTAGATGTCTCCTACATATGGTGGGAACTTGAGCGGTTAGGATTAATGTTTGTTTTACATAAATATATCATAGATGCCTTCAAATACACCCCTATTATGAACCAGGTTATGTTAGGGTTGATTCTCCCTCAATCTTTCTCTCTCGCCCTCACTCTCTCTTTATATATATATATATATATATATATATATATAACTAATGAAAACTATGTTCAAAACATTTTATTGCTTTCATTTCCTGTTTATATTTGTATATAGTGTATATCTAACTATAAATAATATTATTATTATTATTATTATCTATATATCTATATAATATTACCATGTTTCTTAGTATCCAAAGGAGGTGTTTCTTCAAACCTGTATAAATTTCAGAACAAATCATTGAAACTATATTGAGATATACGAGATATATAACAGATAAATGGTTAGTACTGCTACATATCCTTTGGCATTTATTATTAATATGACCGATGGAATGTCAAAATCAAGATTGATGTGCCTTGACATTTTTAGATTGTGCTACCTAAAACACGTAATAGATATGTTTACCTTTTCTTGCGCTTCAATATTTTTTTTTTCAGGATCTCAATTTTATAGGAACGTAATGAGATTGTAGCATCAACTCTAAATGCTGCCCAGGGCTGAAGTCAGATGTGTTCTTGTTTGGCTCCCGAAAAACATAAAGGGAACGACTAATAGGGGCCTACCTCGAACATTATCCAGGCACGTGGGGCTGTGTAGGCTGATAGTCTGGCTTGGTAGCAGAATAATAATAATAAGAATAAGAATAAGAATCAGAATAATAATAAGAAGAAGACGAAGACGAAGAAGAAGAAGACGAAGACGAAGAAGAAGAAGAAGAAGAAGAAGTGTGAGACTATTAGAATCAACTCTTCCTGGATCGACCGACGTGTTGGAAAATTTGGGCAATGTTATATAGATGTCCGGCCAGAAGAGTGATTGATGAACGAGTATTTCATATTACTATGTGGTTGATTTAATCTATTGTCCTGTCTGTCCACTCTTCAACTTGAAAAGCTTGAGTAGTCAGCATACGACAATCAATCAGTTTTGTCATTTGATCAGTTTCCATGTTCTGCTTCGATCTTTCTGTGACTATGACGTGAAGAGTATTACTTACGGGAATCCAGTCTTAGATATATTACTTGGCAGTAGAAATATATACCATTGAAGAAATATATTAAGAATGTGTATAAATACGATGATGAAACAAACAAGAAGAATAGATTTCATGATAAATTACAGATTGTAATGTATATCCTATCATAAATCGAGCTATAGTCCTTTTATCACAATATATAGCTAATATATTATAATGATTTATTATATTGACCAAACTTGCCGAATGTGATATAGAATGACAACCTAATAATTGGGGATCATGGTTCGCTTCTGATCTAACCACGACTAATTGACTAGAGCCGTTTGGTCGTTTGATTGAATGCATTGATAATAAATCTGCATTCCAATCAGGCTGAGGCGTCGCTTTTGTTCATCCCTTCACGGTCGCTAAATATGTGCCAGAGGTAGGGGAATTATTAGATAGTTGGACATAGTGATTGACTCTGTCTCTTCTAGGTTCAGTGCTTTCTGAGTTCAAAATTTGACTCTTGTCAGCTGGAAATTGTGGAGTTCCAGCCAGGTGGGAAAAGCAGCAGATAAAATCAACAATGTATTAGGTCCTGAGTTGAATCCTACTGCCTGTCTTATTAGGCAAGTGTCATTTCCCATAGTGTTGGTTCAACCCATGCATTGTGAGTGAAATTGGATAGACGGACGCTAACTGGAAACCCGTCGATTGGACTGTATCTGCATTTGAAAGGATTAGCCTTGTCATACACTCTGTAACACTGAACATCCCTCAGAACGAAGTTAACGGTACACGTGTCTGTGAAATACTCAAACATATTTGAACGTTAGTTTCACGAGAAAGTTGTTTCGTTTATCGAACAACTGGAATACTCATTGACGAAATCGTCGGAGGTCCATTCCATTTCATATATTACATGTATTTTGTGTATTAATATTATTCTGTCTTTGTTTACCCACATTTAAAAATAAATGAACACAAAAAAGTGATCTGCAGCTAATATCACCAATGAAGAAAACAATTGAAGCTGTTTCCTCGGTTTGATCTGACGATCGTCGGTTCCTTTCTTTTTTCTACCGTAATTATCTTTCTTTCAATAAACACAAAATACCATGCTGGGCTGTAGGAAATTACACATATGATAGTAGGATAGAAATAGAAAAATAACTAGAATCCAGTTATATTTATTCAATTCCTTCCTATAGAAAATTATATAAATGCAAATCAATAAATATTGCACTCTTAGATTATCACCAGTGAGGCGGGTACACTGAACTGTTGATTATCCTCTAGTGAGAATATATCAGTGAAATACTATTATCTTCTGCGTAATGTTGATGCATTATGCTCAATCGTTCATCACCTCCTTCATTGTAACATCATACTTCGCCGCCATCTTTAAAGAAATGTAACGTTAGGATTCAGTTATAACATTTATCTCTCAATGTTCTCCATATGTTTTAGATTTACGATTGTAACCTTTGAAGATAACGATTGAAATTGATCCAACGAGAATATAGGAACGATTGCCAGTGAATTTATAAACATGTACGAATAATAAACAAATGAACGTGGCTTATATATGGTTAGAGAGAAAGTGAATGAAGAAGTGAAAGGTGTATAGGCACATTATACAGTGTATATGTGTTTTATTTTATTTTTAAATTGTCGTTAATACTTCTAATAAGAGTCACTTCCTATACATGTGAAATAAGTTACGAAAACAATCAAGAAAGTGGCAACATTTTATATATAACTGTCTCCTTATTGACATCTTAACGAGCGAAGATATAGGATAAATATATCCATTTAATCTATTTGTTATCACACTTCTAATGGGAGACTTTGCTTATAGTTTACATAAGCTTTT
>OZ024750.1:20930236-20950236 GCA_964016885.1 Eledone cirrhosa | reverse complement strand
CAATTATGTCGGTATATATACACAGGGATTAACTCTAATTCACAGACACGCACTCTCACACACATACATCCTCTCACGCACATACTGACACATTCATACACAAACACACACAGAGACAGGTGTATATATGTATGTGTGTATTCTGCATCACACTATGCATATATGTGCATACGCTTATGAATATTTTTTCATGTACATATAGGATAAGAAGACACGAAGTAGTTGTAACTATGTGATGATATTCGTTCAAGTAGTTATGTGTAAATGTTTGACAAATATAAATATATTTGAGATTTGATGTATGAAATATTTATCAACTAATTGGGTTGTGCACGGGAAAAGAATTTAAGCTTTTGATATCTTCTATCTTAACTAATCTCTCATTTAATATAAATCGATGGTCTGGTTGTTCAGTATCCTAATAAACACCCATTGATTTACCACCACGGTTCGTATTTCCTTTGGCAGGTAAATGTGGATGCAGAACATGTACTACAATGGAAAATAACAATAGTATCTTATTACAAGTTTAATGAACCCTCATATATACTCTGCATAATAGCTTAATTTAATGGTATTTAACCCTTTTGATTCCAAAGCATTTGTATTCTTTTCATTTTACGTAAGAATGTTTGCTAAATATACTCCAAATGTCAGTTTAATAACCCTGATAATTTTAAAAATTATGTGAAAATCGTAGGCAGTGGTTTCCTTTAGAAATATGGAAATGAGAGGTTTCTGGTAATTATATCTGTGTAAAGAAATCCGGTATAATTCTATGTGAGAGTTGAATTTGCACTGAAAACCCTAGCTAAACAACGTAAAAGCTACAAAAGTCTTGTTTATCTTTAATTGGATCACATAAGCGGTTTCTCTCATAACTATCATAAGTATCAATATTTCATCATGCAGCACAACAATATAAGATTATAATATTATTTGATAGCTTTATAATATGTAATAATCCTTTCCATGTCGCTTTCGAAGGAATTCAGTTTTCGCAAAAAGTCATCTTGTACTTTGACAAGATAATGTGTCTTTGAAGTAAAGTTCAATGAAAATCTATAATATCACATTTGCTTATGGATACATTCCGTAAAACTAGCCTTGCTTATTTAATGACCTTTTAAAGTTATTTTAGTAGGTAAACTATAGCTGTTTTTTTGATGATATTCGGAACATTGTATAAGGTCTCTGCGAGAAAAAGAGTTTAACGATCACCGTTATATGGTCAAAGTAATATATTGCCGAATATATATTTTATCCCTTGACCTGCTATGTGGTTAAAGGGGAATATCCTTCTGGATTCTCACTATTCACGACGTATATGACAAATAGACTAATATCACTTACCGTAAACATGTAGAGTCGTTTGATATTTATAGTTTTCCGCGAACTGCTGCGGCAGTATGCAGAAATGTAATAGAGGATATTGGGGTTGATTGACCAGGAATACTAGTGCAATTTTCCAACTCCAATATTTAATACGTCAGTTCACAAAGAGCCCAAAATTACATTCTCACGAGTGATATGGTAATTACATAATTAGTAAATATTTACATATTGCTATAGTATCAATTTACTTAGCGTCATGACAGTTTGTGATTGTTTGCATTGGATTAGCTTTCATAATGCTAATTGCATACAAATATGAATGAAAGATTGCTGATATCCAGTAGAATTATACGTTACAGTGGAAGAAGAAGTTTAATTAAAATAAAGCGCACCACACAGTCTGCAAATGTGTAGAAAATCAGAATTACATAATATATTAGATGTTTTAATTTTATTATTATTATTATTATATATATATATATATATATATATATATATATATATATATATATATCATCATTTATCAGATGCTTAGAAGTGAAATAAGAATATTATGAATGTTTTAATAATTTCATACTAACTATTAGTGAATATGTAATTTCTTTATGTATATACATGTTTCTGTAATCTCCGATGAATATTAGTCTTAGTATCTTAAGACAATTTACAAGAAGAATGTTATTTTAATTTTTTTATCTTTTCCTTGCGATAATTGGTATATTTTCTGTGGGGCTATTTCTTTGATGTCTCACACATAATAACAAAAAGTAATATAGAAACGAAAAATTACAAAATTCGAATGAACACTTTTGAAGATTATTACGTATGAACAATAGTCATACTTATAGTTTACTAATTCCGTTGCAATGCTAAATTAACGAATTTGTCTGGCTTTGTGGTAACGTGATTCATCTCGCAATCGTATGGTTGTCAGTTAAATTCCCGGGCGTGTATTGTGTTATTGTTCAAAACATTTTATTTCAAGTTGCTCCAGTCAAATGTTTTGTTCGAAAATATGCTTGTGTACAGAATATGCTTGTGTACAAAATATGCTTGTGTACAGAAATCCATTTATTTGGAGTATATTGCAAATACTATCCTACGTATGTAGAAGTTATGTATAATATTACAATAAAAAGGTTACGGGTTATGTTTAGCAACATAGAAGTTAATTTCACAAGCAGGCTGATCCGTTAGTCGAACAACTGAAACACTCATCAAAGAAATCGCCGAAGATCCATTCTGGTGACTTCGATCTATATTGAATGTGAAAATGATTCTACTCCATCCTTGTCTGTTTAAATATTCAATTTTGACTGAGGCTGTATAACCAGACACAATGGAACAAAGTCTTCTTTTCACTGTCATCTCACATTCTCTATTCCTCTTTTATGTGCTGTTTCAACGGTTTTATTTCAATGACGGCTTTAATTCTCTACTGAAATCAAAGAAACTCAAATCTTTAGTCCAAATCATGATCTTGTAATCCGCTGCAGATTACGTTCTTCACTAAATATTTCTGTGTGGTTTACCATTACATTTAAAGACAAACAATGACATCCTTTCTTTGACGTCTTAAACTTAGCGAAAAGTATTATTAGTTACGGTCAATTTGCTCAAAATTGAAAGTTTGTCTCTACGTTTTAGAACGAAAAAAAAAATACTTGAAAGAGGTACTTTGAAGTTCTGATAAGCTATTGGTGAAACATTATGGTATTTTCCTCTAGTATAGTAACATATAGTAGCATAATTACAAATGATGTTTTATTCATTGAGAGGCCCATTGAAATGTACGAATAAGTTGATACCAAACTGCAGAAATAAAATGCTCCGAATACTACTAACACACTGACCACCGATAAAGCCAGCCACAGTATCAGCTGGCGGTTTGAAAGCGGTTGAGGAATTAACTCTACAAAGTATGTATTCATGAGGGCCGCAAGAGATAACTTAATGCATCCATTCTGATTTCTCTGTCGTCAATCAACCGCTCTAGAATGGTATTTTATTTTACTGAACCTGAAAGTATGACAAGTAATGTATACCATGCCGGAGTTTGAACTCAGATCACAGTGAGCGTGATGTACCACAGCAACTTATGTTGTCCCATGTGCTAAGGATAGTATTTTGTGGAGTTTATTCCAACGGAATTCTCCCCAAAACCGAATGGACAACATATGTCTACGAGGGAACAACTTGTCCAATACATCACGTAATGAGGGCGAGCATGGAATCACGTCATGAGAAGTGATCCCTTAACCACACAGCCATGAATTTAACCCCCACCCATATATATATATATATATATATATATATATATATATATATATATATATATATATATATATATATATATATATATATATATATATATATATATATATATATATATATATATATATATATTATATAAATGTGCACTTACATATCCGGTCTCTGCGTCGTATTTGATCGGTAGACGGGTAGTGAAGCGAATGCATTTGCATGAGCATGACGCATAATTGCGTGCGTATTTATAAAGACATACATGAACTATATACGCATATAAACGCGTATCCAAAATCACCACGTACACATGCAATACCTACATATATGCCTTCTTGCATATATGCATAAATACACACGTTCATTTCTTGATCTCAAGTAAGAGTATCTCATGCCATATCAAAATGTCAAACCATTGTAATATTTTGCGAGATAAGGAAATTAGTGAGGCGGGAAATTTATCTATCTAGAGTCCCTTTCAATTTAAAACACATATTATTCCAACGTCATTTATGACAGCAGTCAAGCGGATTGTGAGACGTGTTTAATAATTCTATTTTTAAATGTCCATTTTCCATATTCCTGAATATAGTTATGAAGGAATGAAAGGAAGGCAATTGACCGCCTATTTTATTCCTCCAATATCATTTAACTACGATTATATTCTATATTATTAAAGTCTATTTTGAGAACATTGGTTTGTGCATGCAAGATTGTGGACTATATATATATATATATATGTATATATATATATATATATATATATATATATATATATATATATATATATATGCCGAAGATATATACGAAGATAATTTATTCTATACATGCACGTATGGAGATAGAGATGAACTAATTTATATAATTAAAGGACAAACTATCAAATTGATAGTTGCTATCTGTATCTACCGTTCCGTACGTATATATGCTTATAAATTATATATATATATATATATATATATATATATATATATATATATATATATATATATATATATATATATATATATATATATATATATATATATATATTAACAAATACAGTGATGCGTCAATAGTGACATCTAATTCTTTCTGTTGATGAGAAAACAGAAAATCAATTAATAGTCTTATTATACGTGTTTCGACACACGATTTCATATCAAAAACTTCGCAAAACTAATTAATAGTATTATATATATATATATATATATATATATATATATATATATATATATATATGCATAGATGCATGCAGTGAGAAGGAGAAATACTTGTTATCAAGCACGAATTAACATCAAATTTAGTAAAGATATGTAAATGTACATAGTTATATGGATTTATACGCAAATTACACCATACCTAGATAGACAGACAGATACTCAGTCAGAGAGGTTCGTAGAGAGACAGACAAAGATATATCTGGATTGATAGATAGACATATATATATATATATATATATATATATATATATACAAAGAGGAAATATTCGATATATATATATATGTGTGTGTGTGTGTTTATATATATACTAGATACGATATATAGAGAGCCTGGCATGCAATTAGAGAGATAAAATCAAATATTGTATTGATTCACAGAGAAGTAATAATACCTCTTTGTGAATTATAATAAGGAACAGTTAACGAAACATTATATTGCTCAAAGGACGTTGTCATGACTTGGAGAATGTTGCTGGTTCGATCGGAATTCTCACATTTACGGTGAAGGGCTCACAAGTGTAATGTTGATCACAAAACAGAACTGCGCTTTGTGTCTTTGAGCGTAACACTTTAATATTTACCTACTAATGCCCATATTATTACTACGACCAGGAACTGTAACATTAAAAGCAAGGACATAAACAAGCAAAAGCCCAGCATCCCATCCAGAATGCTTTCTTCCCGCGCGCGCTTAATATCAATGGTACCAGGATAGACTGTGATAAGCTGAGCCCCAGGACGTAGGAAAATTGATTGACTTGCTCAAAGGTAACGATATTTACGAATCATATACCACAAGTACATTTACATTAACACAACATCTAGAAATTTATGAATAAATACGAAATGCACTCTTACCGACAAACGAAATATAATGATCTCAACGGAAGGTGAATGCTTACCTGCAACAGAGGAAATAAAATAAATATTAATGATATGTATATGTATTAATGATATGTATTTATATATATGGATATTAAGTATATACATTATTTACACAATTGTAAACACTGAAAACTGAAGATCGGAAAATCAAACTTTGGTGGTGTGTATCAATAGTTAATGTTCGTAGGGGCGTCATCGTGACACAAATTATATCTGAAGCATCGAAACTTCTCCAGATTTCATCAAGAGAAAGAATGAAATAGAGAGAAAGTCAAAATTAGATCTAGAAGACGTATTTACAGCGTTCAACAGAAACGACGATTTACATCGGAAGCATGAATGATATAATTAACTCCAGCAGTATGTGAAGTCAAAACCCGGAGAGGGGAAACGTTTATCTCGAAGAATTTAATGTGACGTTCAAATGACTCTGCCAATTTACTGTTTGTTTTTAGTGGTAAAATATTTAATTAGAATCCTTTTTTAATCTATCACTAATGGTTTCTTATATAAGCACAAGGCCAACAATTTGGGGGAGGGGAACCCAGTGCATCACTGGTACATTATTTCATCGATCCCCTAAAAATGAAAGGCAAAGTTAACCTCGGCGGGATTTGAACTCAGATCATAAAGTTCCGTAAATCTATACTGCAAATCATGGTGTCAGACTCTCATGGTGTCAGACTCTCATGGTGGCAGCCCAAAACCACTTAGAGAAGTGTGCTCAACCAAACAGAGTGATAGGATTTCTTCTCCGTTGAGCACATTATTTACAGGGAAAGGCGAGGGCCTATGGCTCCGTTAATTTATCGTGATATTTCGCTCCTTACAACAGTCTTTCCTATCTCTCTGTTTGGTTGACCACACTTCTCTGAGTGGTTTTGGGCTGCACTTTCTAGCAGCTCATCCCTCAGAGGCCACTGCTTCACTGCCCTTAAACACGCTGTGACTTCTCTCTCCCACGTGTAGGTGGATAGTCACTTTTCAATTTCTCTTAGTGTTGTCTGAAATATATAGCCTTACACACGCTGATGAACCGAGGTTATTCCATTTCTGTCAACAAATTACTGGCGAACCATCTCTTTGGATTTGTACGTATGTTATATAGTTATAGAGGTATTCATTTACGCTTTAATTTACATTTTTAATTATCCTGCCTATAGTCTCCCTGTCATAGGTTATAGATTCCATACACTGGTGGTTTTTTTCCCTATTTTATTGATAGCGCACTGTATATCTCTCTCTGGTGTGTTACCTTTTCAACATATTGTATTTTAAAGAGCTCAGGATTTCTTCTCCTTTGAGCACATTATTTACAGGGAATGGCGGTGGATTGGCAGTATCGGTAGAGGGTCGGACGCCATGCTTTCCAGCATAGTTACGTCCCTTTACGATCTGAGTTCAAATCCCGCCGAGGTTAACTTTGCCTTTCATCCTTACGGGGTCGATAAAATAAAGTACCAGTAATGCACTGAGTAATTGCTGGCCTTGTGCCTAAAGTAGAAACAATTATTTACAGGGAATGGCGAGTGCCTATGGCTCCGTTAATTTATCGTGATATATATATATATATATATATATATATATATATATATATATATATGTGTGTGTGTGTGTGTGTGTGTGTGTGTGTGTGTGTGTGTGTGTGTGTGTGTGTGTGTGCGTGCGCGTGTACTAAAATAGTGTTCGGGATGGAAGCTGCATTCCGCCGTTTAGTTTGTGATATATAAAATTAGTTGATGACATAATATTATTTAAAAAACAAATATATACGATGTTTCTAATTTCTAAAAGAATTAACACTCCTCGGGTTGTATTTGAATACTTTTTACACTCTTTTGCAAACATCTAATTTAATTTAAACTATTATTTGTTCTCTTTTAGTTAGGAATATCAGGATATAATCAGTGTCTTTTTTCTGTATATTTCTTCCAAGCGATTGAGCTTCTTAGTTCTTAATATACATTGATTAAATAATTAGACAGAGGGGATGCATAAAGCTAATCCAATTTACTCTCTTACTGATGATTATAAAAGTAGAACAAATAATTCAGTACTGAACTATACATACTGTAATATGGGCTTACTACTGAGTAGCTATGTTATATCACAGCCTACTATCAGTTGCAGCGAAATATTTGTCAAATCACACGCCTCCGCTTAAATAAGTGTACATTAGAATCTAATGATTAGACCATGAGTTATCATAATGGATCAACCGTCTGTATTGACGACGAAAATTAATTTGTCTATCATAACACTTAACATGACTCTGAGTGACTGTCGATGTGATACAGTATGTTACAATGGTGGGTCAAACAATTATATGTATCATTCACCACTCAAGGTTCAATACAATTTCTTCTACCAATTTCCTTCATATAGTTTCTTCATAGATTATGAGATCATCTGTTTATTATTGCGATTTCGAGACATCTTGAACGAATGTCATTTACCTTACAAGGATATTCGTACATTTAATTCTAAATGTTAGTCTTATTACACAGTATCACTCTGCTTCACAATCAGGATTAACTTTCTCAGACACATAACTGTGGAATACAGAAACATTTGTGTGACGTTTTGTCGATCATTCTATTTCGCTGACAAGAAACTGGAGAATAAATCTACCGACAACTGTCCCGTGTGTTTAGCGCCGGAATCGTGTCTGCAAAGTTATTCGGTGAAATTTGGGTTATTTTAGCTACACATCATCATCCATTTACTGTAATGTTCTGGAAAACTGGATCAAGCAACCTTAATTATGTTTTTCATCTGTTAAAAGTCGATAAATAAAGCACCAGAAGAGATGGATTAGCGAAAATGTTAAATGCCCGGACAGGATATTATGCGGCGCGTAATCTGGCTCAGTACATTTAGAGTTCAAATCCCGTATTTTCCATATACGAAATACTCCATCACATAGAATCAGCAATGGAAAGACTAACAAAAGCAGTTCACTTTGTCCGGTCAGACAATCATCTTCTTTCTATTTATGCTTAATTATTTGTACAGATTCAACGACCAGGTACAAAGTTCCTGTTTTAGATCATTGTCAGCTATATGGTTCATAACAGACGAAAATTAAAGTATATAATACTATCTCTGCGGTGGGTTGAGAGTACATATATGAATATAAGATGTAACGTACATCATACTATATATTAAACATTAATCTGTGAATATTCATTATGCCATTGTAAGCAGGTAATAACAATACGCTTGTACAATATTGTTGAGAGGATAGCATGAAAGATATTCCAATGATATTTGTTTAAATTTTACGATCCGAACATCTAAGCATTTTTGCAACAACCTCACAAAAAGATGTTCCCACAACATTACATACTTAAAAAGAATTCGCTGTTTCATATAACATTAACATATTTTCCGACATTGTCTCAAAGGTAATATACATTTTTCAAAAGATCACGCGCTCGCAATTCCAATTACATAAAACTTATTTAATACTCTTAAAAGTTGCTACGTTTTGGTATTATTAGTATTAACGAAGGTGTTGCTAAATAAATATCAAATATGTTGCGCAGTATTAAGTATGCAATGAAAAGTTTGCTTTGACACCTCGTGGTTCTGGGTCATCTGACATTACGTGACACGTTCGGAAAGTGTCTTCAATAACACTGAGCCTAATACCCTGTGAGTGGTATTTGGTAGACGGAATTTGAAGAGCTATGTTGTGTCTCTCTCTCCCTCCCTCTCTCTCTCTCTCTCTCTCTCTCTCTCTCTCTCTCTCTCTCTCTCTCTCTCTCTCTATATATATATATATATATATATATATATATATATATATATTCCAATCTCTCTCTCTCACTCTCTCTCTCTCTCTCTCACTCTCTCTCTCTCTCTCTCACTCTCTCTCTCTCTCTCTCTCTCTCTGTATATATATATTTATCTGTCTGGAATTAGCTGTTGAAAGCTCAATACCGTCGTGACTCGACTTTATAATTTTGCCATAATCTACTATCATCCCAGTACCATCTGATGTCATGGTCTAACTCTTTTAAAGGTGGTTCTGCACTGATAAACACAAACACACACACACACATACACACACACACACACACATATATATATATATATATATATGCGTGTGTGTAAACGGTAAACTGAAATAAAAACAATCGGTACAGTATATGGAAGGAATATATTAGGTTAACGCTTCAAATACCAGGAAGACGTTGTTAACGTTTCGGACGCTAGTGCTTCTTCAGAAGAATGAATTAGTGTATATATATATACATATTTTACACATTTCACAATGCTTCAAGCAAACTTTAACACCCATATATATATATATATATATATATATATATAGTCACTTGTAACGCGTGTTTCAAAAACGATTACGGTAGCTCAAAGCTTTAATTATTTAGGATCAGCCAAAATTTGGTGCCAATTTGCTCATCAGAAGCGTAGAAGATAAGAATAGAATGAACGTTGTTCTTTCTTGTTTTATACATACGATCTGCAATTTAGGTTAACAAACAGTTCTGTTCTCGCAATAGCGTTGAGAGCTTAAACTGATATCATCAACTAGTGTAATATAATATTACCAAGAGCCGGATTATATATACGTTAGAAGTGTGCGGATGGTTTTTTACGTATGTGCTTATATCCTTTATCTTAATCATTAGACGAAATATACACCGAGGAAAGCGGCATCAGTTTCCAAAATATATACTGGGTTCGATACAATTGAATACTTCAAGGATGGTGTTCCAGCTTCCCCGTGGTATAATAACCGCAACCATTAAAAGAATAAAGGAATATCATGTTATAACCTAAAATATATTTCCGTGTATTAACAACATCATAAACACATGAATATAAAACAGTTCTATTTCCACTCAACGGAGTAGCTTTTGTATTAAGAGTTGCATAAAATATTTATGGCATCAATATATTTCGATAAAATAGAAAGCTATAAAATATTTTCGCATCTCTGTTTACAAATGTAGGTTTTGTCATTTAATATTATTTTAAAGCAGCTGTCAATGTTTGTATTCAGAATAAAAGTTGAATATCCGATAAGATAGTTTTATTATTGTCCTTTTTTTTCTTTTCTTATATAAATAATAAAAATATATACACGCACAAAACCCACATCGTACCGTCCTGTACCGTCTGTAATGTTTTTCTTGATGTCAGCCCTTGTGGCCAATAAAGAAATCATTATTACTATCAATAATGATTTCTTTATTGGCCACAAGGGCTGACATCAAGAAAAACATTACAGACGGTACAGGACGGTACGATGTGGGTTTTGTGCGGTGGATTGGCAGTATCGGTGGAGGGTCGGACGCCATGCTTTCCAGCATAGTTACGTCCCTTTACGATCTGAGATCAAATCCCGCCGAGGTTGACTTTGCCTTTCATCCTTACGGGGTCGATAAAATAAAGTGCCAGTGATGTACTGAGTAATTGCTGGCCTTGTGCCTAACGTAGAAACAATTATTACTACCAATAATATTATTATTATTGTTGTTGTGGTTATTGTTGTAATTATTGTTGTTGTTATCCTCATCATCATCATCATCATTACTATTATTTTTTGATTTGTCTTTCGTTGGATATATGTTTAATAGAAACCTTTTCATAAATTAGTTTTAAAGAAATCTCTCAGCCTCATGTTGTGTTCTGAATAGGTTCTGGAGCAGCAAAAAGAAACTTTAATTGGAGGAATGGTGTCAGGTTAACGACCCCAGAACATGATTTTTGTTAAAATAGTTTAAATGAATGGAATCGAAAAATGCGATTACATAGAAGCAATTAGTCATCGGTATCGATTAGCAATTGATTTTAGATTCAAAATCCTGGAAGAAAAATATTTACAGTAGCAGAATACGATAAGTCAGCGAAGAAGTAAATGAAGGTGTTTCTTTATATATTTAAGTAATGAAAATTGTCAACGTTTAAGTGTAGAATAGAATCCCACGTGGCATCAATACATCTAATAAGAAGACATATTTCAATCGTGCAGCACTTCTAACAATTGGAATTATAAATAAATAGACGAAGAAATACATTTAAAAAAACGGATAAAGAAAAATAAAACAAAGTAAAAGGATAAACAGATTCTGACGAAATACCAAACTTTTAATGAAAAGCATGGACGCTAGAGGAAAAATGTACTAGAATAATCAGATATGGAATTAGCCTGAGTTCAAATCCCGCCAGGTTAACTTTGCCTTTTATCCTTACGGGGTCGATAAAATAAAGTACCAGTAATGTACTGTGTATTTGCTGGCCTTGTGCCAAATGTAGAAACAATTATATATGTAGATATGCAAACACTCACGCATATAAAAGCACATAATGCGTATATCCGGATATATATTTAATTATATATATGGAAGAATATATATATATATGAATTTATGAAGCCGACCACGACGCCTAATGGTTTTGCGTTGGATGCCGCAAGCCCCTTAGTGGTATGATATGAAGAATCTTTCTTCAATTTATCCAAGATGCTGTTTCGGAAGGGGTGGTATGAAATTGATGTCACTTGTGTCTGGCCATAGCTTTCAGTCACTGGTACCACATATACATATATATATGATATACATATGGGGCATATATATATTTAACAATTATACGCATTATATATATATATGTATATATACATTATGAATTTATATACACATATTTACACACACACACATATATATATATATATATATGTGCGCACTCACACACAGACACACCCGCATACACACACACATATATACATACATACACACATATATACACACATACATACACAGGCACACATAAATATATATATTTATATTTCTGTTTATAATCAATAAAACGTTAGATTTGCTCTAAAATCTATTATTTTTCGTTTCATATCCCTTCTCTCTTCTCTGATAAATGCATTTCATATTTAATACATCTCGGCGTGACATATTTAATTTTAGAACGGATCTGCAAGTGGAGATTTCCTGTAGCAATGCAGGTTGTAAACAACTAAATTTAGCAGGAAGACAATTGAAAACATTCATGTATAATGAAACGTACAATGAGAGATCCTTAATGGGTTTCAGTATATTTGGAACTATGAAGTAATCAAAGATTTTGAAAGAATTATATTACATAACATTTAGTTTTACTCATAGATTGAAAACCTATTGGGAATTTATTTCTAAAGAACCACGAAACATTAAAGATGTAGTAGAACAAGCATCAAGTTAAATATATCGCTCTATGTTTGTTCCCGTTATAATAACATATTTCATAATTTCTCCTCGTAATTGATCTCTTGGAGCGCTACCGTTGCATGACAAGTATTCCGGTTTAATTCTTTGATGCTCATGGCAGTTACTGCTGCACGTCCCAGTCCAGCTACACGTTCCTTATGTTTATGTTTGTGCAATATTGTATTGTAGAGCAGGTAGTATTGTAATTGTAAAATATAAATCTTTTGATTTTGCAAAGAGTTTATTTTGCTTATTTCTTACGTTAAACTGTTGTTTTGCTAGTTATGTAAATATATTTTTATTACTTTTATCCATGTCCTAGAACAAACCTGACAGAATTATATCGACCTATTTCGATATATCTATTTGGCGAACTTCTAAACATTTTTCGTCTCCCAAATATATTAAAATACACTAGCTAAAATATGGTGTCCAGTACTGGGAATCTCAAATCACGTTTTAGTGAGATGGAATCCCTACATAGTTGTATGATTCTGTGCACGTAAGTGGGTATATAACGGAGAATTGTATAAGAAACAATATGAAGACAGCTTGCTACTTTTTCATGTTTTAATTCATTGAATAAGCTGCCCTTATTCACAATTCTAATTATGCTAGCTGACCATTGTGTAATGTAAATTGAGCAGACTGGACTTACACAGACAACCTGCTAAAGACAACAACAATTACACAATGATGATGAGTTATGTATCTGAAAATGATCCGATTCATAACGTTCCGTATCGATGCACCATGAAATGCATGGGATATTTTCGGTTCAGTACATCACAAACAATATGTAATTATGTTATTTATCTTCATCAATCAGTTTGTGGATGAATTCTCTGTAATTGTAGAAAAAGACAAAGCCGATGATTTAAAAATCAGTATTAAATTAGTATTAGAGATATATAACATAACATGTTTCATAGAAAGTTCTGATGGAATATGTTTAGAGATACCACAAGGTACACAGCTGCGTATCATATAATGGTTTCTTATATAGGCACAAGGCCAGCAATTTTGGGCGACGGGTAAATCGATTAAATCAACCCTACTACATTACTGGAGCTTTATTTCAGCGACCCCGTAAGAATGAAAGGCAACGTTAACCTCCGCGGGATTTGAACTCAGATCGTAAAAGGCCGTAACTCTATGCTGAAAAGCACCGTCCATGAGTATCATATAATATGTGATAGATTTGAGAGCTTTTGCATCAAGAGTGTTAAAATATATTTGAAAACAATAGATTGTGAGTTCCTTTCGATTATTAAACAAGCCGTCTTCGGACATAGACAGTCATTGCATCGGAATAAAGCCGACCGAGTCGGATTCAATGAAAGCCATAGCCAACTTTAATCTACATCGACTCAAATTCAATATATTCTGGTATATTATGGGAACTCTATTTCATAAGTTCATATAGACCAATCCAATAATTAGCAGCTAAGAGTGCAATTGTATATATATATATATATATATATATATATATATATATATATATATATATATATATATATATATATATATATATTTAGAGAGAGAGAGAGAGGTAGAAAGAGGCGAGGAGAAAATGCGGATTTTAGAGGAGACGTGAAGTAATTTAAATCGGAGAGACTTAAACACTTTCATATATACATTTAAATCGTTGTTTTTCAGTAACACACGTACACAAACATATATAAGCAGTGTGTGTGTGTGTGTGTTTGTGTGATATATGTATCAGACATGTACGTATTCCCGATTGAGGTCAGTTACGCAATGGCGTGTTAGAATGTGTTAAATTATGGTGGAAACACCATAGTAAATGCCGATGAGGGATTTCGAGATATTTTCAATAGATACGGCATATCAGATAATTTGTATAACCTTCGAAATTACATCTCAATTCCCATTGATAATAAACTATATCCTAAATCAATGGTGTGATAAATTGCCTCACGTAAAAATTAATTTGCAAATCCCAAACATTGATTGATATATAATAAAAAATGATTCCAACCTGTTATTGAAAACAAGGCCTTAGATTCATTCGCGTATATTCTGAGTTCAAATACTATCGGGCTTCAGTGTGACTTGTACTTTTCTGTGATCGATAAAATTACCACTGAGATGGATGTGCCAACTGTGATAATATCGCCCAATGATAAAAATATAAATCATTAATTTTAATATATTATTATATGGAAAATATATATATCGTTGCAGGACATCATGAATTATGTGATATTGACTTTTATGTACGTTCTTATTTCGGTTCATTTTGTAAACTTAATGGGGTGTGTGACTTAATACGTCATCCAGTATAACAAAAGAAGTTGAACTCTTGGGTCCTTTAGCTGCATTCATTCTGTTAGAAACACTCGGCTGAGGTCTCCAGTATGAAGATATTTTCGCACTCGTTTAATCAAATCTCTTAGTTTTTGAAAATGGCTACGAGTACTGGCTTTCCATCTTTGAATACATAATTGTTTCTATGTTTGGCAGAAAGCCAGCAATTATCCCAATACATTACTGGTACTTTATTTTATCGACGCTGTAAGGATGATACGCAAAGTTAACCTTGGCGGGATTTGAACTCAGGCCATAAAGGGCCGTCACTCTATGCTACAAAGCATGGCGTCCGATCCTTTAGCAATACTTCCAATCCATCGATACATAACTGTTTCTACTTTTGGCACAAAGCTAGTAATTATCCCAGCATATTACTGGTACTTTATTTTATCGACCTCGTAAGGATGAAAGGCTAAGTTATCCTCGGCGGCATTTGAACTCACACCATAAAGGGGCGTAACTCTATGCTGCAAAGCATGGCGTCCGACCTTCTACTGATACTACCAATCCCCCACCCGTAACCAATATAATTATTTCTACTTTTGGCACAAGGCCATCAATTACCCAGTACATTACTGGTACTTTATTTTATCGACCTCGTAAGGATGAAAGGCAAAGTTAACCTCGGCGGGATTTCAACTCAGACCGCAAATGGATTTAACTAGGCTGGAAAGCATAGCATACGACCCTCTACCGATGCTGCCAATCCACCGCCATAATGCAGACAAAAGCGACGCGATGAGATATAACCCACCATTCATTGATATTATCAATATTAAAAATACAGAATCTGTGTTCTGTTGAATTTCCTTTCTGCCTATATAGATTATGCCATCCGCTACTCTAACCATACCAGGATTCTGTAATTTATGTATTATGTTTAGTTGCATAGTGTGCAGATGATGCATTGTTATCAGCATGTTTCTGTACATATTTTCTTCTGCTAGTGTCACTAGCACATGAATGGAGTATGCAGTTCATTGGAGTCTGGGCGGTGACAGTTTATTCTTTCAATACCGGTCACTCCTTAAATTAATTTAAATTACTTTGCGTTTTCAGAGCAACAATTCTAATTTTAAATTTCTGCTTGACCTGCAACCGTTCTGTATAATAAGTTCCTGATTATTACTAGAATTCTATAAGAATCAAACATTCATGATTTTCAGCAAACAGGTGGAGTAGTTAGCTTTGATAAGCACCAAAAAGTGCGTAACAGAGCTCGGTCAGCTTTATCTCCCCTGTTTACTGAAAATTAAAGTAAGTGAGACTGTCACTACTCTAAAACAATAGCGTAAGGTCTTCGAAATGCTTTTAATTAAGCATACGGTTTATTGCAAAATACACTCTATATACATTCATATATATATCGCTATTTCAGAGCAGCAATTCTAATTTTTATATATACATACACACACACACACACACATATATATATATATATATATATTGGTAAACGGAATAGAAAATGCTGACAAATTGTTCACAGTTGAAAAATGGTTTAATTAGGAATAAAAGAGTATTAGTGATCGTATGGGTTAGCATTCAGTTGTGGTTTTAAGTTTTTAAGTTTTTACCGGTTGCGCATTTCTAAATGCTTTTCAAAAATAATTTTGAGATAGAGTGTCCGTGCTGTTTGCTCTGATCTCTGAGATCAGAGCAAACAGCACGGACACTCTATCTCAAAATTATTTTTGAAAAGCATTTAGAAATGCGCAACCGGTAAAAACTTAAAAACTTAAAACCACAACTGAATGCTAACCCATACGATCACTAATACTCTTTTATTCCTAATTAAACCATTTTTCAACTGTGAACAATTTGTCAGCATTTTCTATTCCGTTTACCAATATATAATAACTAGTGTGTTACACCTCTATTCTTTTAACTATATATATATATATATATATATATATATATATATATATATATATTCCATTATGGCAAATATATTCTAAATTTCTAAATGGTCCTTGCATTCATGAGAAAATACATGTTTGGTTTCTGAATTGACATGACATTAAATATTTAACTATTCAACATATATTATGCAGCTATTTATAAACTGCTGCGAACTTAGCTAATTAATTACTGTGATAAGAAACATCGAGCAGAATTTATGAAACATGTATATTCGGCTTCTGTGTCTTCGCATTATAAAGTATGGTTTCATTTGCAAATTCATAGAAAGGTTACTGATAATAATAATAATAATAATAATAATAATAATAATAATAATAATAATAGGAATGATACCTAAGGGGTCTAACGATTATTTATCGCAAATTCCAGGAAACCCGCGTATAGGAGAAATAGAAAATGTAGTACTAATGGGAACTTCCAACATATTAAGGAAGATTCTGTCAATATAAGTACATCACAAGTCTAAACACCTAAAGATGCATGTGCATGTATGTATGTTCTTTCTTGAAAATGGCAGACCTTGTGTTGTCTCTTGAGGTCACTGGTTGTGACTTGGTGATAACTCGTATGAACATAAAGCAAGATAAATCCAACTATAATAATAATAATAATAATAATGGTTTCTACTTTTGGCACAAGGCCAGCAATTACCCAGTGCATTAATGGTACTTTACGGATGAAAGGCAAAGTTAACCTCGGCGGGATTTGAACTCAGAATTGAAAGGGCCCTAACTCTATGCCCCAAAGCATGGCGTCCAACCCTCTACAATAATAATAATAATAATAATAATAATAATAATAATAATAATTGTTTCTACATTTGGCACAAAGCCAGCAATTATTTCAGTGTATTACTGGTACTGTACTTTTTCGACCCTGCAAGGATGAAAGGCTAAGTTAACCTCGGCGGTATTTAAACTCAGATCATAAAGGGCCGTAACTCTATGCTGCAAAGCATGGCGTCCGACCCTCTACCGATGCTGCCAAATAATAGTTTCTGATTTAGCCACAACGCTAATGTTTATTGCGGAGGAGAAAGATGATTAAATCGACCTCTGTGCATTACTGATACTTTAGTTCATCAACCCCTTTAGGATGAGAGGCAAAGCTAACCTCGGTGAAATATGATGTCAACTAGAGGATGACTACTTTCTGAGTTCTCATTGCGGCATGGTTAACTTTACCTTTCAACCGCTATGGATAGAATAAAGTACCAGTGATGAACTGGTGTCGATTTCATCTACTTCCTCTCATACAAAGTTAGTAGTCCGTCCGAGAAATAATTTATGGTATACGTTCCAGATATTTGTGTTCTGAGTGACATCTCATCGAAGTAATCTTTGAGTCATCATTTCCTAGTCGATAAAATACAATATCGGTGAAGTCCTGTGGTCAATTTAATCGATTCTACTTTACTTTTAGTATTTGTTGTGTTTATATCATTTTCTTGTCAGTTTATCCATCTTTTTTATGCACGTGTTATCATATTATGAACATTTGTAATACACCAAAACTCAATAAATTTTACGTGTGCTACATACATCGATTTTCGAATCTTTCTTTTTCATGTTTGAAAGCTCTCTGTATCATGTTTTGGCTATTTTTTCAACTGGTTGCATTTTTTACACGTGTTTTCAATGTCAACAAAGAGATTTACACGATAGAGACAAGCTACACATAAAACATATTTTTGGAAATCTGTGTTAGTTCTTGTCTAACAGATTATTTTTCATTTTCTTTTTAGATTTATTTTTGTTTTGTCGCTGTTGATGAATTGATTATTGGATCTGCTATTATATGCACAGTTTCCGCAGTGATTTTACACAGGCACCACTTATCTGACTAGCGAGACAGTGCCCCAAAAGGACAATTCGTATTTCGATGTCTATGTGCTGAAGAGACTCTCTTTTCTATATATATTCAGCACATATCTAATAATTCAAGCTGTATCATGGAACACATTATTTCTGTGGTGTAGAACCTTACATTGTTTGTTTATATGTCCCTCCCTCTTTTCCTTCTACTATTGTACTTGTTATTAGGGCTGTGGATTGGCAGTATCCGTAGAGCATTGGACAACATGCTTTGTGGCATAGTTGCGTTCCTTTTCTTCTGAGTTCAAATCCTGCCTAGGTTGGCTTTGCTTTTCATCCTTAGGGGATCAATAAAATAAAGTCCCAATAACGCACTGAAATCGAATTACTCGGTTTCACCCTAAAGAAAAAACAAAAAAACATTGTTGGACTTGTATCTAAATCAGAAACATTGTTATCAATATTTCTATTGCTAGTCATGTTTTGAGAAATACACCGATAGCCCCATTTCTTAAACTGGAAACTAGGTACACGGGGTCAATGCACGTATGTTCTAGGATAACAAAGTGTGTGTGAGAAGACCATACAATTGTTGTTAGCATACTAATACCACCATTGTCCGTCATTCTATCTATGTTTATATTAAAAAATAAGTCGTTAATGTATTTACCCATTCCAATAAATATCTCGTTTTGTGACCAATATAGCATTATTTTCATTATTAGCACTGAATTGGCAGTATCGATAGAGGGTCGACACCATGCTGTGACGCATAGAGTTACGGCACTTGCCATTCGGAGTTCAAATCGCGCCGAGGTTAACTTTGCCTTTCATCCTTACAGGGTCGATAAAATAAAGTACCAGTAATGCACTGGGTATTCTACTCGTGTATATATTTACCATTATGAAAATCACACGAAGGCGCTTTGTTCGTGTATAAAATAGCAGATATGTTTTGTTTGACTTTTAGGTATGGAAAAAGCGATATAAAAAATGAATAAGATTAAAAGAACATGTGACAC
>OZ024750.1:20922736-20925236 GCA_964016885.1 Eledone cirrhosa | reverse complement strand
CAAAATAACAGAAATAAGTGTAGATTATGTTCCCAGGAACTTTTTGAAATAATGAAATCTAAGGATATCCTATTAAATAAGCGACAAGACTTAATTATATCGTGCAATCATAGAATTAGAAAAACTTTCAAATATTATAAACTAATTAATATACACTTTTATTTTACAAATTATTATAATTAGGGTTTTTTTAGTTAACCTATAATTAGTATTTTACTACTGAGAACTTCATAATTTTATTTCCCTTTTACAGCTATCTTTTCCTAAAATTATTGCCTATATGTATACATATAAACTATTTTAATTTCCTGCTATGAATCTAAATTCCTTGTAGTCTCTATCAGTTTGTTATTTCTCACTAATACATTTATCCCCCTCCACATTTTTTTCCTTCGTTTTTAACAACATTCTTTAATAATATCTAACTTTTATTTATCACATCTATATGAATTAATATAAATGTATCCCTATAAGTATACCTATCAATTAAATTAATTTAATTTCTTTTTATAGATCTAAATTCCTTATGTTTTTAATAAGATTGGTATTTCTCACTGACACATTTATCCTAAAATGTTATTCTCCTTCTATTTTAACATTAGCATTATTCTTTAATAACATCAAATTTTCATGTACCTTTCACCGGCTTGACTTCATTTCATCCCCAAAGTAATATTTTCATTCAAAGTTTTATTTCCATTCAAAATTGAAGCCTGCATTCCTCTATCCCTAAATTAAATTTCTACTACTACTATTCTATCAACTTGTCCACTGACTACTTTTCTATTGGTCAATTCAAAACCTTTTTCCCAAACAGACCTATTATATTAAATCTTTGTTGGTGTGTTTCAATAAACAAATATCATTATTTCTGAAGACAGTATATATATGTGTAGGTATGTATATTACCTCAAATAGTTTGTATATTTTTTACATAGATCTATATGATAACATACCCACACACTTATATATCCCTTAATATAAGGAACTGTTTCTTTGATTTTATTCATTGTTTTTATTAATTTATATATACATATATATATATACATATATATAATTATATATATATATATATACATATATATAATTATATATATATATATATATATATAATTATATATATATATATATATATATAATTATATATATATATATATATATATAATTATATATATATATATATATATAATTATATATATATATATATATATATATAATTATATATATATATATATATATATATATATATATATATAATTATATATATATATAATTATATATATATATATATATATATATAATTATATATATATATATATATATATATATAATTATATATATATATATATATATATATATAATTATATATATATATATATATATATATATATAATTATATATATATATATATATATATATATATATATATATATATATATATATATATATATATATATCTAAGGCGGGTAAAATTCCCGAGATCCATGGACGAGTTCTCTCCAGCGGTCTCTGTCCCTCATTATCGCTGCCATGTCCTGCGTCTCCAACAGATCAGTGTCTGTCCTTAGGGCATCAACATACGTTAACCTTGGTCTTCCTCTTCTAGTGTGTCCATGTAGGGGCTCCCAAAGGATTTTATATAATTATATATATATATATATATATTTATATATATAAACATACATATATATATAAAATAAGGGGTTGATGGACCACGCATTATTTATAATTCACGTTAAATATAGAAATGGTTTCTAAAGGACTAGAACTGTTTCTTTAAAAAAAATGAAGCAGTTCTAGACCTGAACAAACCATGTCTATATTAAACAACTTATATTGAGTACCTTTCTTAGAGTGGTTACCCCCGATTGAAACCGAGACTCATATATATATATCACACCCACATCCACCCACACACATACATATATATATATATATATATATATATATATACATATATATATATATATATATATATATATATATATATATATATATATATATATATATACATATGTGTGTGATAGACAGAGATTAATTACATTGATATAATGTTTGAACAAATAATTTTGTATATACTTATTGATTAGCAAAAGAGTAGGTGAGCACATGGTGCCATGTGTGAAAAACAGATGACGCATATATCTAGAATTTATTTCATTAATGAATAAGAATAATTAAATCCAATGCTCATTAAATCTTTCCTTTTTGTTAACTTATTTTTATGTAAATGCTATTTGTGCTATTGAATATTATCAACCTAATCAAATTAATTGATAACGCACCTTATGAGTTTGCTATATCCTATATTTTCTTTTACTAAGTTTCAAAGCAAAATAAAGTTGAATTGTATTGAATTGTATAGAATAAACTGTCACGTTGCTTCAGCATTCGTTCCTCCTTTCTCTCAGCTCACAACCATAAATCCTGTATCAACGACCTTCGCCAAATTGACCCACCTTTACTTTCCTAATTATTCAGTTATGGGTATCGATTGAAA
>OZ024750.1:20915236-20917736 GCA_964016885.1 Eledone cirrhosa | reverse complement strand
ATACCATACAGCTATTGTTTCTTGAAAATAAATTTTGTCAAATCAGTTTATTACTTATTAGGTTTATGGTGTCAAATTATTAGTCCTTAGGACGTCGGGTAGAATGCTTTGCGTTAGTCACTCTGGCATTCTGCATGACATGTTTAGAAAAACGCACCGCTATCAGTTTTGCCTTTCACCGTTCTGTGTAAATAAATAAATTATGAGTTCAGTATTTGGCATCAATTGTTTCTCTATATATTTCTCACTTTCATCCTCTTCGCCTTCTCTTACTATCTATCTCTTAAAGAAATGACATCTGGTCAGATCTGCATAGAGACGGTTTCCATTGTGTTCAAATACACAAGAAACATCACAACGGCGTCACTAATACTACATTAAGTGCTACAAGCCTATGGATGGATAGATGATTAGGTTTCAGAAAACGTTGACGAATGGTTCTTATTCTTACTGGAACCCATGTCCAAACATATAAATCTACAGATACACTACAAATATAATTGATATATCCTAGTTAGTTACTTATCATTTTTTATGAATTTAGTAATGAATGTATAGAGTATACCATCTGTTAGCTGTCAGTTCAGTTATTCAGTTGTCAATAGTCACTACGACGCTACTACAATTTGACAGGTAAGCAGAAAAGACACTCACATACAATTAGTTACAAGTTGTTAAATAACCCAAGCAACATGACAAGGGAGATGCTGTACCACAATGCGGTACCAACATTAATTGCTTAATAGAGGAGAAGACATTGAAGAAAACGGGATTAAAAATAAAGAACTGTATCATAATGAATCACATTTTTTACAGCTTGAGAATGTCATAATATTTCAGATACTCAACACTGTTATAGGAACGATGCTGATGAGTGGGTTAATTGGATTGGTAGAAAACGAGTATATCAAAGTAAACGAGTATACAAAGGGTTTTGAAGGATACTTATCCTCTGGCAGGAGTTTCATGAGTTAGCATAAGCCTGAATATATAGGCTGGATGGAACAGTACACATAGACGGTCAGAGAAGAAACATGCTGGAATATCATGAAAGATATAAAACAACAACAAATTATCAAAAAAGGAAAATAGGCAACACGGACAAAGAGCACAGAAAAGTCGATATATCCTTGAAAAAGAAAAGACAGTCGAAGAAAAAGATGCAAATACTGTGAATATAAAATAAACTGGACATGGAATCACCCCCACAAAACTGTTGATTTCACCAGTGAAACGAAACAATATTTTAGTATCAAAGTAAACATAACCCGGCTAATATTAATACTGTGCCTGTGTAACGACATTGACACATTGTGTTACAGTTACAGTACATACTAGGGGCATTTATAGCCTTTCTACTACACATTATAATTCCCTATGCTAGGGGAGATCCACATGAGACTGTGGTAAATGAGCACTTGCCCGACGTACTGATCAAAACCAGAAAACCCTGACTCTATAGCAGTCGTCTTCTTACCATTTGATCATGTTACGTCTACTAATCAGCATAAAAATACAGTACAATGACGATGATAGCAACATATTCATCAGTGATTGAAACCGTGAAGAATAATAACAATAAATGAACACGTATGCAATCAAAGTTGATACACAAAAAAGAGCATTAAATGAAAGAAACAGACTGCAAATCATTAAACAATTAGTAGCAATAATGTATGTAAAATGTCAAAGAATTTCCTATTATTGCGTAGCATCAAAGACGTGAAGGTCCAACAGGCCACCAATTATTTCAATTATCCGAACTATTGTCAAGTCATGATTCAATAATATTAACCACAACACTCATCTTTTTTGTATTCAGTCGATAAACAATAGAGCGCGTAAACACTTCCACCACAACACACAAAACATCAAAGACATCGAGTAGTATTAGTTGGGACAATAAAACCCACCAGTGATCTCCAGCACCAAATAATCAAAGTAACGAACGAAGAAGTAATAGCCGGAAAGAAAAGTAAAAAAATGTAAGATGCGAAAAAGAAGAAAGAGTTAAAAGTTACACACACAGACATACACACACACAGAGACACACACATACACACACACACGCGCGCACACACACACACACACATATATGTATATAAGGAAGTCGCATGGCTTAGTAGTTAGAGCGTTTGGCTTGCAATCTTGAGGTTGTGTGTTCGATTCTGGTACTGGGTGATTCCGTGTGACTTTTAGCGAGATATTTATTACACATGGCTGGAGTTCACACATCTGTAGAAATGAGTGGTGACGTCAATGGTACGAGGCTTTAAACATTGCCTTTCCCTTAGGCAACATCTGCGGCATGGACAGGGGAGACCGTTATGGAGATGTGACTGCTGGTCTTCAACAAACAACCGTGCCAAGTCATGTACTTCGGCGGGGAACATACAAAGACATACAAAGACATATGAAAGACCCAAATATTAGAAGACAGAGTATATAGTTTCTACATTTGACCCAAAGCCAACAATTTGAATGTGAAAACGCAAGAGCC
>OZ024750.1:20900236-20902736 GCA_964016885.1 Eledone cirrhosa | reverse complement strand
GCAGGGTTAAATTGACTTTTATTGTCATTCATTATAGTGAAACCGACCACTTTACCACATTTGGGGCACTCAACTACAGATTGTATCAGTTAGCTACCTAATTAATCTAAAGATTCACGATAGAAGCATTTATTTAGAAGAGGAGGGGAATAAAATAACAAGATGTTTATTAAAGCGGAGTTGCACACTACTACATTTTAAAGATCTTATTTATTCGATATCTGGGTTTTCTCTCCAGGTTAACAAATTAATGGCAATATAAATATTGAAAACATTACTATAAAAAACAATAGCAGTGGACTATATGAAAAAACAAAAGAACCTGTGTGAGAACAATGCAGGTGATTAAAAAATAAATTGGTCTCGGAGGAAATAACTCATGCCAATTACATGTATTTAGAGAACACTGGTGCAGGTTAAATAAATTGATTAACATATGCACCCCAAATTCTCAGTTAAATTAAAGTATTATCATAGCTAGTGAATATCATAGTAATAGCCAGCAATTGGCAATGATTGGCAATGATTGCCAAAGGAAAAAGAAAATCATTTATGATGGTTAGTTGCGATACAAGCGGAAAAAATCCGGATGATTGAGCAACACAGCAACAACAGTAATTTACTAGGGAAGATGGAGCAATGGGTTCCACATGTCGCTCCTAAGAATACTCTCACAACCCAGTGACCTAGTTACAGGGAGGCAAGTAAAGGCCGCATTTAAATAAACTAATTATTTTCATGTTTGAAAACTTTACAGATTGGTGACTGGCACGTATAAGACCATATTCCCGCAGGTTAACAAGGGACACGTTCAGACCTTAAGTAGAGGGGCCATTTAAAAAAATATATTGCAGTTTCCATTTCGTACTGCAAACATTAGCGATAGGCCTACGAATTGTCCATGGAGTCATGAGAAGGATGCACAAAGTTTGCGTATTCTGAGATGCCAATGAAGGTTCAGAAGGAAGCAAACCTCAACAGCTGGAACCTGAAACATCACTACCATTACAGCTAAGAAAAAGGAATTCGTGGAGGAGAGGAGATGCTTCCAGCTAGATATAGTCGGGGTTTCTTCAACAAAGTCCTGTGGTTCCGATATGTAGATTTACATGGAGGACGGAAACTCCACTATTCAGATATGGCGTCATACATGAGGGCATAGGCGTGGGTGGGGATACTCACAAGTCCCCGGCTGTCAGAATGTTTTATGGACTGTATCTCGTTGTGAGGGAGGGTCTGATATTTGAAGCTTCTGTTGAAAGATAGCTAACTGTGGGTAGTGACTGTTTAAGCACCTAACAACGAGTTCGAATTCAAATCCTTCCTTGATAAAGTCACTGCGGCATTAGATGTAGTTAAGATTGATTCATATATCCCGATAGGAGACTTCAATGCACATGATGGCACTGACCACCTAACATGGAAAGGATCGATCGGAAATCAAGCCGCCCCCAATCCGCAAGGTGAAATGTGTGACCTCTTAAATGGTTAACTCACTGATGTGGAACTAACTTTGTATATAAATATATATATATATATATATATGTAGATAAATCTACCAAGAGTTTACGGTAGTGTCATATATATCCTAGAAACGATCGTTAAATAATGAACTTTTTTTGTTTAATATAAGGAACTGTTTCATTGTTTTATTCATTATTTGTTTAATATTTTATATATATATATATATATATTACGTTATTCCGGGTTGAATCGGAGGTAACCACAGTAAGTAAGGTACTCAATACATTGCAGAGTATAAAAGTTTTAATATAGATGAGATTCTACAGGACTAGAACTGTTTCATTCTTTAGAAATTATCAGGAATCTGAGATTCCTGATGAATCAGAGATTCCTGATGATTTCTAAAGAATGAAACAGTTCTAGTCCTGTAGAATCTCATCTATATATATATATATATGTAGATTACTTTTCTCCCTTTAGCAGAGGTATATATATAGAATGGAAAACGAAAAATCAGTGATACATCGGAACTCAAATTATTGTGTTACAATTGTTTCCCCATCGAATAGCTCGAGGTGCGATTTGTGTGGGGATCGACGTGACTCTAGACTCGCAGGTTCCCCGGACACGTCTATTGATTTCAGAGAATGTCCTCTTGCATGCGAGTCTAGAGTCAGGTCGAGCCGAACAAAGATCGCACATCGAGCTGTTCGCCGGGAAAACAATTGTAACACACAATCAACTGAGTTCCGATGCATCAGTGAATTTTCATTTTCCATGCTATCATACTCTGCTCCGTAGGGCATATATTGCTCAACCGGCATACCGCCAATGGAAGCATGTTAGCTACCATATATATATATATATATATATATATATGCCTGCGATAATGGGAGGAGTGATGTTTTATTTTAATATAAATGTGAAGCTGGATTCTAGGGCTATGAGCAGCATGTACACGTTAAGTGCATTTGTGCAAACATGTATAATCAAATAGATTATGCGTTTGTGTGTTTTAGAGTATAAACTTATGAGG
>OZ024750.1:20885236-20895236 GCA_964016885.1 Eledone cirrhosa | reverse complement strand
ATATATATATATATATATATATATATATATATATATGTACATATATATGTATATATATATATGTACATATATATGTATATATATATATATATGTACATATATATGTATATATATATATATATATATATATATATGTATATATATATATATATATATATATATATATATATATATGTACATATAAATGTATATATATATATATATGTACATATATATGTATGTATATATATATATGTACATATATATGTATGTATATATATATATATATATATATATATATATATATATATATATATATATATATATATATATATATATATAGAGAGAGAGAGAGAGAGAGAGAGAGAGAGAGAGAGAGATGAGAGCGAAACATATATTTATATATACACAAGGAGAGGGATATATATATATATATATCACGAAAGTTCATAATGGATTACTTGATAAGCTGCCAATGTCCTGACTACTGGTCTATATGCGCTTATGAGACAATTTAACTGGGTTATTTGATCTGTCTTTTGCTCTACTATTTCCCCAGACATTGCAACGTATATGCTGTCTATCCTTTTCCATTGTTTTTATGTAGGTGAAGCGACAAACTATTTGTTGAAATATGAAGCCGACAACTTTCTGGGAGATTTCCAGTGCCGATGAGGAATTACTTCTTACAATATTCAGAGAATTACTATAAATATTTCGAATCAGCTTTTATTGAAATCTAGGTTATATGCTACAGTTATCTCGGTCTTATTAAAACTAGACGACCGTTATATATTTATCTTGTATATATACATCGACTTAATTATATCTTCCATTTTCCTCCGAGGTCAGACATTAAAAATATATTATTGTCCATATAATTGTTTCTGATATAGCAGAGTGAAGGCGCCTGGCTGAGTGGTTAGAGAACAGAATTCGCAATCGTGAGGTTGTCAGTTCGATTCCCGGACCGGGTGATGCGTTATGTCCTTGAGCAAGGCATTTTATTTCACGTTGCTCTTTCTACCAGGAGTTGCGACCGATAGATAGTATTAGCAACTGGAAAGACCAACGGAAACATTGTTTCCTCGGTCCGATTTGACGAAAGTCGATCGATAAGAGAGATATAGCAGATAGTATATATACTATATATACGCTGAGTAGTTATAGTATCTGATAGAATGCTTTATGGTGTTCATCTTTGCCTTTTACTGTATGCATATATATAGATAAATACCAATCTGGGGAATTGGATATGATCAGACCAGTAAGGTGTATAGGTCTCGCCGGCATATGACGTCCAAGGCGTCATATATGACTACCCTGCCACTCCGTATATTCGGCAATTTATGGGTCCAAGGTAGGATGAGGCATACACAAATAGAATATACAAAATATCATCTTACAAGTGTAATTCGTGCTACTACGTTGCATTGCGGTTCAGTCACCAATATTTATATCTCTGAGAATAATTCGCTCTTATAATCTCAGTATTCCATCCTCGGTTTCAGATATTCAGATATTCAGATATGCTCATGAAATAAAAGTGCAAGTGAATGAGCGTTTCACATTTACGTTTGACTTTAACGTAATTGTCAGTATGTGTCATAGTGAAACAGGCTGGCTCTTTCATTTGCCTATGCAGTCGATCCAATGGACTTCCAATGTAAATTGCACTTGTCCAAGCAATGGGGTCGAATACGGAAACTGATTATTTCGGAGTAAATACACATTAATATTTCGGCGACGCTGGGTCCACAATTAATTCTCATCTATCTACCCCACCCAACATCTATCTACATATCTCTCACTCTCATATATATATATATATATGAAATATAACTGATGTTAATGTATAATATATTTATTCAGAAACAATGAAATGCCTCGCGTAATACTTGACGTTATAAAAGCTCTCAATTCAATACATTTCGGAGAAAAAATTATTCACGATGCACATTTACCTGAATAAGGGTTCCTTGTATAGAGAGCCAGAAGGAGAGGGAGAGAGAAAGAGAAAAAGCAAGAGAGATGGGGGCAGAGGGAGAGAGGAAGAGATATATAGATAGAGAGAGAAAGAGTGAGAGAGAGAGAGGGGGGAGGCGTGACAGAGCGTGAGATAGATAGATAGATATAAAGAAAGGAATATAATAGTTGTTTCTACTTTAGGCACAAGGCCAGCAATTATCCAGTGCATTACTGGTACTTTATTTTATCGACCCCCGTAAGGATGAAAGGCAAAGTCAACCTCGGCGGGATTTAAACTCAAAACGTAAAGGGACGTAACTATGCTGGAAAGCATGGCGTCCGACCCTCTTAATAATACAATTATTTTGGTGATAGATACTATCCAGAAAGCCAAATTAATAAATGGATGATGTCAAAGAAAGGTTTTATTGAAGTTCTCACTAGATGTTTGCGGTATCCTCATTCGTAATTATTTCATCATTTCAAGTAAACTGAAATGCAAAGTTGATCCGTCTAAATTGGGAGATTGTTATGTGATATATAAAAGCACAATATTATAAATCTTGAAAACATCTGTGTTGAGGATAATGACATAAGGTTTACGTCTCTTCCCTACAGTAATTTCATTTAACTTTACTTCTTTATATAAACAATCTGTGAGTAATAAATAAATGTTAAACATCTGAAAGGATTGCAATACACTTTTCTGTATATTTATCAATTTAATTATAGATCTAACTGTATCTTTAGAAAGTAAGTATGTTGTTTCATTTCAGATCTGGGATGTCTTGCAATGGGATATTTCAACACAATTTTGAAATGTTTCCTTCGATAATTTAAAACTTAGTCTCTGTCAGAAATTTAGAGCGGGGGCGAATAATACTATCCCAGTAATTCCCTAATATTTTATTTGGTCACTCTTCTGAAGGAGAAATACAAAAATGAAATGGATGGGTTCTGAAAGCAAAATTAAAGAGCCGGTACAATTACTGAACTTCATTGTGTCCAGTACTGTAAGTATGCTGACAAGGACGTCAAACGTAGTGATATATATACTATCAATAACATAGAAGAGAAATGTCAATGTGCACAATGCCAGACATGAAGAAGCAGATCTATTGTCACGTTGCTGAAAAAAAGTTACAGGAAGTTTATATCCCACTCCTTTGATCAGTTATGTAATTGAATAAAGAAAAATATCAATTGCAATTTTGTCTAGATTATGAATATTTGATGTTTAATCATGGTCAAAACTATAGAGTACTGGATGCCACTTGTTGGTTCCGAGGTAGTTTGGGCAAGGTAGAAGAGGTACTTCAAAGAAAAACCTGAAAGGTTAAGTAACCGACAGAAGTACGACACGGTGGTATATGAACTCAATACGCTAAGCATATGGAAAATACCTCAAGCCATCTTGTCCGACATAAAATATTGTGGAACGGTTAATATATTTTATCGACTCATATGGGGCGAAATGGTTACATAACAACTGGCGAGGTGCAAGAGAAATCGAACAACACTACAACGGCTAATTTCTTAGGCTTTTTTTCTTTTCTCTCATGCATTCCAAAATATATTTTTAAGTGAATCTGTGAAAACGCGACATGTTCATTGCTGCAGGAACGCTTTTGTAAACAGCTAGCACAGATTGACATTAATAACAATGATGTTTTAGCGTTTGATTGGCAGATGTATTTTCCGTCGGCGTTTTTTTTTCAATCTGTCATCGTAGGCCCAGGCGTTATTATTAGTTTCTCTCTATCATTAACATATATTCAGTCCATTTGTAGTATTGAGCAATGCAAATGCAACAATACGGGAAGAAGTAACATATAACGGTATAACAGAATATCTAAGATAAGTTGAAATAAAGAATATAACATATATTAATGAAGAACGCGTAAAAAAGTAAGTGAAATAAAAAAAATATTGAGAAAAAAAAACTTGACAGATCGAAAAAATATTCCAGTAAGTAAAGAGATATATTGGTTTTGCTGTGTGTATTATTTAGTTAAAATTAAGGAATATTGTAAACTTCCTTGTCTTTCCACATAGGTCTAAACAGCAGATAATTTGTGTGGGGTAGAGTGTGAGAGTGGTCGTAAGATCATCGAAAGGCAGAAGTGTCCAGACTTGCTGGCTCCAGTTTATTGATCCTAGCTGCAGTGCAGTGTACAGTCCCGAACATCTTAATATAAATAGCTTTCACCAATTCAACAGTGGAAGCTATTCGGAAAGTGGGTTTGCATATATATATATATATATATATATATATATATATATATATATATATATATATATATATATATATTAATATATATATATATATATGTTGGGGGGGGGGGTATATACGTGTGTATGTGTGTGTGTATGTCTGTGTGTGTATATATATATATGATAGAGAAAGACAGAGAGAGACAGAAAGAGAGAGACATGTAAGCAAATACTCTACAGCAAACAATACAGTACAATGAAAATATGTATTAGTTTTAACGCTTGATATTGTAGAAAAAGTGTCTCGCTGTTTCGCACACAAGTTCTTCGGAAGCCATTTCGCGTGGCTGGATTACACGCACACACACACACACACATATATATATGTATATATATATATATATATATATATATATATATATATGTATATATATATATATATATATATATATATTCATATACACATAGATTCATTACCCACATACATACATAGAGTGAGAGATAGATTGATATATTTACATCTGTAAAAATGTAAATGTTTTTTTTAAATTAAGCAGGCCCATGCCGGAGCATGTTTGAATATTTATTCTCTTTTCTGTTGTCTCTATATAGGCCAAATATTCAGGTGCCAACTCTAGTTAAGACATCATCCAAATGGGGAACATTTCTCAGATATAAATAAGATGATGAGGTATATCTGAGAGGAAATGTTTGAACGCATGGATATCTACACACAATTATACAAAAGTACGTATACTTATATACTTATGAATACGTTCAAGCAAACACGTCTTCCTATGTAATTTTTTAAATATATCTAATGATAATAATAATAATAATAATAATAATAATAATAAAATAATAATAAATTGTTCAGTCGATGATGAAAATGATTAATTGAATTCTAACAGCAGTTTCTAACTACAGATCGATATTCTCATTATTAGTACAACTGCAGCAGCACAGATCTGAGAGGAAATATTTTTACATATAAGACTTGTAGAGAATTGAAGACAAACTTGTATAATAATATCAATACTGGAATTACTCGTTCAGGGCTATAAAGCAAATTGTTGCTTTAGAAAGATCATTCGCGTTTAAATAATTAACGATTGACAACCATCATTTTTTTCTCTCATTCACGTTTTTTCTTACATTGGTTAGAAGTAAAGAAAGATTAATGAGGTATAAATCATTTTTATGTATTTTATTGGAAACATTTGATTAAATTCCAATTATTTTTCATACGAAGTTCTGGCTTATCTTTTATTGGTTTTATTTCCTATTTCCTATCCTTTCTCCACCCCCTCTCCCTAGCTGGTGGTTTACTAAGTACTTACATGCATTCCTGCACACATTCGTACTTACATGCATTCCTTCACACATTCGTACTTACATGCATGTAATGCGCATTCAACATTTATCTCCATCACATACATGCAAGTATATATATATATATATATATATATATATATATATATAAATATATATAGAGAGAGACAGATATAATATATATATGTATATATACATATATATGTATATATATATATATATATGATAATAAGGGCTCTGCGGAGCTGCAAATGGGTTACATATGAATAAATTTGTCCTTCATCAGTGATCTTCCAACCATCATAGGCATTTCATCGCTTTAAAGACCATATACCTCCGGTTGGTGCGAACAACGGCTAAAAAAAGTCGTTGGGACACGTACATATATATATATATATATATATATATATATATATATATATATATAGAGAGAGAGAGAGATAGAGAGAGAGAGATACAGATATACATATATATATATATAACATATGTTATATATATGTTTGTTACATATATATATATATATATATATATATATATATATATATAAAACATGTATATATGTTATATATATATGTTTGTTACATATATATATATATATATATATATAATATTTGTGCTTGCGTGTGTATGTTATTTATTATTTGTGGTTCTCACTGAGTAAGCCCATTTGTTTGTGATCCCCACCACGATGTTTCATGCTCCTATATGATATTTTGTGCGCATGCACTTTCAGAGTTCAACATTATTTTTTTTTTTAATTTCCTTTGGCTATTAAATGCTAGAATATGTCATTGAGTAGATAAAGTGTAACGTTGTACAGTAAGTGAGAATAGTTATTTCCCCGTCGGCACTCTGATATTTCGTAGATAATGTAATACACTATAAATCCATCGGCGTTCTTCTATCCAGCACCATAATAATTAAGATGAGGTTTATGGTGGTTTGGTTAGAACTATAAACACAGGAATGGCGGAATGTTGTAGGGGTTTTGAAGTTAGTTTTTCACTCATGAGATGTCGGAAATAAAGGACTATCAGATTTATTTGTTCCCGTATGTTTTCATCGTGTCCAAATGTCTTCGATTGTATTTGCTATAGTTCTGTGTACTCGCAATACTTTTTAGTTAAATTGGATCAGGGGAATTTATATGAAATCCTGTCGAAGCAATTGTTCTTGTAATCAAATTTCAAGCTGTGCCATATAGTGTGTTACGCTGATTCTGTACGTTAATTACAGCAAGTGTATGCCTGTTTATATAATACTGAACCACTGAAACATAACTATATATTTTCGAGCAACTAAATACTCACCGGCATTACCGCCTGAGTATCCATTATGATCACCATAATATTTCGCATATAGTTACGCATACTTTTGTCTACCATTTTCAGCCTTAACATTATTGACAATTCCTTCATATTCCGTAGGAATAATGCCCTAACCCCGTATAATTTTAATGACGAAGCCATTAACTGCATTTATTAAGAATCCTAAGGTTGATTGTAGGTCACATATCGGTACTAAACTCTTCAGTATTTGACTTCCTTGAATCAATATATTCCTACCATCTGTGTTTCGTCTGGATCCATAGTTTACAATAACACTTAATAATAACTTTTCCTAGTTTAATCAACGGTCAAACATATGTTGATAATAATATTCCATTCCACGAAAATACAACAGTGGATTGTTTAGTTTGAATAATGGTGTACCAGTTACTTTTTCTTCCCATCAACATGTAGTTATTAATACATCACATTTAAATATGTGAGATGAAGGGAGAATGTGCTCGTGTGTGCCTTAGCGAGAGGGAGATCGAATAGAGGGAGAGAGGGGTAAGACATTCAAGAAAGTTTTCCAAGTTTAAAAAAAGAACACAATTTAAAATAAAATAGAATAAGAAAACGTTAACCATAGTTCAATAATTGTGTTGGTAGAGAGAACACTTGTAAACATTGGAAGTGCAGTGAAATGTAAATTGTTTATTTATGCTAGTTTGAATGTAAAAATAGCGACAGCTGTTCGTGTTTGCTGCATGTGTTTGTCTCTTCAGTAGACTTGTTGATAGAGACTTTAAATCAATTTTTTTCACTCGAATCTGTTATCTGCCTATCAACTCATACGTATATACATGAGCGGAATGTCAGGCATGGCTATTTGGGCAAAAGGATTTTTTAACCTGTACGTGGTTTCGAGTTCAATCTCGTTTAGTTGCTGCTTATGAGAATCTTTTCTTCCGTAGCTTCATTTTGATTAATGTGTTTAAGTATAATTTATTTAGATTGATTAAATGAGTAAAAACAGTTGATAACAGTACGTAAAATGTATAACACAAACACATACAAGCAAACGCACAGATATGTAAATATATATTGATCATTTTCACCACATGATGATGAACTATAGGGGATAGACTACAGATCAAATAACGAATGCTACTAGCAGAACACATGAGAGAGTTAGAAATATTCTGCACAAAGACCTTGGCATGACGACTGTTTCTGCTCGGTGCTGCCACGCCTTCTGACAGCTGATCAAACGTGTACCAGTCTAATCATCTCAAGGGAAAATATGACATGCTTGACACGGATCCATCTGGCTTCGTTGAAGGTTTCCGAACCCAGCATGATTGCTGTGTTCATCAACTTGAGCCAGAGACAAAGAGACAGTGGAAACATAATATGCCAACGTGCAGAGGCAGCTACAGAAGGCTATCAAGGTCAAACGCCCAGGAACAGTAACGAAAAGTGTATTGTTTCTTAAGGACAAATCTCCAGTATACATGGCCTTGTTTTCTATAGCTGATGTGCATGAATGTGTCTTTTAACCGGTTAATCTCCTTCCCTTATCTCCAGATGTGGCCCCATCTGACTATCATCTCTTCCCCAAAATGAAAAAAAACACTTGGTCGGGAACTACTATCGCAGTGATGATGAAGTCAAATCTGCGGTGGATGTCTTATTTACCAACATGATCAGCGCTTCTTCACCATTGGGATCCAAGCACTGCAACACCGATCGAAGAAGTGTCTGGACTGCATCTCGTACTATGTTGAAAAATAAATCTAATTTGGTTTCATTCCCTGAGAGTATCTTGTTAAGCCTATGAAATTATTAACCGACCCTCTTCTTTCATAAGATATTCAGATACATTTTGAAATGACATGATCATATAAAGTTTTCACATGATATATATATACTGTCAGGCAGGGTTGATTACTTTTATGGAAGAGGAAAATTATGATTTCACTGCTTTTATAATATTCCACTGTACTTGACACCGTACATATTTGAAGGAATCAGCCTTGACACGCACTTTGTACATGCAGAATATATATTTTAACGACAATCCGAAAATGAAATTTATGAAACTAATACGCTCTGTTATACACAATATAAGATATGAAATATGATTCACTCCTCCATATGAATGCAAAGATGTTCATACATACTGGATGGGCAAAATTACTATCTCCTTAAACGAGTGGAGTGGATATTCATTAGATTCGACGAAGAGTCTTCTAGTTGCTGTATCCACGAAGTTAAGTGCCAGAGCATTAAAAATACCCCGCATTTTCTTAACTTAAATCACCGACTGATTATGCATGAAACTGTGTAACAAAGCTAGTTGTTTGCTTATTAGATGCACACTAACTTGTATTGTATTGGACGTAGCAGAACTTTTCGATTAAAACTTGGACGAACAAATTTAATTTTCAGGGAAATTTCCTTGTCAAAACATGTGACAAATTGGCATTTGGAATTACAGCCACTGACCATCCATCGAAGTCTCAAACTGATTCTGCTTACCCAATTTAAATCACATAACTTGGGTAAACACAGGACGATGATACATAACAGGAATCCATGGGAATTAGTATAGTTTCGATGTTACATATAAAAGATTCAGTATATATCATAAGTACAAAATTAACAGTGATAGTATATAGTCATCAGCTGAATGTGCCTCCTTCAATCAGTAGTAATACGTTTAACTGAAAGATATAAGGCCAGCAAAAACCAACACATAATACGCTAAACGTGAGAAAAACACAGTAAAGTACCCTCCCTTGAGAACTTATCATGGAAACCATTTTCTTTTTGTTCGTTTATTTCTGAGACTGTCGGCTGGTCAACATTCTTGGAATTAGTAATGTGAAATAAATTACGTTGCTCAAAAAAACAACTGCCTCTCCTGCTCAGAAATCAACACAAGCTTATGATTATTTTTCCAAGAACGTATAAAGAAAGGTACATGAAAGGAGAGGAATGCCTGGGGCACGAATGGAAGAACACAATGAAGTACGAAAAGAAATGAAAAGGAATATTCATTCCTGTACAGAAATAATGTGTAGTCAACTTTACTATAATCTCGTATCTTACTCTTTAGAATTCATAAGCCTCACACGTACATATATACGCACATACACATACAGGCGGAGAGACACACGTGTGTGTATATTTTGTATATCTACATAAACACACCCATACATGTATATATATGTGTG
>OZ024750.1:20875236-20877736 GCA_964016885.1 Eledone cirrhosa | reverse complement strand
ATATATATATATATATATATATGGATATATATATGAATATACATATATGGATATTTATATATATATATATAGATATGGATATATATATATATATATATATATATATATATATATATATATATATATATATATATATATAATAATAATAATAAATTTGAAGACTAAAATCCATAGAGGGCTCGATAAGGATAAATATATATCAAATATATAAGTTTAAGAATATCCCGTTAAGGGTTAAAGCAGCGATTCTTTGCTTAAACTTTAATCTGTTATTTTAATATATATATATATATATATATATATACAGGCGGCACTGTTTATCTTACAAATTTATCACTCATCGTCCCAGCCGATGGACGTCTATTTAGATTTCAAGTTGACTTACAAGATGTATTTCCCGCCGTTTAGTCTGCTTGATGCGATCTATCTTTGTAGCTGTATGTATTTCCCTATGTGGAAGTAGTTTAATGCTATTTTCTTTGATCATTAATGGTATATCTTCATCGTCAATTATGCGTAAGTTATTAAAACATAATTAATTAAAGGTTAAAAATAAATAATTAAAAATTGAACGAAGTCTAATTAAAAGTTCCCGCAAACTATACAGTGAACATTTTCAACGAATGTTGTTCTATGTCTATCTTTCTTTCATTCATCAAATTCATCATTGACTTCAAAGGACATTTGATTACTAGTTATATGTTTGTTATTGTTTTCATTGTCTCTACCTCATCTAATTCTAATAAGTAATGGAGTGAGTCCACCACGACGCAAGAGACTCTAGCATAGCTACTTCTTTCATATAACAGTTTTGTCAACGGTCTGTACATAAGAATATATATATTAACCACATGACACATTACACAGAAAACGTTTGTCCTGAAAAGGGCAAAGTTTCGCGGGATTTGATTTAAAATATGAACGAATTAAAACGTAACAGCATACATATACACATGCACTGTTGGGTGATTAAAGGGATTAACTCACAGCGATGAGCTACCAGGGACTATACAAATGCATGTCATCCCTGGCAAATTATTCTATACGTCTATACGAATATCTCGGTTTGAACTAGGCATTCTGAGAGAAACTGGGTAAATAAGATCTCTATGAAGAGATCTTTGGTGGATTTTGTCTATTATTCAAAGGAACAAATTGGCTATACATTTTACATTTTTCTGAAGAAAATTCAGCTATTTACAAGTAAATAAATGAAGAGATACTTCAACTACATGTAACACAATTTTTGAAACGTTTCTTCAAATTAAAAAGGCATTCTCGTTGTAGACAAATAACGATAAAATGAAATAGAAAAGAAAGACAAAAGAAAAAGAACAAGCACAAAAATTGATAGTTATTGAGGAGGCCACAATATTGTGTGATGAAAAAACTTTCACGGAAGAATAAAGATAAATGAAAGTTATATATTATGTGTTTTCAAATGGCAAAATGGCCATTACCAAATATAACAAAATAGGTTTCAACACAATTTCAAAACAAGATTTTTGCTGACAAAAACAAGATTTATATGTATATAAATATACATATAAATATGTGTGTGTGTGTGTGTGTGTGTGTGTGTGTTGTGTTGTGTTGTGTTGTGTTGTGTTGTGTTGTGTTGTGTTGTGTTGTGTTGTGTTGTGTTGTGTTGTGTTGTGTTGCGTTGCGTTGCGTTGCGTGCGTGCGTGTGCGCGTGTGCGCGTGTGCGTGTGTGTGTGTGTGTGTGTGTGTGTGTGTGTGTGTGTGTGTGTGTGTGTGTGTGTGATAGAAGTGGTACCTTCGGTTGAATCAATCAGTGTTTTTAATGACTGCAATCGAGTGAAACAAATCTAGTCGAATAAAACTCATTTCTTTGTGAAAAATCATGTGGGCTGTCTACGTCATAAATTGAGTAATATAATTAAATGCCGTTTTTCCTGTTGATCTTCGGAAAACCAATATACATACATGCATAGATATACACACACACACACACACACACACACACACACACACATATATATATATATATTTATATCTAAAAGGTAAACAGAAATAACAACACAGTCGGTATAGTATATGGAAGGAATATATTTGGTTAACGCTTGAAGTAACAGGAACAGGGTCTTAACGTTTCGGGCTCTAGTCCTTAATCAGAAGAAGGGATGAGAAATAAGATAGATTGAGGGACGGGCGTAGGGGAAGTGGAAAAAATGTCTTTAGAGAGAGACAGATAGAGTGAGAGAGAGCTTAATAGAATGACAAATATGTAGAATTTCGACCGCGGGTGTTTCCACATATCTCTCTATATTCACTATTCACTGCACATGCATTGAGTTCTCACATGATTAGTGTTCGCCCCCGTCTGCGTACTACATATATTCTATATCTATCTCTCTCTCTCTCTCTCTCTCACTCTCTCTCTCTCTCTCTCTCTCTATATATATATATATATATATATATATATATATATATATATATATATATATATATATACATATATATATATATATATATACAT
>OZ024750.1:20850236-20870236 GCA_964016885.1 Eledone cirrhosa | reverse complement strand
TATCTAAACAAATAAATTTCCTTCCAAATATGCAATAGGATGGGCGTTAAGAATATTGTGTGTAATAATCACCTATGCTGTTCTCTGTATACTAATATAGTAATGTTTTCTAACGATTTGCTGTATGTTGTGTTTTAGTTATATCTAATTATTTCTTCCTCTAGATCAAATGAACCGTTTAACTAACCAATGAATCTATGTGTTAATCATAACTATGGGATTTTGGCAACGAAATAATTTTAAATGTTTCAATGTATTGTAATGGTACAATGATATTATGGCCAGATCATTTCATATTTACGCATGTATAGCACACTTTCCTGTTAATCAACATGATGACAATTGATTTTATGGCTAATGGAGTCGTTAAAAAAAAAAATATATCCGTATTATCAAATAATTTCCATTCATGTATAATTCATCACCTTTCAAGTATCTGGTATAAGATGACTATTTCCTATAGTGTGTATTTGTATGTTTTGAGTTGTAGCTGTAATGTTTGTGTGTTGATGGGACCAGATCATCAGATTGGAACAAGGAGACAATGATTCCATTGTTCTGTATGCTGGTCATAGAATCAACGTACGTTACTCGAGGCAATGAGTACGATTTGAAATCCATCGCGCAGTAAGCCAAAACAAATATTGAGCAACTTATTTGATATTCGATGTCTCAAGCAATTCGCCTGTGTTCGTGTGTGTTAGAATGTACGAGTTTGCATGTGTGTATGGGGTCTTTGCATGTATCTGTGTATTTTAAATTTTGTTTGGAATCAGAACAATATTAAGAACAGTTTTATTTAACTTGCTTGCATAAACGTGAAAATATCTCTTACTACATCAACTATTTTCTTAAGTGATATTCAGCTGTTATGTCTGTGCAATTTGATATCCTTCTACTTGCTACCAGATGTACTCACGACAATCATATTTCATTCAAATGTAGTATTAAAAAGGTTGTGAAATTGCAAACGTCTGCTTAAATTTCTCCCATCTAAATTTAAATGTGTGCGTGTGGTGTTGGTTATAGGTCTGTGCATTACGTTTACGGATGTTCTTTAAAGTGTTTCCTAGGAGACCGAACGAAATCAAACAGCATATCCGCATTTGACCCGTCCTTGAACAATTTCAATGTGAATGCTTTAAGATGAATATGAAATGAAAGTGTGAAGAGAAGGAATTCGAGATAACCAATTATAATTCGAAACAAGATGGCGCTCATCACAAGACTAATAATGAAATATGAAATATTCATAATAATGAACAAAAAGAAATGTCAAACCTTGTGCAGTCTGACAGACACACGCACATAGATATATACACACAGAGGTATATATATATATATATATATATATATATATATATATACCTATTTATATATATATATACCTATTTATATATATATATACCTATTTATATATATATACCTATTTATATATATATATATACATATTTATATATATATATATATATACCTATTTATATATATATATACATATTTATATATATATATATATATATACCTATTTATATATATATATACATATTTATATATATATATATATACACACCTATTTATATATATATATATATACACACCTATTTTATATATATATATATATACACACCTATTTTTATATATATATATATACACACCTATTTTTATATATATATATACACCTATATATATATATATATATGTATATATATATATATATATATATATACACCTATTTATATATATATATATATATATATATATATATATATATATATATATATATACATGTTTATTTATATATATATATATATTTACCTGTTTATATATATATATAAATATATATATATACCTGTTTATATATATATAAATATATATATACCTGTTTATATATATATATATAAATATATATATATATATATATATATATACATATATTATGAACATGTATATATATATATTTTTGCTTCTATTCTCAGTTGAATGTGCATAAATTTTCTTAATAAAGGTAGTAAAATAACCTAGCAATTTTCCTTCTAACCAGAAATGCTACAGGGCTCATCCATTATTATTGCACACATCTCGTTCCGAGCGGTAGCACAAGTAGAGAAATCAACCATGCTACAGACCGCAAAAATATAACTGAAAATATACGACTACTACTACTACTACTACTACTACTACTACTACTACTACTACCAATGATAAACAAGTAAATAAATAGATGAATAGATAAAGCATGTAGTTATGAATGTATGCAGAAAAGTACACAAAGGGAAAAAGGAGTTGCATTTAACTAGATGTTTTCATAATGTGAGTGAGCGAGGAAAACAGACAAACATAGAGAGAGAGAGAGAGAGAGAGAGAGAGAGAGAGAGAGAGAGAGAGAGAGAGAGAGAGAGAGAGAGGGGAACAGAGAGAGACACAGAAAGAGAGATAGCAGAGTGAAGGAATAAGGAATCGGGGTGACATACTATAGAAGAAATGGTAATATGCGTTACAATATTTTGCTAATCGTGCGCATAAATATGTAAAATATAACCTACCGTGTATGATTCAGGATTGCTAACGAGATATCCCACATACCGAATTCTTTATGTAGACACTGAATCACTGCAAGGAATAATATTTGTAGTTTTATACATAGCATTTTCTTGCCATGTTTTATATGTGTATTCGTCAGTTCACTCTCTTCAGGAACATCGCCTACGGTTTCTTTCAGAGGTACATTTCCTTTTTTTAAATTTCATTTCTTTTTTCTATATCCTGCCTCATAATATCCAGTGATATTATTATTGCTGAGGGAAATTCCTCTCTATAACATGACGTTTCATGGTTTATGTGCATTTCTAGGACAACTATCTATTTCAACCACGATTTATCCTTTTATCATTCTTCTATAACCAAAGGCCTTACAGTGTCTAGCGCTCTTACAGCTTAAGATTTTTTCATTGTCCATATTCTGCATCCTCGTTATTTTAACCGCTATGAAATAGCTATGTTATATATATATATATATATATATATATATAAGTCTCTTTTTCCCGGGAAATTATGACCAAGTGGGATGGGAGTTTTAGACGCTTGTTTCCAGTAAATTTGTTGAAACGTTTTTGAGCGAGGACTGCACAGACAGAGCTAATTGATTTGGCATCAGAAAATGCCAGCTATAATTAGGTACATAAACGTAGTAAAAAATATCAAGGGTCAATAAGTTCCTCAATTGACTCTTGATGGATGTTCTCATCTGTGGATATATTTTACGATTTATACGCTGGGTATACCGAAATACTTCATATATTCCCAAATGCATTGTAAAACGCTCGCACATTTTGTAATTTTTCATTAAATATCCTCTCATCCATCATGCTCTTTGTAGAAAAAAGAAACTATTGTAGTAGTAGTAGTAGTAGTAGTAGTAGTAGTAGTAGTAGTAGTAGTAGTAGCAGCAGCAGCAGCAGTAGCACTTGTAGTAGATGTAGAAGTAGTAGTTGTAGGAAATATCAATAAATACATTTTTTTAAAAGAAAAACCCCTCGTCCCCACTGCGTTAATGCTTGTTTTATGAAATGTTCTACATCAATATTATTTCATTTCTTTTTCGCTCCACAGTTTTAACCACCTTTTACTTTTTTACATACCACTGCCTAATGTTCCACACCTTAAATTAGACATTAAGTGAAATATATAAAAGACATTGCAACAATTGGAAGAACTCATATATAATGGTATGTAGATTGATCGATCTTTGCAAGAACCATTTCATGTAATTCATTTTAGAAATACCTCAAAGTTATCTTTTACCATTTTTCTTTTAGAAAGTAAGATTTTTTTATTCCCACATTTTCTCCTATTTTTTCTGTTTGTCATTAAGTGTTAAAAGCATAAAGAATTCCTTCTCCATATTGTAGGGAAAAAATTTACTAGGAAGATGAAGTGAGCGGATGAATGAAAAGATGGAAAATATAGTAATAAAAATAGTTAAAATTCTACCAAACTAAAAATAATACTACAGTGTCACAACTTTAAGTAATAAGAAATGCTTGCTTCCATTATTATCAAATGTGTCGCTTCTATAATATTTATTTACTTTATAAGGTGAATCGCAGTGACGTGTGCAATTTGAATGGAATACTGATATATTGCATTGAGATACGATCAATATGTTGGTAGTCGCCATCAGCTATTAGGTCGATGAAAGAGCTGACTACTTGGACGTCATGCCACGAGCTCGCTTATTGAATAATCCATCCAGAAAATAGCCATATGTCTCACTGGCAGGCGTCTACTTGCCAACACGCTAAACACGCTAGCACAGATACTAAACGTGGAGCCCCGCTGTGTTCGCTACATTTGTTTAACGCTGTCCAATCATTCTCATCATTGGAAATGCAGTGAATCAGGAATTGTTCCGGAGGAAAATCGAAATAACAAAGTTATCCTGTACAAAAATGCAGCCACAATCTAAATGAATGAATTTGTGACAAACATCGGACCATTTGTTCTCGGACAAATATCACTAAAATGTTCTTCAAACCACACTGAATTCTCGAAAACCTCAAACGACATTAATTATCCTTTGGATCCTACGTTACGGTTTTTTGTCATAATTCTACTATTCCTGGATCGATCAGGAGATAATCATCATCATCAATGGCAACAACAACAACAATAACAACAATAACTGCAACAGCAAGAACACCTGCAGCAACAAGAACGACGAGGACCACAAACCCAGAAGCGACAATCACAACAACAAGAACGACAACCGCAATAGTAACCGCAAATGCAATAAAAACGACAACAAAAACAAGGATAGCAATGTCAATAACTTCAACACGATCAACAAATGAAAGTATATTACAACAACAACATTAACAAGGGCAAGAATAAATATCATCGCCAGCAACAACGTCAACAACAAAAAGATCTCATCAAAATCAAAGACAGTGTCAACAAATTCAGCAACGTTAATATCATCCACAAACAGACAACAATAAATATCAACCAACACCAAAAAAATTAAGTAAATCTCACATTTATCGTCTTGATAAATGAGAAAATTTATTTTGCAACGAAGTTATTTTAGCGACTAATGACTTGTCCGAATTTAACTTCAATTTTCATTTCATTGAATTTTCAGAAATTTTATATATATCTTGTATAATTTATATTCCATTATACACACACATAAAGAAAGAAATACATATATATATGTGTGTGTGTGTATGCATGTGTGTGTGTGTGTGTGTATATGTGTGTATGTGTGTGTGTGTGTGTGTGTGTGTGTGTGTGTGTGTGTGTGTATGTGTGTGTGTGTGTGCGTGTTTGTGTGGGTGTGGCTGTGTACGTGTGTGTGTGTGTGTGTGTGTGTGTGTGTGTGTATTTATTCCATTGGTTTATCTCCATTTTTGACTATTGCACTGAGGTACGCTTAATTGCACCATACATTTACTGGTTGACAGGCATAATAAATTGAACAATAAGATTGCTTATTATGCAATTATATGCTTAGATGTGTTTAAAATGCGTGTTACTTCTACTTGTGAGTTTTTCAATTAAATTAGTCTTCTTTCAGAAATTATCATGCATGAATTATCACGTAGATTATTTCTTACATTTCCAGTCTTCGTCTTGTGCTACACAGACGTGTGTATATACATGTGTGCGTGTGTATGTAGGTATATATATATATATATATATATATATATATATATATATATATATATATGTGCTTGTGTAAACATATATTCATAAAAACACATACAAATATATATTTATATATATATTTACTATCAGTTTTTCTTTATTATTATTACTATTATTATTATTATTACTATTATTCGTATAACTACAAGCACATATCTTGAAGAAACTATGGTTTTGATGTCAAATTCCTGAAAATGACGTATTTATTTTATTTTCCATTATTGCATTTAAGCTTAAGAGTTAGAACTATAGTAAAGAGGACACATACATACAGATGTACTGGAGCAAGAATGCATCGAAAGGACATTGATAAATAATCACAAATCCAGTATTTTTGTAACCCGTTATCATTGGAACGATATATATATATATATATATATATATATATATATATATATATGATAAAGTTATATCTGTTTATATAAAAATAGTAGTATCGGTGGCTGCATAAAAGTTTATACGGATTTACACACGTTTGATATGCAGGCTTGTAAACATGGTGAATATAATTATTTATCTGCAACGCAAAGAAGATATAAACATAGTTTTCAAGATATTTGAGCTTTCATGAGAAGAAATGTGTATCATTTAATACAAAAAAACAAGGGACATAGTAATCGATAGCTTTGTAATCACTATGATATTCTGAAATGAACTCATGTGCAAGTTATTTTAAGTTGACATTTAATTAAGATATATATGATACAGATTTAAATACAACGGCTGCTTAGCGCACAGCTTAATAAACAAAACACTCGCAAAATGCAATACACTAAAGACTCAAAATGTTCATGATTCGCCCAAACGACCTTGAAATGCTCGAACCTCTCCACCTAAATGATTGTAAATCCACTAAGATGCGGGCCCTAACAATTTCCTTTAGATGATGAGTGTCTCAGTATTTGCAGCACTAATTTAAATTCCTATCATGCGGCTCACAGACGCAAACCTAGCCTGTGTATATGTGGGATCACCTTCCAATGAAATATGTTGTAACGTCTGCGAATACCAGCCGACTGATTTCACACCTAGTGGATTTAATATCACTTCCAACACGGCTGTGCATCTCAATGATGTTCCTGGCGATTGTGAAGAGGAAATGTGAAAGTACCACCCTTAATGGTGTCCGAAACCCACGTTGAATCATTTCAACATATCACCATTTATGCAAACAGAAATACAACAGCATTTGGATACACATCAAAACAACTAAAAGATGTTCGTAGATTCCATACCCATTCAGAACCTTCCATAACAATTATTGTAGAACGCGGTCGTATATCTTTTCGATGTCCACAGTCTTCATTGCAATACTTCCACAATATCTCGAAGACCTGATGCAGACTTACTACTTAATCACTTGTGCTATGTCCGGAATGCAAACTTCACAGTTTACCAGCTAGACTGGCCACGGCATTATCGCGATATTTATTTGCCAGGCACTTAGCATACATTTTAAATATATGCGAAGATAATCGATTGCTGAACAACTGACGGTGAGACGTTAACACCTACCACATTTGAGCTAAGGCTGAGTTTACTGCGATGTGGCATGGCAACAGATTTGACTCCTTAGAGTGATATTAAATGTTTATGTCTGTTTATTATACGTAAACACATTGTACGCATCTTTAAACACTCTTTCATTCTGAATAATTCTGTGACAGGGATATATTTAAATAAACATACATGTGAGGTTACTTTTTCGAATTGACATTAAGCTGACACTGTAGCGATACTAATATTACATCTGTTCATAGAATCATCATTAAATTGTAGAACACTCATACTGATTTATACATGAAACATTACTAGATATTTTGGTAAGTATACGGAATCATTGTAGAATTCATTTTAATACATTCTAATGAATCATTTAATATTACACATCAGAAAACTACAAGTAAACTACAATTTAGCCATTGATGCTATTTTAGCACATCTTATATGATGATCACGCTCAACCCTAAAGCTGTTAGCTCGAAAACACCTATCGAATGAGAGTGGCGAAAATATTACATTAAATTGTATTAAGAAGCTAGGCTTTACCACGGCGTGTGACGATGAATTAATAACAGTTGGAAAACCGAATTCGCTATAGCAATAAAAGCTTTCAGAATTGGACAAAAATCGTTCAGAAAAAGCAAGACAAAAGTAGGATATAAATGCTAATTCTTCAGGGTTACATTAAGTGGATATTACTAAAGTCTCCGTTGCTGGATACGAACAAAGAATATTAGTCGACCTTATAAAATTTATATTCAGGCTATTTGCTTAAGATTTCAATTCTCTTTTAATATCGTATGCAATTATACAAATAATTTCATTTCTCGCCGAACACTAGAAGACAGTAATATTAAAGAAATATAAGAAAGGAGTTATTCGCAAAATAATTGGATTTTCATAATTATTATTTAACATGAGTGTATGATATATATATATTATATATATATATATATATATATATATATATATATATATATATATATATATATATACAAATACATAAATACAGACAATCTAACAGACAAATACACACTCACAACACACATATATATATATATATATATATATTTACATACACACATAACTACACAATCGTATATATACGGAGACCATAGACATATTCGGCAATATACACAGCATTTGCCTCTTTCTCAAAGAAGGTGATAGTACACCATTTCAGATGTAAGTATACATCTATAATGAATTGATTCCACAGGTATTAATACTGATAAGTAAATAATATCTGAAATATTGAGATGATATACTGTGACATTGCATTAAAGAACGTTATTATTGATGCCAAGATATTAAATGTGAATGTATTTTAATAAGATACATTGAAAGAAAATATAGAACGTAGATAAGCCGCAGTTAACTTGTGCATAATTCGTGAATTTTCAGAATGTGTATAAAATATGATGCCCGTCATATAACAGGCACACATGTTTTATGTATATATATATATATATAATATAGAAATAGCTTCTACAGGACTAGAACTGTTTCATTCGGAGGAATTCATCAGGAAAGGCCTCAGAATTTCCTCCGAATCAAACAATTTTAGACCTGTAGAAGCGATTTATATATATATATATATATATATATATATATATGTTTTGTTATATTGGGCGAGGGGGCATGTTGCTATAATAGTGCCAGCAATAATAATAAAACACACTCACTGTTTGGTTTGGATTGGTTTTCGCTTCTGTATCGATTATATCTCTTTAGTTAATATATCTGGCAATCAATATTTATTATTGATTGACCAATGGTTAAAAAAAAAATGTATATATAAATATATATATAGTCTATTAAAGTTCTTTCATCACACACCTGTGACATCATCAGTGATACTATTATGTTTCCTCCCGTTGTACTGTAAAGCCTACGACATTTTTATTTATTTATTTATTCTTGTCTCTGTTTGAACATGCGTTTGCGTGTGTTTTCTGTTTCGTGCGTATGTTCGTGTCTGAGTCTATATGTGTTTGTATTCTATCTTTGTTCACTAGTGTGTGTTTATGGGTGGCTGTTGTTATTGTACCTGTGTATATTTATTTATCTATATTTACCTTAGGTCAGTATTGCGTGTTTATGATTGATTGTTGTTATTCCATTCATTTATTCTGTTCAACATATATATATATATATATATATGTACGTGCATGTGTGTATGTGTGTGTGAATGTGTGTGTGGGTGTGTGTGTGTGTGTGTGTGTGTGTGTGTGTGTGTGTGTGTGTGTGTGTGTGTGTGTGTGTGTGTGTGTGTGTGTGTGTGTATGTGTGTGTGTGTGTGTGGGTGTCTGGGTGTCTGTGTCTGTGTGTGTGTGTGTGTGATTGATTTATATCTTATTTACTTATTATATATAGTGATGAAGAATACTGAAAGACAAAACTGTTCGGATTTTTAACAGCTTATCCGAACGTTTTGTATTATAAACCGATGTACAAACCTTCACCACAGATAAAAATACATACATTATGTCAGATATTTATTACAAATACATTTATCACGTAATAACATTTCAATGAAGTGGTAGGAATGGTAGGGTGTCTAACTAAATAATTTACAATATTTAATTACGCCTATTTGTGATAGAGTGCAAATGTTTTCCCGAAAACTTTTCCCTGTCGAGAGTGGAAATTAGTTCTGGCAACATTAGAGATTGTGATGGATCATCAAACAAATGGCGGCGCACACGCACATACACAGACATATTATATATGAATATGTATAGATATATATATGTATATACAAATAGATGTGTGTGTGTGGACAGAGAAGTGAAAGAGTGGAATGGAGAGATGAGTGTTTGTGTGAATTTAGAATCATATGAATCACCCCGTAGTAGGTAAACCACGGAGTATAAATGCAGAGATATATTGTATGATTGTAATAATTCCTTTATGTCTAATGAAGTACCTACCCAAGATTACGTAGGTACATAAACCTAAACTAAATATGGCAAAAATGTACTTCAACTAACTACGCAATGTATGAAAATATACTAATTCTATCAATTTCTGTATATATTATCATGTTCCTTTATATATATATATATATATATATATATATATATATATATATATATATATATATATATCCATATATATATATCCATATATATATATATATATATATATATATATATTTTTTTTTTTTTTTTTAATATAGATGAGATTCTACAGGACTAGAACTGTTTCATTCTTTAGAAATCATCAGGAATCTTACTGTGGTTACCTCCGATTCAACCCGGAATAACGTATATATATATATATATATATATATATATATATATATATATATATATAAACACACATCATAGCAAGACATCAACAAGATCAAGTTAGAAAGAGGAGCAAGCTCCTATATGTTTATTTGTTGTTTACATGACACCATCACCAACAAAGTCAACTGGGAGGACAAGGGTAATAAAATAGATGCCGAGTTCCTACGCCACATTGACATTGCAGATGCCATCATCGTAATAGCTCCTACTCCACACTGAGTCAGCCAGTACGTCTTAACAACCATTTTCGGAACAGTGGTCATGTTTAACAGCTACGATAAATCCTCACCAGTTGGATAAAGACCAACAGCGAAGTAGTCCGTTATGTAGCAATGAAGTATCTCGGAAAAAAGATTACTAGAAATGATGCTCTACATTTCAGGGTTAAAAGAAGAATTGCGCTTTGTTGGGTGGCTTTTGGTAAATATTATGACATCATTAGGAGTCCCAATTAAACAATTGAAACCAAAACAGAGCTGTTTATTATATATCTTCTGCCTGTGATGTCATATGCAAGTGAGACTTAGGTACTCAACACCACCGCAACAGAGAGGCTTGACGTCTGGCGAAAAATGCAGGGTATCATGCCCAGAATCATCTTACATGTCAGGAAGAGTCATCAAGAAGAGCAAACAGCGATGGGTTGACCAGATTTCTCGTTTCAGAGACAAAAGGTGGATGATTAGAATAACAGTACACACCAATGCGGTGGTGGATAACTAAAAGGAGGCCAAAGGACGGATGGTGTCATGATCTGACCCAATAGGTCGACTCCACATGGTCCAATATAGCCAGCATGTGAAATACATCGACATTAACACATTAATTTCATGGCCAGGCTTTTCGCTTGATCGAACAACTGGAATACGAATCATGTAATCTCTCTAGTCCAACTACATGATTTATATGTAGTTTCGATTTTCGTTGGTCATTTAACTACTCGAAACATTCTAGTATTAATATATCTATTCTAACGGTATATCAAAAGATTTGAAATTACACACATGGCCTCAAGAAAGAAACTTCTGTCTCACCAACCCACTTCCTCTTTTCCTCATGTCTTCCTTTTTACTCTTTCTCTGCCTTTTGATCGCTATATTTCCCGCTTTCTCACTCAGTCCTGTTTATTCGCTCTTTCAACCCACTTTCCTTTTCCTTGATATCCCTCCCGTTCTCTCTCGTTTTCTGCCGCTCAATATCTCACCCTTTCTCTCGCTATCTCGCTTGCATTTTCTCGTGATCTACTTCTCTCTCAATCGTTTACGTTTGTTATCACCGCCTCTGCACATCGCTCTCTTTCCATCTTGCTCACTTAATTATTTAGATCGTTTAGTGTGCTTTATTCTTCGAGCGAAAACAACGCCGAAGTTTTAATTAACACGATATTTGCTGTCTGAAATCGCTTCATAATGATGTAGAAGTACACAACAAACAACCAAACAAACAAGCAAGAAAAAAAAAAACCAATTAGATGAGGAATCACTATAATGTGTTGTGTTAGTCACTGTTATTAATCTAGATGTATATTTATTTATACTTATATGAGCTTCAAAGATTCGTGTTGCAACAATAATTTGTTTTAATGAGATAAGGCAAGCATTTCGATACCCAGTGAAGTAAAATTAAATATTTAAAACGGAATATTTCATGTGTGCATAGCATCTGGCTAAGGTTATCGGATAACATAAGTAGTTATTTGTTTAATTATATGTATTATATATTAGCTGATTTTAAACATAATTGTTCAACCCAATCAGGATGGTGCTAATCCAACGGTATGCACGAACTCCTATAAATACTGTTCAATACGATCTCATCTCACGCATACACATAAAGTTAAAAAACAACAACTCAAAAACCTTATTTAATCCTTCCCAAGTATAACTTAAACAGATTCCCGTGAATAACAATAACAAAGCATCCAATCAATCCTATCTGGTGGCAAACAATACATTCTGACAGTAAGCAGTCACCAGTGTTGAAACGTCAGAACGCTCATAGTTTGTGATCTGTCCAGAGGATGTATTCGGTCGAACATTTATCAATAATAATTTCTATATAATATATATATTAAGTCATATAATTGTTTCTACTTTTGGCACAAGGCCCGCAATTACCCAGTGCATTACTGGTACTTTATTTTATCGACCCAGTAAGGATGAAAGGCAAAGTTAACATCGGCGGGATTTGAACTCAGAAGTGCAAGGGGCGTAACTCTATGCGTCAAAGCATGGTGTCCGACCCTCTACCGATACTGCCATTCCACAGCCGTATATATTAAGTCATATAATATATTATTATATGAATTAGGAGAGTGACTTGCCTTTTACAGTCTACTACAACAGGCGATTCTAATAACCTTTTTGTCTCAGAGGGCTATGCCCTGAAGTTTATTCAACTGATTTATAGCGAAGCGAACGTGTGTATGTCTCTTTGTGCATGTGAGCATATATATATATATATATATATATATATATATATATATATATATATATATATATATATAAGGGTAGGGTATGTGTGTAATATACTGAGAACTTCATAATATTTATCTAGTGATTTCCACTAACAATTTATGCGTCGGGTAAAAGCTACCACAATAGTAGACAGTGGCGTCTAGCCCGAAACAATCTACAAACATGTCTGAATCTATGTATCACGTTTCAATATTCGTTACTTCATCTAGATGCTAAACCATAAAAAAAATCTTCATATCTTCAACACATCTGGTAGATGTTTAATTACGATAATATATGCTTTCATAAAATACCAGTAATAGGCACGATAAACAAATGCTATGTACAAACTGTCTCATTACGAGCAAATGCCCAACGTTTTTGTGATATTATCTCAAAGGCATGCACGTAACCATGGACATATATACACACAAAGTTCCATTTACTAGTCTTAACTCAATACGAATATATACTAAAAATCATCTGCAGAACGAAATAACAGTATGAAACGAAACTTCCTGAATCCAGAGCAAACTTCTTATACGAAAGAGTATGCATGTGTGCATCTACCTATAGTATTGAATGGAATTGATCGTTTAACAATGATGAGTGTCCCAGTTGCTCGATCCCCACAAGAAACGTTCCGTGGAATGAATTATTGTGTAACTGGTTGAGAATTCCATAGACATGTTTACCTAAAAAAAAATTCTTAATGAAATCCAGCGTGACACAGTATGTGACAAGTGTGACATTTGGATCCCAGTTACAGTACATTTGATGTTTTTCCAAACACTTTTCCGCTGTTCAATTTCACACCCAATGGTTTGGTCTGACCTGCGATTTTACTACAAGGAAATTGTTTATGTAATCAAACATGGAAACTTCAAATTGCAGAGTAAATTTTTACGACACACAGCCATGCGTTTATTCCAGAAACAGCCAAGCATACACACTTTTAAAAATAAGTTAACAAAAATAAAAAGAATATGTAATAGATAGCGTTAATGAGTATTCTAATATTCAAATATTTATCTTAATTAACTATTATTTTTAGTTGTCTGCATTGTGGTTAATATAATATATACTCTTTCAGAAATATGATAACATTCTAATATAACATTTTCTGAAGTGTGTCTCCATTTTACAACCTCCTTTCAGAACACATACAGCGAATTACTCGACTTCGTATCTGAGTTGGTTCAATAAAATAAGTATAAGTGATGTTATGAGGTTAATTCAATCATCCGTATCTCTGTGGGTTGAGATGATAAAATTATGATCTTGTGTCAAGTTAAAAGAAATCGATATTGAAATATATGCTAATAAGTTCATGTTCCATATAGCAGACAACTGCAGGTTTTCAATAAATAAATCGATAGTCAATGTATATATATATATATATATATATATATATATAAATATATGTGTGTGTGTGTATATATATATATATATATATATATATATATATATATATATATATATATATGAGTGTGTGCGTATATATATGTATACATACACATAGACTCACATACATACACAAATATCTGAATATATTTATATATATATATATATACTTCTAAGCGAAATATATGTATATAGTTAGATATTTCAGTTTTTGAGAGAATATTGGTCTCCAATACATTCTGAAATAAAATTATATCAAATTAATATTGCCAAATGTATCTAACATTATTTCCCTTAAGACTAACTATGAGATGCTACATGAAGACTTTTGTATAAAATATAAACCTGAATTACCATTGGTTGAATACATAAATATATGGATAGATATATTTTTAATAGAAAACTATATTTCTCTTACTCTCTCTCTAAACTGAAGTGTTACATAGCTAAGTATCATCTCAATCTATTTTATTTCTCATTCTTTCTTCTGATGAAGGACTAACGTCCGAAATGTTAAGACCCTCTTCCTGCTATATCAAGCGTTAACCTAATATATACCTTCCATATACTGTACCGATTGTGCTGTTATTTCTGTTTACCTTGTACACACACACACACACACACACACACACATTATATATATATATATATATATATATATATATATATATATATATATATATATATATAAAAATAGAGCCACAGCCACTTTTGTGTGAGTATATATATATGTATATGGCAAATTACGGAGGTTCCTTCGAAATCGTGTTCTCTTACGTTCGATTCCTCCTATTTTGCGTCAGTGTCTTTAACTTTAACCTGATGTGGATCAAAACCTTCTGATGGAAATCTGATCCTCAGAAGCTGTATGAAAGCTCTTCGGATCGATACTACCAGTAATTCATATGTCCAGACTTGTCATATTGTGTCACACTCATTCAGCTTGGGAATTGCAACAAATGTATGAAGAATGACACACCATGTACATGGTAATATACTGGGCGGACAATCAGTTGTTCGAAAACTAAATTTTCATCGGGAAACCGCCGGATAGTCCATTCTATTGAAGTCAAGCGACGGGTCTCCGTCTTTATTAACGATGTGCGTTTTATTTGTTCGACCAGCTTAAAAGCCTGCTCATGAAATTAACGAGGACGCGATTGTTCATTTCACACATACAAGTAAAATAATTATGAGAGGGATTCAGTTCCCTCATAGTGTGTGACAAAAGTGATCCTTTGAAATATTGGGGCAGTCCATCCGATGGACCTCCAAAGCGATTTTGTCTATCGAATTTCTTTGGTATGGCATTGGTCGAACTTAGGCTATGATAAACGGCTTTTGCCACGGATGTAACGCAATGAGATCGACCTCGGGAACTAATGATTGCGAAGCGAAATTCCTAACCACTTATCTATGTTGCGCCGCACATGTGTCTCTGCTGAGGAGTATCCGGTTCTTTTCTTTTCTTCTTCACGTTTATCTTTCTGTTTATTTTCCGCTCTCCCCTACTATCTTCCGATGAAGGACTAAAGTCCGAATCGTTAAAACTCGTTTCTTGCAATAACATGCGTTATACTAATATAACAAATTCATGTATTCTTCTCCCACATTTTTCCTTGTTCACTTTTCTCACTCACTCACTCCACTCACACGGACATGGGCGTAAGTCTGTGTGTGGAAACTCGTTAATAGATATAAAAGTTTTATCAAATGTTCTTAAAATTACTTTATAGAATTGCTTTTGCTCGAACCCAATCTCCACATTGGTTGGTATTTAAGGAAGAAATATAATCGAAATGAGGTAAGCAGAGCTACGAATAATAGCTACATTAATAACAATTGTATTACATAACGATAAAAACTAGAAGAGGTTCGGGAACTTCAATAGTTTAGCTGATTGAATGGAGCGAGGAATATTACCAATAATTATTTTCTCGATTCCTGGAGGCATAAAAGACTACGTAAACGCTGTTGGGTATTAAAGTGGAAAATGATGAAGACGAAAATAAATAACTCATTCTATTATGTTTATCACTTTCGGTAGTGTTGTAAGTAGAATCGATATGAGATCAGGCACGGAATTGAGAGGAGAACAATCATGCTAAATGTCCGGCGGTAACATGACTTCGTATTTTGTCTTTACCACATAGGGAATACTAAGTTTGCTGCCCCTAGTACTACTGCTGCAACTACTACTGTTCGCATTCTATTCCACTACTACTACTATCACCAGCAGCAATCTGTTTTATTTCATAATTTAGACTAGCAGGATATGAGCAGGACTTTATATTCAGACTTTGGATTTTGCCCCAAATACATGCAATTTCGTGATATAGTTAAACCGAGCAAGGGAGGGGTGTTGAAATTCCACCCAAGAACGAAAATGATATACTTCGCAATATATACAATATATATTATTTGCCTCCGCACAGACTCCCTGTACCAAAATTACACCCAGCCTATAAATCGGGGAAAGTCTACAGTCAAACGCTGGAACCAACCCAACGCCGTTCATAGACACTGAACACTCAATAAGATTTCATAGAAAATATAATTTTACAGTATTCACCAAAGTATTATTCCGTTCTTACAACTCAAAGTAGAATGCTTCAATAAAAATAAAAATGAAAATAATAATTGTTTTTAATTTAAGCATTTCTCCAAAAGGTTGAATGAGTATGAAGCCAATAAATCCAAGCCCTGCACTTATTAGATACGAGGCAGGAGGATAAAATGAAAAGTTAAATTCGACGGGATTGGAACTCAGAACGTAGGCACCAGTAATAAATATACTAAGAATGATTTTGTCCTACGTGCTAACGATCATGACAATCAAAAGAATAATAATGTAAGAGGGCTATATATTTTATAAATTATAAAGTCATGGAATATGTTCAAACCATTGCGTATAATTCATGCTTTGTAGTTTAAGTATTAAGTACAAATCATCTTGCAGTCAACGATATATATATATATATATATATACATACATGTGTGTGTGTGGGGGTATATATATATATATATATACACACACACAAAGTATGATGAATAAAACTGAGGAGATGAAATCTTGAAATCAGAGATGTTATTCAAAAACTGCTAAACGAAAGAAAAAAGAAACTATATGAAATGAACAGTGATAATAAATCTTACAATGACAAAACGAAACAAAAATCCTATTTCCTTTAATTATTGGAAAAAGGCAAAGTAGATTATGTTATTGATAAAAATACGAGAGAAAAATTTGCTTATGAAAAATACATAAATTTATGAAAAATTATACCTGTAATATTTTAATCGATATCAAGCAGAATTATATCAGAAAAAAATAATATATTACTGAAGTGAAGTAGAAATATATATGGGAAAATTATGGAATACGATGTTATTTTATTTGGAAAATTATTCCAGCACCAATCATATGTTAGCTTTGCGCATATTTTCCTTTTATTTATTTAAGCATACATATATATACAACAGACAGTCATCCACACGTTTACATACATTTACGTCAAACCTACTACGCAAATCTTAACTGCATAAGTGAACGCTTATTAAATTAACACTTCTTTAGATCAATCAGTTTAAGGGATACAATGCAACTGAAACTAGATTGAGGATCAATTCTTCATTCATATGTTAGATTTAGTCACTGGGCTGCACACATTTAGAGGTGTGTTTTCCATCCTCTGATCATACGGCCACATGTATATATATAAACCTTCCATCTCAATAGCATAAGAACTGTGAAACCGCTAAAGGAAATAAATAGATATTCTTAAAAAGACTTGTTGCATTTTCGATTTCTTTTCCTTATATATATATATAGCTCAACCTGTTAGTTATTTCGTTACTTTGGTATATTGTGTGTTAGATTTTTGCCTACCACAATGTTCAATTTGTCAAGCTATTTAAACGTATGTTATTACTCTGAGAACCTACCTTGTCGAGTGCTTTGCTAACTCATTCTCATAGTAGGCCGAATTTGCTTGTACACCGCCATAGATTCGATTTTACTAAGTATCCAATTATATTATTGAATTTAATAATACAATTATATTATTAGATTTAATAATTAGCTAATTAATTTAATTAGACAATTCTGTTGATTGGTTAATTATTTGTGTTTGTTTAATTACATCTGGTCGAGAGCTTATTCTGATGGTTAGCGAAAATTAATATTTCCTTTGTCTAACATTTTGAATAACCCACCAAAAACCGGGGGTTATTTCCCTTGCTGGAAATAACACGTGACAACTATATATACAATATGCTGCACCTAGCGGTAACAATTAGTTTTCTCGTCCCGTTCTTTTGTAGAACGAAAACCTGTTGATGAACTGAATCCTCTGTTCGATCATGAATACCACGAGCTTGCCAGTCACGTAAGTCTGATATTTGATTTTGGATCCATAGAAACACTTTAAACGTATGATGTTTGATTTGTCCAGGTGTATTTTTCTCAACATGTTAGTCCTTTCGTTACTTTGGTATATTGTGTGTTAGATTTTGCCTACCACAATGTTCAATTTGTCAAGCTATTTAAACGTATGTTATTACTTTGAGGACCTATTTGTCGAGTGCTTTGCTAACTCATTCTAATATATATATATACATAGCCATTCAAGACATTGTTTTCGGCGAAATCCGAGTACCAGCCGACCGAGATACACATAATGTGAAGCTGCATCTATAGAACCATCCCATCAATAATAGTTTTATTAATATACCTATAGATGTACAAATATTATCGCATATACGCATACGTGCTCAACTGTATAGGGGACGCTGTCCTCGTTGTTTAGTTTCCAGGAGTTTATATGCCCCACGTGTTAATCTACGATTCACAATCTTCAACGTGCTTTGAAGCTGTAACCTTTAAACGTGAATTAAAATCAGTTATAACCCACTCAGTGGTTCTATAAATAGTGAGAGAGAAAGAGATAAATAGAGAGATAGAGAGAGAGAGAGAGAGAGAGAGAGAGAGAGAGAGAGAGAGAGAGAGAGAGAGAGAGAGAGAGAGAGAGAGAGAGAGAGAGAGAGAGGGAGTGACAATGCGAGATAGAGACAGAGAATGGTCAAGAGAAAAAGGAAGACGAGGGGAGAGACAGTGAGTCAGCGAAGAAGAATGAGAAATATGAAGAAATTACCATGTGCTATTATTTAAGAACTAGTTACATTACCTTATTTTGCTACAGCTGCTTGGGTGTTTTCGAAACTTATTTTTTTTAGTTTGTATTATGTTGTATTTTAACTCTTCCTAGCGAACGACTTAATACAAGTATGTTTCTAGCAAGCTAACAATATAAATAGTAAGATAGCTAATTTGTTTCATGCATATGTACATAGAGCCTTACATACAGACAGCAAAGTATAAATACATACACATACGTATGGAGATATATACATGGATAGCTAGTTGACAGTTAGAGAGAGAAAAGGAGACTACGCATGAAAGAGAAAACATTGAGAGAGAGAAATGTTGAACGTGTTTTAGATAGGGATATCATACACGCAATACATAGTGTGCCTACTATATAGAACACTTCGCTTTTGAGAAGCTGACTATCCTTATATGAATCAATTGAGAAACATTTTTCTATGAACTTCACAGAAAAAATAGATGCATCTC
>OZ024750.1:20835236-20840236 GCA_964016885.1 Eledone cirrhosa | reverse complement strand
TCTAACCGTTGATTCTCTTTTTTAGATTATTATTAGATTATAATTTTTATTATTGTTATTTTAATTCCCTTGCTTGTGTTGCTGATGTTGTTTAACGTTCGTACTCTTTCTTCACATCTTGACGGTTTTTATGGTTATGGTGATGTTGATAAGGATTGCAATGATAATGGTCATAATGGTGTTGAATATGATGGTTATATTGATGAGTATTTTGCTGCTGATTATGATGATGCTCATAATGGTTATTGTGAGGACGATATATTTTCTTTTATGTTCGTTTTATTGCTGTTTGTACTGTTGATTCAACTGGTGCAGGTTTTGTCATGCTATATGTTCTCTTTTTTTCATTTGAATATGGGTTTTATACTCAAAATATTGACGTTCCGTATACACCCCTGTTTCTCCGTGAAAGTCAGTGTAAGTTGGTTAATGTTAGAAGAAAAAAAAACGAAAACAATGACTTAGATAACTAAAGTGTGTTTTTCACCTCTCTACATATTCTGGCATAAAACATTACAGCTGGTGCACTTATGCGTCTTAAATGACAGCTATATCTTCCTCCTCAGTTTAAATTATTATATCAACATGGCAATGCATTTTACTCGTATGTTTGTTGATACAATAGATACATGTTTTCTGTTCTGATTATAAATGAATAACGTGTTTGATACTTCAAAGGGATTGAGATCCTCACTGGTTCTCCGTTACAAAACGCTATTTCAAAGTCTTTAATTTTATCTAAAAGCTTCCCACCATAAGTTCATGTAAGAAACTTGAAGTTATATTCAGCACACCATCTTAATTATGCAAATGTTGCTAATATAGATATAATCATTTTCAAAAGCATTTGTGTTTCATTAAAAATATGATAATGAATGTCTTAAAGTGATTATATTTATCTAACAATCTTCCAGCATTTTGTGTAAGACAATTTACACTATGGTACAAAACACACACACACACAAAAAGACAAAATTATGTGATTGCGTTATGAAAGTCTTAAATATTCAACCTAGCTTCTGCCTATTGTATAAGATTAATCATTCTGGTACATTCATCATGTATATGAAATGCTTTCAAAATTCAAAAGTGGTTTATTTCATTTTTTGTCAAGCCTCTCTCTATTGTTGTATCTACATTCTAATTCTGGTATCTTAGCCCGTACTAGGATTATTCATGCTAGATGCTTTCGAGTTGAAAACAGGCAAAACAAAAACAAAACAAAACAAAACAAAAACAAAACAAAAACGAAAAATATAAGATAAGACTAGAACCATTTCATCGTATGTTGACTGACATATGACTGGTATAATATAAACATAATTTGCGTAGTGTTTATATCTTACAGTAAAGCTCAACATCACTATCCTTGTGATGTGGGTCCGGGTAATATGAGGGAGCGAGCGTTCTCTATTGTAAGGGAGCCTATCATCTGCCCAACTCGTGATCCCAACATATAGGATGAAGGAAACGTCATGCAGGTGGCCAACTCTGCCAATATAGTGATAAGTGGGAAGTTTGTTTGGGAACTAAATGTATATTTTCAGCTGAGTCATGTCTTTAGGGCATTAAGATAACTTTTCCTGCTTGAATAAGTAGCAAGGTAATAATGTTAGAATCTAACACAGTAAGACATTCACGTGATCTATTCATTTTCAAAAGGATCACGTAAGTAAATATGCCAAGAATTAAACTATCACATTTTCCATTGACCTGTCTGAAGTAGATGCATAATTTGCCTCAATTCATAGATAGCTTAACATGAGAAATATAGGATATTATGTATAATATAATGCATGAAATATAGCAGCCGCATTTTCCTCATCTCATACATATATTACTATCTGAAACAAAATAGGATATGCTAGATAATATATTTCAGTATACAAGAAGAAAAGTGACGTCAAAATGGTAACAATTGGTATCGTAGTAGCTCCATCAGAGGTGACTTAGTGCTAAACAACAACGACAAAAACACCAATAGTAAAAACTACAACAACACCCGTGTTTACATACTACACAACAGCATCGACAATGTATTTCGAATGATATCCTTTGCCAAAACTTTTGTTTTTGTTTTTATTTCGTTATGTTGCTCTTTTGGTATTTACATTTTCTTCTTCGATGAAGCCTTCTGCAGATATTTCCTGTATTTGTAATATTATTTGTTTATTGCCGTTATATATTTGTCACCTCCCTCCCCCTTTTACACAGAAACATGATGTGTTGTTCGTTTCTTATTATCGATGATGTTATGTGGTTTGATTATTTGTGCATTTTTTTTTTCTCTGTGAAGACACTATATAATCGAATTAAGACCTATCTCTACAACCGAAAATCGTGTCGTCGTCATCAGAATACACCACGAAAAGTAAAAATATAACAACAAAACAAGAACAAGAATGATTAGAAATGCAAATAAAATGTAAGAACATAAAATGTGGTGGTTGATTTTTAATTAAATAATTGAATAAATACGTAAATAAATATATATATATATGAAACAAAGACATATCAAACTTTCTTTTGTTTTTCGTTTTACAAAGTTCTGCGATAAACTTTCTTATTGTTGCTTCTACCATTAATATTGTTCTTCCTGTATATCATTGTTACTATTATCATCTTCCCTACCAGTATTATTAGCCCTATACCGGTGGATTGGCAGTATCGGTTGAGGGTCGGACACCATGCTTTGACGCATAGAGTTACGGCCCTTGCCATTCTGAGTTCAAGTCCCGCCGAGGTTAATTTTGCCTTTCATCCATTACGGGGTCGATTAAATAAAGTACCAGTAATGCACTGGATAATTGCTGGTCTTGTGCCAAAAGTAGAAACAAACCCTGTCGAGGTACACCTTGACGTTCGGTCTTCCGAAAGTAGGAAACATTTAGTGTCAGTAATGTATTGGAATCGATATAATGAACTAAATCCTCCAAGCAGTTCCTGCTCTTGTGTCTATGCTAGGAAAGCATTTAACAATTTCGTATTGGTAACGCAAAATCCTGGGTCAGTACTGATATCGATTAAAATCGACTTCCACGAAATCAACTATTGTCTGAATTAGAAATCATTATTTTATTTTTTTCAATCGAATAGAATATTGTACACATTATACTAAGACATTCTGTATTAGACAGCAGCTTTCATCTTAACCAACAAACAGTGTTAAAACGCTTAGCCTTCCCAGCTCTATTTATTTAATCTTAACGATGACCATAATAAAAAGAGGGCGTAAAAATAGTTTCGTCTTGAGATCTGTTCCATGAGTTCCTTGGGTAAATTGATAGGATAATATTTAAGGTACCTAAACCAGTTAGGTGTCTTTCCTCTGGCGGGTGAATAAGAACAAATATGGAAACCATCGCTAAGAATGATGAAAGGTGCTATTCTCGGATTTTCCCCCGATATCGTAATATTTATATAGTTTTATAGTCAGTATTGCCATGGAATATTTTTTATATGATTGTTGTCTTGTATTTGTTAGCAGTGATTATTGTATGAATTAGAAGCTAGGGTGTTCGCATCTCGATTGTAAGGTTATGAATTCAATTTATGAGGGCACGTTGTGTCTTTGACCATATATTTTATTTGACATTGTTTCATTCAATTCACCTGCCCAAAATGCGTTACATCTTATATTCAGTGCGGTACGTTTTGACACGCACTATGTTAATATGATTCTTCCTGAGAATTGAATTACGGCTACCTGTACCAAAATAATGCTGAGCCATACACACGCGAATTTGACGAGCACACTATTATATTGAGCAAACAAATGGAACAATCATCATTGGAACTGAGGGAAATCCAACGAAATACACATAGTTAGTTTTATCAATTCAATGTCTGTTAGGCCAATTATTCGTGTTATAATTTTTTTCATTGTTCATGTGTTCACTTATCCGTCATGTGTTATGGTTTATTTTTCTTTCTCTTTTAAAGCATATTTTTATTTTATTTTAATGAAATAGAATTTCTCTTTACATTCGTTCAATTTTTCCTCCCACTGGGATTGTAACAACAACACATTGAGGTTGTCCTTCCACTACCACTAAAGAAAACATCATTTTCACAATTAAAGAAATGTAATTGACACACTACTTAACATAGAAGATACAATAAAAAGATTTATTTATTCCAACGACAGTAAAAAATTATAAATATCCACAAACATTTGACACACAAAGAAAGACAAAGACATCCAATTAAATACTGCAATAGAGAAATGTAAACATTTCATCTCTGGCCAAAATCTAAAAATAATATAAATAATAACTAAGGTTTCCGATGTAGGCATAAGACCAAAGATTTTGTGGCCGGGGTGTCAATTACAACTTACAGAGTCTTAGTTAAATGCCACAAAGCATTTTACCGAAGTTCTACCGATACAAACAATAACAAGAATAATATTTTCTTTTATTCGTCACAGACAAAAAAACAAACAAACAAAAAACGTGAAATTGAGGACAATACCAGGATACAAATTATACCATGATGACGTTTACGTTGAATATACATAAAGGAAATTTTAGGAACAACAACAACAACAAGAACAACAACAATAATATTAATAATTGTTTCTACTTTTAGGCACAAGGCCAGCAATTATCCAGTACATTACTGCTACTTTATTTTGTCGACCTCGTAAGGATGAAAGGCAAAGTTAACCTCGGCGGGATTTGAACTCAGACTGTAAAGGGACGTAACTACGCTAGAAAGCATGGCGTCCAACGCTCTACCGATACTGCCAATTCACCGCCCTTAATAATGGTTTCTTATATAGGCACAAGGATAGCAATTTTGAGAGAGGTTAAGGTCGATTAAATCGACCCTAGTGCGTTAATGGTACTTTATTTTATCGACCCCGTGAGAATGTAATGCAAAGTTAAACTCGGCGGGATTTGAATTCAGATCATAAAGGCCTGTAACTCTATGCTGCAAAGCATGGGGTCCGACTCTCTACCGATACTGCCAATCCACTGCCCTCTACGATAATAATA
>OZ024750.1:20795236-20827736 GCA_964016885.1 Eledone cirrhosa | reverse complement strand
GCACTTATAACCAAAATATTTCTCTGTGTTCGGATAAGGAGAACTTACAATAAATGGGAAAGAATGAGAATTTAAATGTATGTATTTACCCTTTACATTATACATATATACATATATATATATACATTATATATATCAATATATATGTGTGTATGTGTGTGTATAAATATATAATATACATACATACATACATACATATATATATATATAGTGTGTGTGCGTGTGAGAGAGAGAGGGGGGGGAGAGAGAGAGAACGAGAGTGAAAGAGTGAACGAGAGTGAGAGAGAGAACAAGAGTGAAGAAGAGAGATAAGGAGAGAGAGAGAGGGTGAGAGAGGGAGAGGGGGGAGAGAGGGGGAGAGAGAGAGAAAGAGATGCTGATGTATATTTGGAGGATTTTTGGAAACTTTAATTATAATTGAATTGATGCATGGCTGTGATCTACTAGAAAATATCTGCCATGACCAGACTGATATAGAATTATTCAAGAATAATTTTAATTCTTTCTTAACTTGACTTAAGTCCTGTTATTTTGTGACTGCGTAGACCAATTCGATTTTGTTGGATTTCCATACGTAAAAATATATATTCGTGTCACTTCTACTTTTCGTCAACTATTGTATATTGCAGGATATCAGTTACTTGGTTTTATGATGCAGTTTACAAATATCCATCTATGTATCCATCCATTCTTCTCACATTTAACTGTCTGTCTATTTATCCTTCAAGCGCTGCCTTTTATATATATATATATATATATATATCCATTCACATATATTTTCATCATTTTCTCCATCCATCCACTATCACCGTCATATACCTATTTATTTATCGCTCTATTTATCCTCCGCTGCTGTAGTAATCTATTCATTCATAAACGCATTCATCTATTAAATCTTTCATTGCTCAATATACCATCATTAACCCATTTTTCTATCTACACATCTCGGTATACATCCATCCATCCCTCTAAATTTCTGTCTATCATTTGAAGAAACAGTATTAAAATAAATGTGATTCCTGGGTCAACAAGCTATCGGCTCAGATTGTACTTGTATATCGCAAGTATGGGAACTAGTATCTGTCATCTGACCTTTTGGTCTTTGTGATTCATAAAGTTAGCAGTCGTCTTTGCATGTATGTGATGCAATAATGTCGGTACCTTATATAAAATTTACTTATATGAAATGTACGTTTATAATATGAAAGCTGAGAAACAGGTGAATCGCAACGAGGGAAGGTTGCACATATATTTTCGAAGCGAAAACCATTAAAAACAAATATCTTCATTGAGTTGCCAAATATGCTTTTGTGTTGAAGAAAATTATAGATAAAATAGCTTCTAGATGATAATTTCTGTAGATGATATATTTTGTGATTTGTTGTAAAATAAAACGCATTTATATGATCTATTATAGTTTGGGAGTTGAAAATCCCCAGAGTTGGAGTGAAAGCAATTTGGTTAAAATCAACTTAGATATTAAAATAGGATTGTAGATTTACGTATTTTTCAAGGTGAAGATTATTGGTAATTGAATTGACTTACACGGATTTAATGAAAGATGAAAGGCACAGAAATAATATAAAAAGAGCGTTGGGCGTTTAGGGGAAAATATACATCAGATGATATGTTGTAAATTCCGAATTCAACGGAGATCAAACGCGTTCAGCTATCAGCTAAAAGCTGACTCGATTAAACGTTTCTGCTGTAAATCTTCAAAATATCATGGTATCACAGGAAACAGAGATGATGTCAACAAAGAGAATTAAAATAACTAAGATCACGACTATTCCTATCCAATATGGCTGGCAAAATAAAAAAACCAAACAAGATACAACGATTGGGTGAATGCAGGCAAGGATTCTAGTCAGGAACATATGAGATGAAACAAAACTAACACGTCTTTTTTATCAATTAATCAGTGAAATCACGCTTTTAAGATCTGATAAGGAGAATGTATGCAGCATTGTGTGTTTCATTAAATACATCTAAATGCGAAGTCGCCTTCTTAAACCGATGACAGGTTAATCCAACAACTAAAGTAGGCCATAACAGAAGTAAAACTTAGAACGCAAAGAGCTGAACAATTACTGCAAGGTTTCTCTGACCATGTAATTATTCTGCCAGTCCACTGCCATAATGAGATAAATTACCAACGCTGGAATAATGAAAAGCAAAGAGGAGCCAGCTATATTTAAATTCACAATGCCACATTATGTAAAGCTTAAGGTAAGTCGTTCCCTACGACGATGTAACACTGCTGTCAATTTTCCTTCTATTCATAAATGAGACGCAAACAATATCTAAACATCTAAGCCTATCAGTCACTGTATATTTCAGAAAATATCATAGCTCTGACAGTTGTCAGGTAAGCAGTATATTGTATTGATGAAGGATAATCACACGAAAACATTCGTGTCTGCAGTTCTGTTTGCATGCCAATACAAGAGCAAGAACAACGGGCTCATTCTACTGATATGTCTTAAAAAGAGGCTGTTTCCATAATTGCAAACGAATCGAATATTGTTAATATTCGAAAAACTCAGATTACACTTAAAAGAGGAAATTTATGAAAAAGGATAGAGGGTGGCAACAGTGCTAAGAAGCTTATATATTTCTATTATGATGAGAAGGACTTTTAACGTTTCTCATGCCTTCATTTTAATATATTATAGGTGGAAATAACAAATTATAAAACCAATAAATCATCTCATATAAAATGTATAACTGGATTGTTTGGAGTGACTGAGGTTGACATCATATGATTATCGTTCACGCCTGCTAGAGAAAGCAACCATTTATCTATCTAGTGTATACTATGCTTATGTGTATCCATTTTAGAATTGTTTCACAGTATATGTCTATCATGATGGCAAGTGGAAATTTGGCGAAAAGAAGAGAATCCAGCTGTAAAACATTGCCTCAAAAGGAACCCGTAACTAGTAGGGAACATTTTATGGGCTCCACAAGCATGGAGAATGTTCTTACACGCACGCTGTATATACCACACCATTGTTTTCAACAACAGAACTAAATAATTAATATAGACTAAGTTACACAGCTTGAAAATAAGGTGATAATTGTAATGGGTGGAACGCTGTCGGGATATCTTTATATTTAAATAACAATAACAACAGTAACATATGAGTTGCAAATTGTAGGCTTGATAATATGTCAGGATATCAATTAGACGTAAAACACTTCATATCAGATTCCAAACACTAAAGTATATATTTGGCCATAATATTTAAATGGTAATACACTGAAGGAAAAATGCTAATCTAGCTAAGATATGTTCAAGGTTGTAACCATCAGTTAGTATGTGAGAATAATCGAAAGTCCGTCAGCTTGCAGACGCCTGAATGTAATTATAATCCCAAAGTTATCGTTTTACGTCACATTTTTCATGATTGCATGTGTTTGAAGAAATCGAGTTCTTATTTGGTTTGACAGGCATTACGTGTTTGAGATTACAAGGCATATCCATGCTTTTCGAGAAGGATTGACGCAACGTGAAATGAAGATTCATACTCAAGGATACAACTCGCCACTACGTCCTGAATGGAACCCATGATCTTTATGATTAGAGCCCAATGATCTAAGCACCGAGGCCATGCGTCTTTTCGAAAGATGATTGTAATAAATTATATGACCCAAATAGTTAGACACCTCCAACTTAGCTTTTGATTAGGAATCCAGCCCTGATTAGGATGTGCAAGTGATGGATGATGTTCAAACAAAATTTACTTCAGTTTCTACGAATTAACCAAGAAAATAGAAACTAGAAAATAGATAGACATACCATTACATAAAAGAACTAATAATAGGAACTAGCTGGGAATTGACGAGTTTTGTGATAATTTACAATGCAGAGACCTTATATGTCTGCTTCATGATAAACGAGGGCAATTTAGAAAACGAATATAGTTGTGAATAAACAGATTTACTATACAGAAAGAGAAGGTTAGTTAAGATATATGATACAGAATTTCATTCTTCAGATTTCTCAAATAATACCGATGTAACAGTAAAGGAAATCAACAAAGTACGTAAAAAAATTGGCTCATCTTCTAATCATCGCTCTTGTCTATAATTGAGAAGATTATTTATACTATGTGTGATAAATGTAATGGCGTTTGCGCTTCTATAAAATTGTGTTATTTTAATTATAACAAATATGTTTCAGTCTGACTAATGCTATATATTGTACAGTGATGTTCTTATGATGTAGGTTGGCAGTGTTGGATTAATTAGATTGAAATCCGAACATAATTGCATTACCTTATATCCTGCGTTCCATTCCCTATTATATATATCCGTTGATATTGATAAGCTTATCCTCAGCGGTAGTGCATTCACCATCTTCCCCACGGTGGGCAGGAAATATATATATGCATTAATTCATGTGTAGAGAAATTAGAATCCAGTAACCTCCTAATCGTGAGTTTCTTCTGTGTATTACAGGTTCAGCAGATCTTTAAGAACTGGATTCAGCCACCACCTAACTCCAATTTGAAAAAAATGTAATCTTAATTACAACAAACATGAAAAGCTAAATTAGCGAAATTGTGTTCTGTGTTGACCTACATTACGCCTATTGAAATCCCATACACAGTCCCACGCATATATGCATACAAGGAGCTTCAAAGCTTACTATAGTGAATAGCAATAAATATCACAAAATAGATAGTAACTTTTGGGACAGCCTCTATGTGTATGGATATATATATATATATATTGTTATACTTTAGGAGGGTCATGTTGCCAATAAAAACACACGCACCTGTTGGTTTCCACTCCAATTTATTTCAAATTTCCGGTTGGTTGTTTACTTCGATAACCGGAAGGTTGTTTATGTATTGTCAAAGCTCTTTCGTCTCACATTCTGTGACATCCTCAGTGTCTATGTTTTTATTTTCCGTGTCTCTCCTTTTCTTTTGTCCTACACCATCCATGTGTTTATCTGGGTGAATAAGTCTGTTGCTGTGTGCACGTAAGCATTTCTATGTATATGTGTCTGTGTGTGCCTGAGAGCGGGTGTGTGTTTTTCTGTGTCTGTGTGGGTGTACATGAGTGTCTGTGTCTCAGAGTAAGGATATGTTCATACTTATATGTTTCTATATATAGGCACACAAACGTCTATATATATAGTACGTACATAGTTAGTTCCTAGAATATGGTTTATAATACGTATTATATATATCATCATCATCATCATCATCACTGTTTTACGTCCGTTCTTCCACGCTAGCATGGGTTATATATGTATTATATATAATACATATATATGTATTATATATAATACGTACACCAAAATATTTGCCTGGCCTCCTTCATAATCGTCTCCAATCTTACTCTTTGGAAATAAAAGGAAAAGTTAACCTTATATTACTTATTCACAATTAGCGATGAGAAATTAAATTGACGTAGCACATCTTCATCAATTAATTACAACCTCAATAAACAAATTATTGGTAGCTAACATAATTAATTACTGGTGTGATTAGTAGCTTGGTAACCTGGTCAACACCTCACACACTAAACATTGAACTGATTTAACAATCAGTCTTGAAAGGCCTGTGTAATTGGTTCAATTGTTAATTCGTAGGCACTGTGGAAGAGTAAAGAACTCACTGAAAAAGACATACTATATACACACACACAAACACACATAAGTACATACATATATGCTTATATATATATATATATATTTATATATAGGTGCTAGAAAAATGCGTCTGTAGGTGGTATGCCGGGTGAGCACTCGATGCTCGCGCAGAGTAGAGTAAATCGTATAAGTATAAACGAACAAAGAATCAGTGTTGCACCATAAGATATTTAATAAAATATTACATATGTTTCACTGTCTTATATTTATATCTTATATATACAGTATAAGACAGTATATATATATATATATATATATATATATATATATATATATATAGGAACGAGTAGGACCCCGACGGCTGAGCTCAAGCCGTTTTGACGGCTAATTCTGGACTAAAATTTAGTCCAGAATTAGCCGTCGAAACGGCTTGAGCTCAGCCGTCAGGGTGCTACTCGTTCCTATTATCCACTCTACTACCCTAAGTATTGAGTACTTTGGTGCGTTATGGTCCACCTGGTTCCTTACCACATTTCCTTCGTTATATATATATATATATATATATATATATATATATATATATATATATATATATATATACATATGTGTGGCAAGTTAAATTCATGCTAAGATACATCATTCTATATATGTTTATGCCTTCTGAGATACTTTTTGGTAGATGGAAACTGTTTGGAAGTCTGTCGGATGGACAGACGCTATAATACAATGATCCAACTTTTTAACATACTTTGCCACGCCGAATCTATTTGAGAATTACATTAAATGTACACAGTCTTGGGAATGCTCAGCTATTTACAAGTTACTTCTGTACATCAGAAATCTGGAATATATATCGTCGAAACTGACGTTAAATGGTGCTATTCCTCTGTTTCATAAATGTGTGTGTTACCGCATGCGAATGTGTGTAGGTACGTAGCGTTATATTTTTGTAAAAATAGATTGAGAAAAAAGAGCTACATCTGATATATGGATACTCGATTATGGGAAAATACGGACGACGACATCCCTTGAATTGGTATTGTCTATTTAGTGAAACTAGTAAAATATTTAATCAATAAAAGAACATTGCATATTATTGATTTTCTTCGTCTAATTTATATTAATAATATTAGATATATAATCATGTTTTCATAAAACGTAGAGCGAATTGTGAATGTTTAATGAATGTAAGCTCAAGTTCGCCAAATTATCCAATAGGGACGTGAAACCTGGAGAGCATATGCTGTGTCTTTATACGGTATAGACGAAAGAGAATATGCGAACTAGCGTATGTAATAAAGAGGGATAGTGCAAGAGTTGACCTCTATACTGATCTAGTCATATATATATATATATATATATATATATATATATATCAACCTCGAAAGGATGAACGGCCAATTCAGTAAAGCTTGATTTGAAATCAGTGTATAGCAATCTTGGACAAATACCAATGTTATACTTAATCCTTCTTAAACGACTGTACCAGTTACACCATCTGGTATATGGATTCATACCAACAACCTACCATTCATATACCACTTACATTTTGGACATGCTTACAACTACTGAATAGCTTCTTCGAAAATCCTTCTCAATGCTCCCAGTACTTAATAACTTGTCAAATTTTATGTAAAATTACAGACATTTCAGTAAGCTATTGTCTAACGGACCAATTCAGCATATTTATATAAGTACGTGTTTCTGCGATTGTTATACACGAATCTATGGGTGGCGCGTGTATGCGCACGTATGTATGAGTGTATATATTTGTGTGCAACTGTGACTGAGTGTAATCATTTTGTTTTGAGTTTCTATTCTGCAACTATCTGTTAGAGCGTTCAGTAGATTTCCGGCAACGGATCTTTACATACGTAGCATATTGTTTTCTTTTCCATTTCTTTCTTTTTGTCATTGTGTCTATATTTTGTGACATGCTAATATATATATATATATATGATGTGTGTGTGAGAGAGAGAGAGAGTCTTCCATATATATATATATATATATATATATATATATATATATATATATATATATATATATATATGGAAGACACATGATTAGATTAGAGTGTATATGAATGAATGTATGTCGGCTTCTACTTGATTCGAATTTACGTATATGAATGTATTTACATATGTCTCTTTTCTATTCGACTGCATATGAATGGATATGTCTGCTTTTACATGTTCAAATATTTTTGTATGTACGTCTATCTGCTTCTTGATTCGACTGAATGTAAATTAATACATGTCTGTTTTTATTTACTCAAATATGTATGTATGTCTGGCTTTACTTCATTCAACTGTTTTGAATATTTCTATGTATGTATATAGGCATGGATATTTTTTTTTTTTTTATTCAACTAGATATGAATGTATGTTTTACTTGATAAAAATGTGTAGGTATGTATGTACGCATGCATGCATTCACATGACTCGTGTGTATATGAATAGATGGATGTCTGTATTTATTTTATTCATATGGATATGTATGATTTTACTTGTTTCAAATATTTATGAATGTATAAATATACTTTAATCAAATGTATAAGAATATATATATGTCTGCACATTTGATTCATATTGATTAAGATATTTCTGAGATACTTTCTTTTTATAAAGTAGGTATGTGACTGTCTGTGTATGCCTCGTCTCATTATGCCGAGTTTTGCTGAAGTGCATGTCTACAAATATTACGTATCTATATGCTTGAACTTTCTACTTCTTGAAGTTAATTATATTGCTAAACAGACGCTATATATATATATATATATACGATTTCATGTGTACATATATGGTGTATAAACGAACACGTTCACACACAAATAAATACATACGTATATATATATATATATATATATATATATATATATAATGTATGGGCATAATGTATTTTGTGTGTATATATATACGTAAAATAGAATTCTACAAGAAATCACTTAACAAAATATTTCATGGTTTCACCGGTAGTCACGTCAAATGACAGAAATTGTAGGTTTAGATATACAGGTATGGGATTATATGGGGAAATACATTAATATGCTGAAAACGATGCTACATTGTTTCAGCAAACATTGCGTTTGCTCAGCTTCATCAGAGAAACACCAACTTGACAATGATGCAAGAATATTAATACATCTATCTTTCCAATACACCATTAAAGATATTGAGTCTTCATGTACGACAAGCTACGATGAAAACACCAATAGACACACACATCTATATACAGATTATTCCGGCCATGTGTTTGGATGAAACGACCGTTAGTAATTAAATGTGTTCTTAAACTCTCTTTGACTGTTTTTCATAAAGTATAGCCCCGATGACAAACACATTAAAAGCTACATCAACGTGGAAGACATACATATATACATAATATGAAAGAGTACTTGTGAAATGTTTCTGTAAAAACCCCAATAAAGTGCAGGCATAACAGACCAGATATGGGACAGGGAAAAGAAGGCATGCACCGTAGTGGAAGTTAGCTGCGCAGCAGATTACAATATAATATTAAAGATTAGCGAAAAGGAGAATATTTATGCAGAACTAATGAAAAATCTGGAGATACTCTACCCTGGCACATTGGGATATGATAATAACTGCCTTAATACAAATATTGAGAAGCTGGGCTTCACAAAAACAGAAGGAACACGACTAGTTTGGAAACTACAAGTACAATCCATTAATGCAACAGTACAAATATGTAAAGCATTCCAAACATTTGGTATCTAATAACTGCGTATACACATGTACAGAAACAAAGCGTATGCACATGCAAACATACAACTCAAAACATACACATCCACCCATACAATTACATCCACACCTGCACACACATGCATGCATGCATACATATCTACCTAGTTGATGTTGCGTAAATTCAAATGGGAGTCTTGTAACCATGTTAGAAATCGACTCTCTCTCTCTAATAGAAACAATTTGTTAAATTATAAAACCAGAAGAACATACATACATATACATATATATATATATATATATGTATATATTCTGGTATTATAATTTAACAAATTATTATGTGTGTGTGGTGTGTGTGGTGTGTGTGTGTGTGTGTGTGTGTGTGTGTGTGTGTGTGTGTGTGTGTGTGTGTGTGTGTGTGTGTGTGTGTGTGTGTGTGTGTGTGTGTGTGTGTGTGTGTGTGTGTGTGTGTGTGTGTGTGTGTGTGTGTGTGTGTGTGTGTGTGTGTGTGTGTGTGTGTGTGTGTGTGTGTGTGTGTGTGTGTGTGTGTGTGTGTGTGTGTGTGTGTGTGTGTGTGTGTGTGTGTGTGTGTGTGTGTGTGTGTGTGTGTGTGTGTGTGTGTGTGTGTGTGTGTGTGTGTGTGTGTGTGTGTGTGTGTGTGTGTGTGTGTGTGTGTGTGTGTGTGTGTGTGTGTGTGTGTGTGTGTGTGTGTGTGTGTGTGTGTGTGTGTGTGTGTGTGTGTGTGTGTGTGTGTGTGTGTGTGTGTGTGTGTGTGTGTGTGTGTGTGTGTGTGTGTGTGTGTGTGTGTGTGTGTGTGTGTGTGTGTGTGTGTGTGTGTGTGTGTGTGTGTGTGTGTGTGTGTGTGTGTGTGTGTGTGTGTGTGTGTGTGTGTGTGTGTGTGTGTGTGTGTGTGTGTGTGTGTGTGTGTGTGTGTGTGTGTGTGTGTGTGTGTGTGTGTGTGTGTGTGTGTGTGTGTGTGTAAAAGAGAAAACACAGGTAAGCGTTAAGATAAGGATTTTATCCAGGTATTTACGACCATTTCATTGGTAAGTGCAAACTTATATTGCTATACTGCAAATAGCAGCCACTCAATGATAATTGGTGTTCACGTCCAAATATTCAAAATAGTGAGTAAGTTACTCTTACAAAAGTTATTAATATATAGAAGCAATTTCCTGCTTCCCTAACTATATATGTATATATACATATGTATATATACATATATGTATATATATATATGTATATATAAATGTATATATGTATGTATATATGTTTATATACCTGTTTATATATATATATATATATATATATAAATATATATATTAGTTATAGGGATAACCAAAGAGTGCTTAAAAATACATTGTTTTATTAGCTAACAGTGTTTCGTCCATACACCATGGCAGGGATCCTCAGAGCCTATAAAAATGAGTATATCAGTAGTTGCATGCTCCATCGAGCTGCGTCACCAGAACAAGGTTATATGACCAGCAGGGGGGTCCCGAAGCCAGGGCTATATGGAAAAAGAATTCATGAGGCACATAATGTCATAAAATGTGTTAAAAGTTTAAAAATTAAAAATTACACCAAAAATGTATAACTTAAATGGTGCAATAGATGATAAAGAGGTTAGGAGAGGGTACCAAGGGCAATATATCTACATGTCTGGGCATATTGATATATTTGTCAACGAAATATATATATACATATATATATGCATATTATGTCTGTGAGACTATCTTTCTTTGAATGTATGTTCGTCTGTCCATGTTCCCGTTTTGGCGCATGTATATGTGAGTGTATATTATAATAATTTTAGATTGTCAACATTTTTGTTAGTAAATTCCTCATTTCCATTTGAATTTCAGACATTTTAAACAACTTAAATAAACATTTTAAATCATGTTATAGCAAGTTTCCCCTCAATAATATTTGCCATATATTTGAAATTCAGCATAAAACATTTTTTTATTTTACATTTAATATTCTTGAATAAAATGGTTTACCGCCAATACTGTTGTATTGACCTGGCAATTAATTCTTTTATCATATGATTTATTCATAAATTTCCAATGTATTTTTTACTAGTGTTCAGATTTTGAAAATTTATTGATTTCATTGATTTTGTTTTTTGAAATTATTTCTGTTTTAATTTTTTTTGTGTGTGTGTGTGTGTGGGGGGGGGGGGGGTATTAATTATTGTTTTGTTTTAGAAATACTCTTGAATACCTCATTACTAACTGTAATTAGGCCGTTTATCTTTGTATATATACTTCTTTCCCCCGCTGTCTCTATCTAGCAACACGCACATTCACACATATTTATAAGTACGAATATATATATATATATATATATATATATACATGTATCCTTATATATATATGTATAAAAATACATATACCTGCATATATATATCTATATACATAGAGACTTAAATAGAACGAGTATATCCCTATACATACATACCCATATATATACATATATAATAATCAGAGGTACACACATATATGTGCATACATACATACCTATGTATATATACACATATACTTTTTCATAAGTATGTGAGATTGTGCGTTGCCGACCTTAACCAGTGTTGCTCTATGATTATGAAAGGCAAGATAATCGAAATAATGAAATTGAATCGATATCAGAGCTATGTAACAATTATAAAGTAAGAATAAATAGTAGACTCAGATATATACCTATTTTTTCTTCAATGTCTCGACTGTACAGTTTCGCTGGTCAGTATGCAAAAATGTTACATCATAGAGATGCAACATTGTTGTGAGGTAAGCCAGCTTTTCAAGGGAATACCCCGGGCAAAGAGCGCTTCTAAATACATCCGTAGCATGCGAGAAAATCTCAAAAAGTCAGAGGGAGACTCTATCACGTGATACACCGGTCAAGAAAGGGGACTAAATCCCTTGTAGCAGTGAAAAATATCGCAGAAGGCGGAGGGGGATATTGATATGATACAGAGGCTAAAGTGGGGTGGTAGGTTGACTGAAAATGTTTATAGTGTTTGCTTGAAAGCAGTTACTATACTTCCGTGGTTACTCTACCGTGAGGGAGTTTGAGACAATAATGAGAGGTACACACATATATGTGCATACATACATACATACACATGTATATATACACATATACTTTTTCACAAGTATGTGAGATTGTGTGTTGTCGACATTAACCACTCGGGACATTGAAGAAAAAATAGTTATATATCTACGGTCTACTATTTTTTCTAACTTTATAATTGTTATATATATATATATATATAAAATTAGAATTGGTGCTCTGAAATAGCGATATATATATGAATGTATATATAGTGTATTTTGCAATACACTGTATGCTTAATTAAAAGCATTTTGAAGACCGTACGCTATTGTTTTAGAGTAGTGACAGTCTCACTTACTTTAAATTTTCAGCAAACAGGGGGAGATAAAGCTGACAGAGCTCTGTTTCGGAGTGATTGGTACTTATCAAAGCTAAGTACTCCACCTGTTTGCTGAAAATCATGAATGTTTGATTCTTATAGAATTCTAGTAATAATCAGGAACTGATTATACAGAACGGTTGCCGGTCAAGCAGAAATTGAAAATTAGAATTGGTGCTCTGAAATATCAGTGTATTGCAAAATACACTATATATACATTCATATATATATCGCTATTTCAGAGCACCAATTCTAATTTTCAATGTCTGCTTGACCGGCAACCGCTCTGTATAATCAGTTCCTGATTATTACTAGAATTCTATAAGAATCAAACATTCATGATTTTCAGCAAACAGGTGGAGTACCTAGCTTTGATAAGTACCAAATAGTACGAAACAGAGCTCTGTCAGCTTTATCTGCCCCTGTTTGCTGAAAATTTTAAGTAAGTGAGACTGAAACTACTCTAAAACAATAGCGTAAGGTCTTCAAAATGCTTTTAATTAAGCATACAGTGTATTGCAAAATACACTATATATACATTCATATGTATATATATATATAAATATATATCCAGGGAGTAGCTTCATGCAGGTGAGCAGTCGATGTATAGGTTCACGTCAGAGGTCCAACGAGCTCTTGGTTCCAGAGTAGTGTCAGATCGTTACATGTCAGTATTGAAACGCGCATCACCAACCAATAAATGTAATGAAGGAGTATCGGTAGAGGGTTAGACATGCTTTCAAATCCCGCCTAGGTTATCTTTGCTTTTCATCCTTACGGGGTCGATAAAATAAAGTACCACTCACGTACTGGGGTCGATTTAATCGACTTTCCCCTCTTCCAAAATTGCTGACCATGTGCCTATATAAGAAACCATTACCTCCTTTTATGATCTCAGTTCTAATCCCGCCGAGGTTAACTTTGCTTTTCATCCTTACGGGGTCGATAAAATAAAGTACCAGTAATGTACTGGTTAATTGCTGGCCTTGTGCCAAAAATAGAAACAATTATTATTATTATTATTATTATATATAAGAAGCAAACAAACTGAACTCATAGCAAATTTTCATTACAAATAATTATATCGACATTACATACTGAATTGTCTATGAGTTAATATTGGAATGATTTAAGTAGTGTGGCATTTTATTTATGTGTACATGTATGTTTCTGTATGTACATGACTGCCGTACTTTTTCCATCTAAACATTTTCAATGACATGGAATTTCTCAACTTGATCTCACAGGAGTAGACATATACTTAGTATGACATGCAATTAAACTGAACCAGAAACAATCTCACACACACATGCATATATATATAGTTGTGGTTGAACGAATATACATTAAACATATGAAAATGATTATAAACACCTAAGTTCAGTGCTATATGTTATGTACAAATGAACATTTCCAGTCGATGTTTACTATTTGACTTAAACAAATGATCATCTCCAGCAAATGCTTATCACACAAAATATATATCATCTCAAGACTTTTTTTCATCTCAGTATCGGTGGAGTGGATGTTAGTGGTCAGAGATTAACGAATCTTGAAACAGCGCTGTCTGGCATTCTCGACTTTTAATGACGTATGTGACATATTCACAGACCAAAACACTGAAATAGGATTATTTCATAATGAAAAAATATTGTTTTTTGATAGCAAGTCTCTCATAGGTTTATTGTATGTATAAATATATAATTTATGGATGTATATACACTTGTATTATGATTATCTATCTTAGGACTAGCGACACTTATATGTACATATATCTGTATGCGAAAAGTAAACGGATATGCAATACAGAAAAACAATACAGAACAAAGAAGATACATAATGCTTTAACACATTAATAACAGAATTCTAACGTCTCAGGCGTTAGACATTCATCAAGAGATAGAATGACAAATACAAGGATAAGCGAGTGAACAGAGGAAAGAACGGATAACAAAATGAAACAAAGAAAGCTCATGTGCATTATCCACAGACACACACACACACACACACACATATTATAAATATATATATGTGTGTGTGTAGTTAGTACGGTGACATCCTGAGAAGCAGATCGATACTGGTGACGGGTCCATAACTCCTACGGGTCACCTTGAGCCAATCCTCTGCGAAACGTGCGTAACAGGTCGATACGTAATAATTCATTTTTCATATGTAAACGAAACTTCCTCGATTGTTCTATTATATATATATATTGAGAGGAAGTGAATGCAATCAAGGGGAAAGTGTACTCAATACACCATGTACAAATATTTACTCACTGTTATCTTGATCTCCACGTCTTCCTTGTAAATTTCAGTGTACGTAATATTGTGAAAGATTTATGTATATTTGCGTCTACGTTTGCCTATACCATTGTATAATGGTGTGTCGATCAATATCCCTTTAATTTCAAAGTTTATCTCAATCGGCCACACTAAAATATGTAGTGGGTTCGATATAACCGAATAAAACACCAGCTTAACAACAGCTTAGCAACAGGGCAAATACTGTAAGCAGTAACATAATAAAGAAGCAATATAAACGCATGAATGCTTTATAAATGCATTCACTTCGTTATAATTACGTTTTCTACGTATTTGTGTTCAAATTAATTTTGTATCAATAGAGTTATATCTAGTGCTTTTTTTTAAATCATTATTTATAAACGTTATCTTTGTCTTTTTAACTAATTTTAAAACTTTATACTTCCATGGATCTCATTTCATCTAATTATTCTGGCGTTAGAAACGCTTCAATCTAATTTACGATTCAATACTATATTATTTCTTCACATTTAGATGTCTTCGTTCAAAATTCGTCATACACCCCCTCACACACTCATACATGTGTGTGTGTGTGTGTTAAGTATTTCCGTAGAAAAGGCAAAGTAAAAAAGTATATATATATATAAATATATATATAAATGTTTATATATGTGTATATATATATGTGTGTGTATATATATATATATTTCGTTGTTTTTGGTATTATATGGCTAGCTCTGCCTGTCGCAATCTTCAATTTGTCAAGCTGTCTAAACGTATGTTATTACTCTGAGGCCTACTACCTTATTGAGTCCTTTGCTGCTAATTGTAGGTCGTTATCTTGGCCACAGCCAGAGCTTCGATTTTACTAAGCTTCCACTTGCATATATATATATAAATATATATCATGATCATTTGCTTAAGTCAAATAGTAAACGATGGGACACATGTGCGTTCAACAACACATTTCTCTCAGTCTTCCTAAGTATTTTGAAGTGAAACATACCAATTTCTGGATACCGGTAGTTGAGCACAGAAATGGGAATTGTCACTTAATTGTTGAGAAACAAATTTAGGTTGTGAAATTTAAATTTGTCCAGGTATCACGGCTTTTGCCAATACAGGTTTGTTTTTATTGATTTATTATTTTAAATCGAGACAGGCAAACTGTATTAATTTAATTAATATTTTTCAATCTAGCTAACTTGGTCATTTGCAATACAAACACTTATATACTTGTATCAGTGTTTATCCATATATTCATTTGTATTACACGGCTCAGAAATATTTCTTTGAGCTATTTAATTGTAAAAGACTGTTTGAGTTTATAACTCTATATATAATATATATATATATATATATATATATATATATATATATATATATATATATATTTATATATATATATATTGTCCCCATCAGAAATCAATAAGCAACGTCCACCTATAACAGACAAATTAAGGCAGAGGAAAATGAAATTTTTATATCAAAGCATCCGTAAATATGGAGTGAATGCAAGTCAAGTTTTTCTTTAGGAGCCATGAGTTGGATACACACATAGTGTGAGAATGTTAAGAAATTACATAGTTAGCCTGTTGGAAGATACTGCGATACAGATTGTAAGAAATCTGACAACACAGATAGGTTAGAGTGTTTGGAGCATATGTATAAAGACAGATGTTGAGCAAGCAATCATTGTATACCTCTGAATAGTATGTAATTGGTTGTAGACCACTGTGGCTTGTACATGGTCTGTAGTAGTAGGGCTCCAATCTCTCTGTGTGTATCTGTAGACCTCAGGGGGTCTGTTGATAGTGGTGAATCGTCAGCTTGTTGCTGTCTGTGTTAAGATAAATGGTGTTCAAAACCATTTAATGTGGGACACCTCTCCTGTTCATTATTTACATCAACAGGATTGACATGCACAGCCGGGTTAGAAGTGATATCACGACTGGCGAGTGTGAAATCAGTTGGCTGGAATTTGCAGACGACATTGTGTTACTTAACTTAACAGAAGTTGATCTGTGATTTACATTCGATAGATTTGATGCTGACTGCTGCATGGCTGGAATGAAAATCAATGTAGCGAAAACTGAGACACTCATCTTTGTTGAGCAAGCAATCATTTTATATAGAAAGAAGAGGAGGTACAAGCGAGAACAGATAGTCATTGAGGGTGTGACAGAATGTGTGACGTAGACGAGCTTACCAATAATTAGAAACAAAAATGGTGCGTGTGTCCAAATGTGTATTGGCAATACTAGCAACATGACCATCCTAAAATATACCTATATATATAAATATATAATATTATTCAATGTATTAATAAATGAAAAATATTCTCATAACCAAAATATATATTTTATTATACATATTTTAAAGGTACGATGGTGTTTCAGTACGTTTTCATGAGATAAAATATATGAGATTGGGTATGCGACATGCCGCTAAGGTTTTGAATATTCAATTCCTGTAGTGGTAGTTATATAAATATATATATATAAATATATCTGTCTGTGCATTAAGTAATTGTGTGCTCCATACACACACACACACACACACACACACACACACACACACACACACACACACACACACACATATATATATATGTGTGTGTATATATATATATATATATATATATATATATATATATACATATATAAGGAATCCATAGCCATCGATTTGTAACCTGAGAGGTCTAGTGCTAGTATGTTTACGAGTAAAATTTCAAATGGTGTCTGAAATAAATATTTCTCATTATTTCCTGCGAGACTTCAAGAGTTATTACCTTTGAGTAAGGTATTCTTCGCAATAGAGCGTCAAACAAATCATTGGCAGAGTTCATAGAATGTCAGAAAACCAAATCCTTCTAATCTTATATTTCCATTTTATTTTAATTTTTACAGCTATTCAACTAAAATTGAAAGTCCATTGAGTAAATCTATTCATCTTCAAAACAATAAGCAGCTTTCCATCCATACTTAAAAAAGGAATCTAAGAATTGCTTCGCTTAAATACACTGTCTGACATGTCAGCATATATAATAACTTAGCTATTTTTCTTAATACAGACTACTCTTTTCCTGTTTCCTTCCTATGGTCGTTTGTGCTCCATATATGTATATCGTTAACAAAATGTGTTTCCATGGGCAGACTGTGAACAAGCCACATTTTCTGAAACATCAAATATACTGTCAATGTTGATGATTGTGTGTCTACGTTTATGTATGTGTATATATGTGTGTGTGTGTGTGGAGTCTATTTTACGCGTTCTAGTTTCACGACAGATGACACAAAAGATTTATTGTATATATATGATAGAGGACAATATAATTCTTCAATATTTAGACATCTTGTAGTCTACTCTGTGTATAAATAAACATATATTCACAAAAACATGAAGAAAATACAATTCTCAGCTACTTCAAGTGACAGCGACTAAAATGATAATGTCGTAACTTTCCAGTCAATAATTTTCTAAAAATATTTATCGTATTTTCCTCCTTGCATTAAGTATTTATATTAATGATGCTCACTGACCTTTGGCAATATATACACACACACCCATATAATATATATATATATATATATATATATATATATATATATATATATATATATATACACACACACATACAGTTTACTTTATTTCAGTTTGTTTCAAAAGACACGGTTTCTTACCAGCCATATTGTTTGCGTCTAGTTAACATATTAAGAGGAGATGGTGTAGCAACCACAGGTCAATGTGTGTTCGAATAGTTCAAAGAATCATATGATATCGAATCCTCCTCCGACTAGAGACAGACTAATTGGACTCTGCGAAAGCTACCCATGATCAGGTGATGTTGTTAACTAGGTTGAAGGATAAAGTCGGCTAACTCACACGCTCTGCTTTTGTAGGCAGCTCAAGGCACGCTACATTTGCTCAACAGGACACGTATTCATAATGAACTCGTAACATTATAAAAAGAATAACGGGGCTTTAAATTTGATAAATTTTCATATTTTATTAAATTATTCTTCCATAATATTCCATTTTTCGTAATTTACTTCTTACCAGTGGTTATACATTTTCAGTCGATATATCTGTTCAGTGCTTGGGAGAACGAAATATGAACGCCTAGATTTCTCTAATAAATAACAAGTCACCCGTGGATTTTAAGCGAAGAGTTTTCCAACTATGGGACTCGAAAGCAATTTTCTCCAGCCTGGCAATCTTTCTCCCAGAGTTCCTTTGTTCCTATTCATTGAAATTATTGACATGCGAAATGGATCTATATTTCCTATACTAAATGAAGCGTAACATTATTCATGCTTCATTCCTTAGTCAATGTTACGAGAGATTATGACTGACACAAAAGCAATTGAAAGTTAATACTACTTTGCAAATTTTGACATTTTGTTATCTTATGAATTTACTATTTTCTTACTGTGGTATCAAACATAAGTGATACATCATTTGTCGCTTTTGATGGACGCTCAATGGCTTGATCGACTAAACCCTCGACAGAGAAATTGAAGCATAAGTGATTGAATTAATCAGAAGTATATACAGCTTTAATGAATTCTCAACAGTATCTGCATGACGCATGTCTGGATCTTTGAATTATACATACTCTCCACCGGGTGTGAATGCCCACACTTTCTGTCTTTCTAATTTCATTGAAACTTCATTGGTTGGCTTGAGAGGATATTTAAGACATTTATCATGCAGTATGATCGAAAGAGTAGCATCGAGATTTTGAAGGATCAACTGAAATCTGTAATGATTACGACAACCAAAATTACTTAATAAATTCTCTAGTGGGAGTACTTAAGCAAGATATTATATTGCTACGGAAGAGCTAAATGATACAATTATCATTCACTTTCTACAAAATATCGGACAACGGAAACGTAAATGTAAAATTAATTGCTACAGATTTTTATTGTCTGGTTCACTCTCTTTTCTAATATTTCAGAAACTACTGAAGAAAGAAAGAGTAAATTTGCTTTTTAATCAATGATTCTTAATCAAAACCGAAACAATGCTTGACTTTCTTTGTTTATCATTTTCGTGTCTAGTAGCGTTGCCAGCATCGAGAGAATCTTACGAATAATCAATTATGTTGAAACAAATATAGAAACAAATATGGATTATAAAGGAAAAAACTCAACGATTCCAGGTACAGAGATTATTCACCAAATAAAAAAAAGTTAACCCCCCCCCCCCCACACACACACATATATATATATACATTTTATCTTTTTTATAGGTTAGGGTCATTCAAGCCATATTGTCGATTAAATTCGCCACCCAAGGTACAGTAATATAATTATAATCTGTCCTCTGCGTACATCAGTTGACGATGAAGTTCGAACTAATATATATCTACATTGAAAAGACAAAATATATTATGGTCAAAATGACATCAAATTTTCTTTTGGGTGCGCTGAATAAAGTAGATCTCAAAACTGTACCTAAAGTGGTTGCGTATTGCACTATGAATACTCAAGCCAAGTAATGAATAAAACAAAAATCTAAATGTTCGACCAAATACAAATCTGCAGCTAAGGATTAATCTCGACTCAACAGTAAATAATATGCCAAATTCAAAAGATCATCAGAAGGGAATGAGCTAATATTTAAATCAACTTAACAGGAACAATAATGAACATTTTTAAAAATGAAAACATTGCAAATTCTATGAATATGGATCAATGTAATACCCTCACACAGTAATGCGTAGCTCCCCGAACGAATAAATGCATGTAATGTGGCCAGTTAAAACAGGTATATGAAAGGAAAATCTACCCGAATATCACAGGACTGAATTATAAAATCTTATACGTAGCAGTGATAATCCGGAAAAAAACCGGATACAATCTTACCAAGGAACATATCCTTCTCATTTGAGAGAGAGAGAGAGAGAGAGAGAGAGAGAGAGAGAGAGAGAGAGAGAGAGAGATAGAGAGAGAGAGAGAGAGAGAGAGAGAGAGAGAGAGAGATTAAAGCAAAATAATTCCTGTGGATGAACTATCGACTCTTCGGAACTAGGATGATCTATGGGGAAAATTATTTCATGTATAATCTTAGTTGTTTTTTTTAGAAAGAGTGACAGAATATTTTAGATTGAACCATCTCCGAGACAGTTGAATTCTACCCTTCGTCTCTCATTTATCCAGAATTCTTAAAGTAAAGTTCTCTTTCTATGTACCCAGGATTACTTGACCCAAATCCTTACTTGTCAAGGAAGATTCTAGATTCACCCAGTTTGGTATTAAGGATTACTACCACTTAATTTCCGAGCCCTTCTTGAAGGATGCACTCAACTTCTCAAACAAGTTATCCATTAGTGTTTTTGAAATTAATACTATTCTACACGGAAGGAAATTGATTTCTTTTCATGAAAAAAACATCAGAATGCGAATGTGAACATGCAAAGGAAATCCTTGACAGAAATTAGAGTTAGTGTTAGTTTTTATATCCCGAACATTCTACATTCGACATGTCACTAAATACTCGTAGATTGTTCCAGAGTCTCTAGTCTACCAATCTATGAGAATTGTTTCCACTTTTGGCACAAGGCCAGCAATTACGCACTGCATTACTGGTACTTTATTTTATAGACCCCGTAAGGATGAAAGGCAAAATTAATCTCGGCGGCATTTGAAAATGCCAGGTAGCAAAGACAAGAGACACGAAGGAAATAAATGTACAACTTACTTCAAGAAATAAATAGAAAAATTGCGATTTAGTTAAGGGTAAAATGCGGTTGTCCAAGATGTCAGAAATCAATATCGAAGCGGGGGGACATGATTAAGAATATGTCTATAAACTCTCAGCCATGCTTGCATATACACATACAAGTTTATATAGGAGGCGGGGAACAAGGGCTTTGTGCTTAAATGCACTATTCAATATTGTTGTGTCTTCACTTCCTGGTCCACTAATCGCAATCATAAGGAACTATATATATATATATATATATATATATAGGAACGAGTAGGACCCCGACGGCTGAGCTCAGCCGTCGGAGTCCTACTCGTTCCTATTACCCACTCTACTACCCTAAGTATTGAGTACTTTGGTTAGTTATTGTCCATCTGGTTCCTTACCACATTTCCTTCGTTATATATATATATATATATATACTGAAATAAATGTTAAGTGGAAATATCCAAGAGTAAGAACATTCAGTCCATACGAAGCGTTTAGTATAAATAATTACAACAGTGACATAAAGAGGTATTTAAGTTTCGTTGGTTTCTGGGCCCCAATTTCTTCAAACTGTCATGAGAAAAATAAAAAACAAACATGGCTGCCTATGGTTGATTGTGCTTTCCTTGTGGAGATATAACAAAAGAGTTCAGGCAGGGGCAGGTAATTAAGAAAAAAGTATAGAAAAAGGGGTTATTTAAAAAGCACAATCAATTCATCATCTTTGTTTCTTTATCTTTCTCATGACAGGTTGAAGAAATTGGAGCCCAGAACCCAACGAAACTTGAGTACCTCTTTATGGGAATGTTTTAATTATATATATAAATTAATAAAAACAATGAAATAAAAACAAAGAACAGGTTCCTTTTATTAAAAAAATCATCATTTTACGATCGTTTCTGGGATATATATGTGTATGTTGGTATGTATATCATATTAAAGATCTATGTAAAACAAATATTACAAATTATATGCCATATATATATATGCCTATATATGCCATCTTCAGAAATGATGAAGTATGTTTATTGAAAGAAAGTATTAATACAAATGTCTGTTTGGGAACAGGTTTTGAATTGACCAATAGAAAAGTTAGAGGTCAAGTTGATAGAATAACCGTAGTAGAAATGTTATGCTAGGAGTGGAGGAATGTAAATTTATGCTTTGAATGTAAAGAATGGGGAAGAGAAAGGTAGGGGTTAAAATGAGGTCAAGTTAATTAGATAGTGAAGGATTACCCAAAAATATTGATGTTATTAAAGAATCTTATTAAAAGCATAGGGAAAATAATTTTTTGTGGGATGAGAGTGTTAGTGAGAGAAACTACTCCTGTTTAAATTTCAAGGAACCTAGATACATAAAAGGAAATTAAATTAATTGATAGGTTACAGAATTAATATTAAATTAATTGATACGTTACAGAGTTAAAATTATATTAATTCTTATGGATGTGATAAATAAAGAAGTATTGAGTTTGGGTTTTTCCAATTGTCCTGCTACATCAAGATGAAAAGAAAAACTCATAATAATGCGCTTTGTATGTTTGCTTATATATTTATGTAGTTGTGTATCTAAATCATTAAAACCTTCTCTTTAATCCCTTCTACTTTTCAATAATCACAGTGTAAGGTTTCACCTGTGCTAACAATTCATTTATCAAAACGTAGCATTTTAGTTTGTATATTCGTTTATATATTTCATAAGTCAGGTATATGGCAATCCTGGATACCTTTAAGTAAATAGGCTGGACGCTATTGTCGCAATTATTGACGGCATGGTTTTACTAGTTAGATATAACACGTGAATATCTGTCTGCAAATCATTATTCCATGGACACCCAAAAAACGTAATTACATTTGTTGGCGTTTTTTGTTGAATTCCAGACTACGGGAATAAAGGCTTTGAGGAAGCGTTCAAAATTAGCAAGATCGAATGCCAACGTATTAAAAAATAAATTTGTTCGTACCAAAATACTTTCAAACAAAGAAGTGAGAACAATGTAAACGTGAAATAAATTGGCTCTATTCTATGAAGAAACTATATATTCGACTTCTTTGCACATATCTCAGCAATGACAACCAATGAAAATAACATTGTTTTCTCATTATATATTCAAGTCAGATACGGAATAGGATTAATTTCGAGGCTTTACAGTGTTTAGAGTGGATTATCCCAGAAGAGCCCGTATACATTAGTGTATGTACACACACACACACACACACACACACACACACACACACATATATATATATATATATGGTAAAACTAATTAATTCAATACTAAAAAAAATAGAGAATATAAATGCATACAAATATATATAAATCTCTCCCTCTCTCTAGCTCTCTGTGAATGTATGTATATATATATATATATATATATATATATATATATATATATATATATATATATATATATGCACACACATTTATATATTCATATATTTCAACTTTCAATTTAGAAAGATAAAAGAATAATATTCAATAAACTATAGAATACATGATATTTAAATGTACGTCATAGAGTAGCAGGTTCGTTTCGTTAAGTCTCCCAGTTTTTTAAACTGTAATAATGATTCACCAATCTAGGCTGAGAATAGAATATTGCTTCCTGATGCGATACTATTTATACCTCCATCACTCTGCCACTGATCATATCCAAACACACACAAGCACACAATATATATATATATATATATATATATATAAAATAGAAAAAAAAAAGAGTAGAGAATGCTAAACGGATTTTCTCTCAGAATAACATCAAAATATTTATTTACAAAATAGGTATTTCCGCATTATTTGTACAGGTTTCAGCTGGCACGCTTTTTCACATGACGGAAGTTTATGATGTAATTAAATTCCATATTAATAAGAACAATAAGAATATGTGGGAAAATTGTTTCTATAAAACATATATAGGGAGAAAACTTCACATTTTTGTCTGTAGTTTTCTTTCTTTCTCTTTTAGTGCTGACCTTAACCGTGTCACCACCAACAGTGAGATAGCAGGGAAGAATCAGTTCTGTTTAAACTGTTGGCTTCGAAGCTGGTTCTTGGTGACCGGCTGAGGTCAGCACTAAGAGGGAAAGAAAGAAAACTACAAACAAAAAATGCAATTTAATTGCATTTTACACGTCCGTCGTGTGAAAAAGCGTACAAGCTAAAACCGATAATTCTTATTTTGTAAATATATGTTTTGATGTTATTCTGAGAGAAAATACCTTTATCATTTTCTGCTAAGAAAACATATTTCTGCAATCCAACAATGGAACGTAACAATCCATCCACTGTGTAATATACTTGAGCATGGTCGCAGAGCATACATTGAAGATTACATTGTAAAGTAATATAGAGTAGTATGGTGGAAATGTATATAGTTGGTTTATTCTCTACTTTTGCTGCTGGAAAGAAATGAAGCCAATCACCTCGGACGCTATTGATGTTTTCCTGCTGTTATTATATATTATCTATATTCAATCTTTTCTTTGAATATTACCGATAAATACCGGGTATAGTGTTCGTGGTAGCCATCTTTATAGTAACAGCCATGGTATAATATCATCAGTGCCTTTATACAAACGCATACCGACTCGTGCACAATATCCACAACACAAGCACTTACATATATATATATATATATATATATATATATATATATATATATATATATATATATATATATATATATATATATTACAGTCCTTTAAGTGTGAAATTGATGTATTCATGTTACGTACTATATGATATATAAACACGCCTGGAATTACCTTCATTGCACCCACGAGTGAACACCATCGAAACAGTATGATAAGTGATTCACTTGTTGAGTAAAACAGACAGTACATGTTGAAGCAGTCTTCGATTTCCCCCATCGAAATCCAATCACTACTATATTCTCTCTCTCTCTCTCTCTCTCTCACTGTATATATATATATATCTATTAGAAAGTGAGGTTTTTTACAAAATGAAAAATAACCGAGGTGTCCTACACGAGTGAAAGTATAAAGAAGAACTGCGAAACCGGTAAAGGAACCAAATAAATATATATATTTAAACAAAAATAAGACTCCAGTTGCATTTTCGATTTCATCTTTTTTTCTTTATATATATATATACATATATATAAAGGGATCCATTAAATTATTTCGCGCCATTTTTGATTGTAATACAATAGGCAGGCCTAATTCAAACACGCATTCGTGTATAGATATGACGTTTGCTATAGATGTTTGTTTTGTGGTAAAACATTTCTCGCGGCACGTGTATACATTGGTGGGTTTGAGATTTAGGATAAGGGCTGTGGATTTGATTTATGTTGTGATTCTACAGTTGGAAGGATAATGTATTGTCGTAACAGCTGGGGAAAGTATGTCTTCAATCAAGTGATTATAGAAGCTGTGGTGTGTCCTGATAGTCCTTTATATGAATGATGGCTACTGGATTTAGGTATGGAGGGGGAGTCGATTAGAGTTAACGATTGAATGATCGATGAGAAGAAAACACGTTTGAATGAAGAAGCGAGGTGAAAATCTATATTTATTAGAGAACATTATAGAGATATATAACGATGAGTGAAAGAAAAAAAAGGGAGAAGACTAGAAAAATAGGCCGGAGATACTGTGGGAAGGCGAATGATCGAGAGAAAAAGAGAGAGAGGGGGAAGAGAGAATAATGGAAATGGTCTACAGATAGAGATGGGAAGTCTAGACAAAGAATAAGTCTAAAAGCGAACGTGCTCATGAGAAATGGGCTAGAGAGGGAGCGAGTTACAAAGGAAAAGGGTTAGATAATGAGAGCAAGGAAAGTAGAGAATATCTGTTGAGAGAGAAGGATAATAAACAAAGAAAGAAGTAAAAAAAAAAAACAGAGGAGATGGAGAGTTAAAAAATATGTGCTAATGATTACGGCATTTAAGACATTCAACGGAGAGAGAGAGAGCTGGAGAGAGAGAGAGAGAGAGAGAGAGAGAGAGAGAGAGAGAGAGAGAGAGAGAGAGAGAGAGAGAGAGAGAGAGAGAGAGAGCTAGATAGAGAGGGGGGAGCGAGAGACCAGTTTATAGGTCACGTTCGCAGCTAGAAAGTTTAGTAAATGCAATGGTTTCTAGTAAATGCAATGGTTTCTATGATAGACATATTAGGAGATATTCCACTTAATATTATCTACTGCAGAAATATTCTGTTTATACCTCGCAAGTAGAACTTAATATATATATTTTGATGGAACTTAAAATATTTATTTTTTATGAAGAAGTGCTTATTCTTTTACATGCTCCTGTCATTAGACTGCGGATATGTTACGGCCACATATGAACAACGTATTAAAGGGATTAAGTTAATCATAACGACGCCAGGGTTTATTTTTTTCAAGTCTACTACTTGGTTAATCGATGAATATTTTGTCGAGTTGCTATACAACGTGACATAAACAATTATTAAACCTACCTACATACATATACACCTACCTACCTACCTACCTACCTACCTACCTACCTACGTACACACACATACATATATACACACTTAAATATATGCATACACACATACGTACATACACACATACATACATATATACATACAGGCATACAAAGACGAGGTTCTACAGTTCTCGAAAACACGTGGCTGCAGAGTGAACTCCTTATCCACACTAAACATGCTTGCTCCTATCTACATTTGCTGCTCATTTATTTGTGGCGGAAACAATATATATATATACAGCTTTAATATATTTCTGATTCCAACCTGCCTCAAAATGCTTCTGATTCTACTATACGAAGCTGTTTATCTTATTTATCTAAAACCTTCCCCCATAACTTCATATGAAAATCACTCTTTAAATATTCCCAAATACTAGAGAAGTAATATGAAAAACATATTTATTTAAATAATTCCTACACATTCTTGATTATTTAAAGAAAAATATTTGAAAAAACAATAGGCAATCCGGCCTTGCCTCTGTAATAAAAAATTGTTTATTCTAAATTGTTTATACTTATAGAAAAGGCTTGTATCATAAATATATATGGAACTTTATTTTATGTTCTAAAACCATATGAGAAAATCAGATATTTTAGTAAATTCCTCAACATTTGTCATTATCTTCACGATTATAATTTAATCAGAGGCATTTTATATTAGAAATATGGCAACAAAATGGTTTAAAATGTTACAAAATAGCAGAGCAGGGTTACATATTGCACCTATAGTTATGATGACTTCAATACATATTCAGGTTTCTTAAAATTAAGACTGCATTTCTACAGATTATACATATCGTCATTGACATATCGTAATAATTGTTTCTGCTTTTGTCACAAGGCCAGAAATTACCCCAGTGGATTACTGGTGCTTTATTTCATCGACTCCTTAATGACAGTCAAAGTTAACCTTGGCGGATGGTGTGATATCAGCATAGACACTGTTCGTGTTTTAATTAAAGTATTAAACGTACTTTTGATCATTAAAAAGAAAAAAAAACTCTTAAGAGCATCTTCTAAAGCAAGCTTGGTACAAGCATGTTTTCTATTTTAGGAAGACAATAAACAAAGAAAATCACACATCTTAATGGAAATTTTCAGTTTCCTGGTGAGGGAAATGGATAAATCTACCCCTATCGTTAAGAGGAATACGAATAAAGTCTTTAAATGCATACAATTGACATTAAAAAAGGCAATTAGTAGCACAGCAGTATTTTTGGAAAACCAAACAATTTGAGGTCCATTTCTTTATATATAGATAAAAATAATCAATTCTCACTACTACGCAAAGAACATATATGTAATAGTATTATGCAACATGTGTGCTGAAAAGGCAATTATTATTTCTTTCAATGTAGCTGTTGCTCACTAAACTTAAATCAATTGGCCAACCAAAACTAAAGAATTGCGAACACATCATATCTATCTATGCATCTATCTATCTATCTATCTATCTATCTATCTATCTATCTACCGATCTATCTATCTATATGTACACAAATATGCATAGACGCATACACATATACATATAGTACGTATATTGGTCGTCAGTCACTACTGTTTGGCAGAATCAGCCGCTAATTCACCCGGGAAAGATTCTTGGTTCGTATAGCTTCATACATAAGGGAATTGGTGTCTGGTTTGATGCCGTAGTGGGATAAAGAATGGAATAATTTTGGAAATAAATTTTAAATAGTACAATACACCCAAATACATAGACTTATCCATCCTATTGCTTTCGTAAATGTAGTCATAGACCGCGATAATGGTGGAATACAACTTTATTATTTATTCGAATACTGTTTAATGGACACCAAAGAGATGCAACAGGGCCGGTTTACAAGCTGTGTAAACGTAAACACAAGAACGCACATATACGCGTGCACACATACACGCTTACTCACACACACACACACACATTTATATGTATGTATATATATATATATATATATATATATATATATATATAATTATATATATATATAAGTTTATCCCGGGTTCAATCGGGGGTAACCACAGTTAGTAAGGTACTCAATACATAGCAGAGTACAAATATTTAACAAAGTAATGGCTTCTACAGGACTAGAGATGTTTCATTCGGGAGAATGAATATATATAATTGATACCGATTAATCGATATTGTAAAATGGAGCTTACATGATGTAATATAATACACGTGTAAGAATATGGAAAGTATGAATATATTAAGTTTAATTAAATAACTAGGAATTCTTCCTAAGGTGTTTAGAGTGAATAATGTTGCATGTATTTAGGCTTATAGATACACACATAGACACGCATATTTGGTTGACTTAAATCAAGACAATTCAAATATTTAAGCTTAGTTGCTGCAACGTCTGTTCACTTGTTCAGTTGGACAAGATGGTGCATATAACATAAACGTCACAAATGCAATCATACAAACATTTGATATAATAAAAGTAAAATATAATACAATGAAAACCTGAAATGAAGAAAATATACACAATATTTTATGCAATGTTAATAATTGCCGGTTAAAATAATTCTTGCCGGTTAAAATAAAGAGAATAATTAAAAATTAACTAATAATTATTTCTACTTTAGGCACCAGGCCAGCAATTACCCAGTGCATTACTGGTACTTTATTTTATCGACCCCGTAAGGATGAAAGGCAAAGTCAACCTCGGCGGGATTTGAACTCGGATCGTAAAGGGACGTAACTATGCTGGAAAGCATGGTGTCCGACCCTCCACCGATACTGCCAATCCACTGCCAATAATAATTAAAGATTAATTAAAGAGGTTTTCAAGTATTTTCCAGTCAACACAGATTATGTGCCTGCGTGCATGTTTGTGCGTGAGTAGCTCTATGTGTACGTGCTTAAGCCTGTCTATGTGTGTACACATATATGTAGCATATATGTGCTTTGCTGAATTTGTAACAAAGAATGCGGGAAATAACAGTTTAAAATATCATATATAATGTTAATAGTGACTGGAGGTGTGTTGAGACTCTGCACTCATTAAATGAACCAGGTTAAATGTTGCACAAACGTCTGTAACATATTTAATTCCATAGCTCTGAAAATGCGAAGGATGTTGTTTAACCAAGAGAGATGGGAGAATTAGTGTAACATGAGGATGGCGAGAGAGAGAGAGAGAGAGAGAGAGAGAGAGAGAGAGAGAGAGAGAGAGAGAGAGAGAGAGAGAGAGAGAGAGGGAGAGATTTCGTAATATTGTAATATTGGAGTTGCGCAAATTTTTTGTTATATATTACATATTGGTAAAAACGTATCTGAGATAGAATCCAATAGGAAATGTAGAGTTGAATATAAAAGTCTTATATCTTGAGAGACGATGTTTAATTACTATAGATTTCATCTTTGGTGGTTATACCAACTACCGGCAGAATCACTAAATGCAAATACTGCACGCAACTGGTCGCTTAAAATATAGATAATTATATAGAAAGAGCGATAAATATCATGATAAGAGGAGTGAGAGGGATGGATTAAAGATATTTATATATTAAACGACATAGTTAGAGAGAGTTAGTGAAAGAGGGGATTGAGTGAGACTGAAAAAGAAATATAATGTCGAAATACATCGGCCGACTATAAAATTGCTACCAGCAACGAATTTTAAGGGTAATAACTGGGATGACATTTGCAGTAACATAATTTTTGAAATCTTTACACTTAATGTATCGCTGGATATATTCACACACATACACACACACACACATATATATATATATATATATATATATATATATATATATATATATATATATATATATATATGTATACACTTTTATAGAAAGAAGCACGCAAGCTGACGCTTGAAAGTATATGTGTTTTAAATGTGTATATATTTTTGTAGGTGTTAGATCATACACCATACATAAGTCACCAGCACACAAATATGCAATGTGATCTATATTTAAACTATTACATATTTCCGTGTACACATATGCCTTCACCTCTGTCCTATCCGTCACTTTGCGTAGCTGCTATATCTGCACGCAAATAATGTCGAACACACACAGTCGTTCCCTCACGCACAGGCACACTCAAACAGATACATACATAGGTTAGAACACACATATACACTAATGAATGCATAGAATTATTTTGTTGGACAAAACAGTCACAGCGATAGCATTGTCAAACCCTACTTAAACACTCGGTCCAACTCGTTAAGCCTAGTATGCAAGAAATAGCTGCCACGTCTTTCCCAGATTACATTATGTCATAAATAAACGCAGACACTCAAATTAATAATTGTTTCTACTTTTGGCACAAGGCCAGCAATTACCCCCAGTGCATTACTGGTGCTTTATTTTGTCGACCCCGTAAGGATGAAAGGCAAAGTAAACCACGGCCTGATTTGAACTCAAATTAATAATGTAGTCTGAATGAAATTGTGTGAAAAACAAGTGGTTGTCACGACTGGAATTCTGCTGACTCGGTGAGCCTGATCGGAGCTAAGCTTTGGTTAAATTTCTTCATCAACAATAACAAAAATATGGGCAAATTTACATCCATGAATATAAAAGTAGGGTGGGAGTTACATTGTATAATGTAATATAGATTGTACAGCACCCGAGTAGTAGGGTTGTCAAGTGTGGAGTACTGTAGGTGGATTTTCGACCTCACCAATGTTTATCTGAAGCTAAACTAAGACGACAATACACAAAGAAAACACGACGAACGTCACAAATAGTTTTTGATTTAGACAGAAAGCTAGCAATTTAAGAGGAAGGAAAATTCTGTAATACTGACTACAATACTTCAGTGCTTGTTTACTTTATCGACCGAAGGCAAGTTACATGACCTGTCCAAATGCTGCAACTGAGTAGATACCACTTAAGTTTTCACACACGCACAGAGATACATACAAACACATTAATACAATTGTTAGATTATCACATTACACCGATCCCGCTTCACCATGACGGTTAACCGTTTCTCAATGCCTTTTAAACGCATAAGATTATAAGAGAAAACCCCTGGACGGGACGCCAATCCGTTACACGACTAACTCCCAGCTGCTGCTAATCAACTGGAGCCTCATCTATACTTTAACTGAATAGTTATGGCACATGTTCTAATGGTTACGTTGGTGGCCTCGTGATCATAAGAATGGGGTTTCGATTCGAAAGCGATTGAGGTACGTGTTGTGTCTTTGAGCAATATATTGCTTTAGATTCTAAAGCAAAATATTGCTCGAAGACACAACACGTACGTCAATCGTTTTCGAATTGAAACCACATTCTTATGATCACGAGGCCACCAACGAAACCATTAGAACATGTGCCATAACTATTCAGTTGTAT
>OZ024750.1:20750236-20780236 GCA_964016885.1 Eledone cirrhosa | reverse complement strand
GTATTACTGTTGTTGTTGTTTTAGGGTCGGTGTTGTTGTTGTTGATAGTGGTGGTGGCTGTATTTTATGTTTTAGTATTACTGTTGTTTTGTGGTTGGCGTTAGTGGTTTACTTCTAACTGCTAATATTACTATTTTTTATGTTGCTATTGTTGTTGTTTTATGGTTGGTGTTGTTGTTGTGGTTGTTGTTGCTGTCGGTGGTGGTTTTATTTTATCTGTTAGTATTACTGTTGCTGTTTTTGAGGTTATTGTTGTTGTGGTTGGTGATGGTGGTTTAGTTTTAACTGTTAGTATTACTGTTGTTTTTAATAGTATTATTATTGCTGTTGGTGGTGGTGATGATGATAGTGGTGGCTGTGTTGTAAACGTTGATTTATTGTTTTGCAGGGTGGTACAGTTTTTGGTGGACTTATCCGTGGTGCTGATAATGCTTTTGATGATGTTTGTCTTCTTGACGTTTGTTGTTGTTGTTGCTATTGTTGTTGATATTGATATGTCGATGTTGTTGATGTTATTGATGATGTCGTTGAGGTTTTGTTGACGTTGGTAGTTGTACTGGTAATATTTGTGTTGATATTTACTTAGTAGTAGTAGTAATAGTAATAGTAGTGGTAGTAGTAGTAGTAGTAGTTTTAGTAGTAATGTTAGTAGTAGTTATAGCAGTAGTAGTTATAGTAGTGGTAGTAACAGAAGTAGTAGTAACAGTAGTAGTAGTAATAACAGTAGTAGTAGTAGTAGTGGTAGTAGTAGTAGTAGTAACAGTAGTAGTAGCAGTAATAGTAGTAGTAGTAGTAGTAGTAGTAGTAGCAGTAATAGTAGTAGTAGTAGTAGTAGTAGTAGTAGTAGTAGTAGTAGTAGTAGCAGGAGTAGCAATAGTAGCAGTAATAGCAGCACTTGAGTAGTAGTAGTAGTAGTAGTAGTAGTAGTAGCAACAGTAGTAGTAGTAGCAGCAATAGCAGCACTAGTAGTAGTAGTAGTATTGCGTTGATTGCTGTGTTTTAACCCTAGGTCAGCCCCAATCAACCAGACCTTTGATCAGTAGTATTCAAGTCACAGCCATCACATTAATGTAGAATTATGCCGGATTACATTTTGCTTATTTGTTTTCTAACTTACGGCGGGAAGAGTCGAATAATTTGAGGGAATTCGCTGCTATTTCTAGCCAAAGAGTAGAGATGCCCCCTTCGTTGTCTCGTCGTTTTGTAGTTGTTAAGTTGTAACAACGTTTAATGATCCAGCTGCTGTTATATTTGTTATAGTAGTAGTAGTAGTAGTAGTAGTAGTAGTAGTAGTAGTAGTAGTAGTAATTTTTATTTTAGTAGTAGTTATTGTTTGACAGTCCTTATTGTTGCAAGAGTAGTAGTAGTAGTAGTAGTAGTAGTAGTAGTAGTAGTAGTAGTAGTAGTAGTAGTAGTAGTGATAGTAGTAGTGATAGTAGTAGTGATAATGATAGCAGTAACAGTAGTGATTCTAGTAGTAGTATTTAATAGTCGTTGCTGTAGTATCAATAATGGTATTAGTAGTAGTAGTAACGATAGTAGTAATAGTAATAGTAATATTAGTAGTAGCAGTGGTAACAATTGTAGTAGTAGCAGTAGTAGTAATGATAGTAGTAGTAGCAGCAGTAGTAGTAATGATAGTAGTATTACTAGTAGTAGTAGTAGTAGTGATGATGATAGTAGTAGTAGTAGTAGTAATAGTAGTAGCAATGATAGTAGTAGTAGTAATGACAGTAGTAGTAGTAGTAGTAGTAGTAGTAGTAGTAGTAGTAGTAGTAGTAGTAGCAGTGATGGTAGTAGTAGTAGTAGTAGTAGTAGTAGTAGCAGTGATGGTAGTAGTAGTAGTAGTAGTAATAGTAGTAGCAGTGATAGTAGTAATAGTCACTATTTTAAAAATTATTGCTGTTGTTTATAACCACGTCCACCCTGATCGCAATAGACCCATGATAAAAGGCATTCCAGCCGTGACCAACCAGATTTTTTAACCTTACAATGACTATAGATTAATGATCCTTTTTGTATTTTATTGTTAAACAATGAAGTGAAGACACATACGTGGTTTTACGAAACATTTAGTTGCTATTTCTGGCACATCGAGATACCACATATGGGGCTTCCCCTGCTTTGACCCATGTTGTTATTGGGAATAACTGTTAATGATTTAGGTGTAGTTGTTACAGGAACTGTGTGTGTGTGTATGCGTGTGGATTGGTGTGTATGTGTGTATGTGCGTGATGATTGAACTGTTGTTTCTAGCAAGTCAGACAACCTGTTCTAGGCAGCCACTGTGTTGTGTGTGTGTGTGTGTGTGTGTGTGTGTGTAGTGTGTGTGTGTGCGTGTGTGTGTGTGCGTGATTAACGGATAATTGAACTGATGTTTCTAGCAGTCAGACAACCTGTTCTAGGCAGCCAATGTGTTGTGTGTGTGTTGTGTGGGTGTGTGTGTGTGCGTGTTTTATGTGTGTGTGTGTATGTGCGTGATTTACGGGTGATTGAACTGATGTTTCTAGCAGGTCAGACAAACTGTTCTAGGCACCCACTGTATTATGTGTGAGTGGTGTGTGTTTGTGCGTGTGTGTGCGGTTGTGGTTGTGTGTGTGCATGTGTTCGTGTGTGTATGTTTGTGTATGTGTGTTTGTATGTGTGTATGTGCGTGATTTACGGGTGACTGAACTGTTGTTTCTGGCAGGTCAGACGACCTGTTCTAGACAACCGCTGTGTTGTTTCGTGCTGTAGGCTTTGTTATTGGTAGTGAGGGGAAAATATGTCACCATTGGTTGTTGTTTGTGCTACTGTTGTTGTTAATGTTGTTATTGTAGTATTTTTATTTTACTCATGTTGACACTCCTACATTTCTTACTGATTGTTTTTACTTTAGGCACAAGGGCAGCCACCTCCATTGTATTACTGGTACTTTATTTTATCGACCCCGTAGTGATGAAAGACAAAGCGAAACTCGGCGGAATTTGAACTCAGAACGTAAAGGTCCATAACTCTATGCTGCAAAGCATTGTCTCTGACGCTGTAAGGCCAGCCATTACCCCAGTACATTACTGGTGCTTTATTTTATCGACCCCGTAAGGATGAAAGGCAAGGCTAACCTCGGCGGGATTTGAACTCAGAAGGTAAAAGTCCATAACTCTATGCTGCAAAGCATTGTGTCTGATGCTCTACCGTTAATAGATTTTTCTACTTTTGGCAAAGGCCAGCAAATACTCCATTGCATTACTGGTACTTTATGTTATCGACCCCGTAAGGATGGAAGGCAAAGTTAACCTCGGCGGGATTTGAACTCAGAACGTAAAGGTCCATAACTCTATGCTGCAAAGCATTGTGTTTGATGCTCTACCGTTAATAGATTTTTCTACTTTTGGCAAAGGCCAGCAAATACTCCATTGCATTACTGGTACTTTATGTTATCGACCCCGTAAGGATGGAAGGCAAAGTTAACCTCGGCGGGATTTGAACTCAGAACGTAAAGGTCCATAACTCTATGCTGCAAAGCATTGTGTCTGATGCTCTACCGTTAATAGATTTTTCTACTTTTGGCAAAGGCCAGCAAATACTCTATTGCATTACTGGTACTTTATGTTATCGACCCCGTAAGGATGGAAGGCAAAGTTAACCTCGGCGGGATTTGAACTCAGAACGTAAAGGTCCATAACTCTATGCTGCAAAGCATTGTGTCTGATGCTCTACCGTTAATAAATCTTTCTACTTTTAACATAAGGCTAGCAATTACTTCAGTGCATTATTGGTACTTTATTTTATCGACCCCGTAAGGATGAAAAGCAAAGTTAACCTCTGCAGGATTTGAACGTAAAGGTCCATAACTCTATGCTGCAAAGCATTGTATCTGACGATCTACCGTTAATAGTGTTGATGCCTATGATAATTGTTTCCACGTTTGGCACAAGGCCAGCAATTTCTCAGTGTATTACTGGTACTTTATATTATCGACCCCGTAAGGATGAAAGGCAAATTTAACCTCGGCGGGATTTGATGTCTACGATAATGCCGTTCCCTTTTAATTGCAATGCCTTGTTATTGTTGCAGTTATTGTTGTTCCTGTTGTTCCTTTGCGGATTGTTGTTGTTATCGTCGCTGTTATTGTTGTGAATATAAATGTTGTTATTGTTCGTATTCTTGCTATTAATGCTGCTAATATTGTTCTTACTTTTAACTTTCGTTTTTCTTCTTCTTCTTAATCATTTTTCCTTGCTAGAGTTTCTGTAATGTGCATGTTTGTGCGTGTGAAGAAGAGCACACGTATGTGTGAGTGCGTATGTATGTACATGCCAGAGAGAGAGAGGGAGAGAGAGCGAGAGTGAAAGAAGAGAGAGAGCGAGAGTGAAAGAAAGTGAAAGAGAGAGAAAGGACAGAGTAAATGCCAGACTATATATATATATATATATATATATATATATCTTTATATATATAAAATATATATAATATATATAAAATATATATAATATATATATAAAATATATATAAAATATATATAATATATATATAAAATATATATAAAATATATATACATATATATATAAAGCTTCCACTTTTATTATATGTATATATATATATATATATATATATATATATATACACGTATTACTCTTTTTTGTACACATGCCAATACATGCACTACATGAAATCATATATTCACACGTGCGAACGCGTATACACTTGCTTCAAAAAGCGACATGCATGTGTGTTTAACTATATATATATATATATATGTGTGTGCGTGTATGTGTATGTGTATGTGTATGCGTGCGTGCATGTGTATATACACACGGTTAGATTAAATACACTGTATAACGCACAGTGCTAGCATTATGTGTACCATTCTTCTGCTGCTGTTGTAGTTTTTACCCCTGCTTCTAAAAGCCTCTTTCTTTTTTTCCCTCTCTCCCAAACTTTCTCAATGTTTCTATCTATCTCTCCTTTATTCTTAATTTTCACCCCTTTTTATTCAAGATAAATCTTTTATTCTGTCTTTCTTCTTGATCCACAGACATTCTTTGCCAGCTTTTCTCTCTCGTTTCCTCTCTCCTTGAGACACAGAAACTCTCCCATACTCTCCTCACTTTCATCATCACGTACTGTTATCACCACCTCACAATCTATCATTCCTTTTCTCTTAGCCTCATTGATTCACATATAATCTCTCTCTCCCTCTTGCTGTCACACTTTCTCTTTTATTTATTTCCCCCTCTCTCCCCTTCATTCACAGACATTATTTCCTCTCTATCACACTTTCCTCTCTTTTAATTCATTCACACATGTCGTCCCGCCTCTTCCCATCACCACCTACTATCCCCACCCACCACACTTTCTCACAATCTATCATTCTTTTATGTTATTTATTGATATTTTCTTTCTTGTTCTAGTAAATATTGTCGCATGTCGTTTCACATACAATGGTATAGTTCTGACTGTTGTTGTTACTGTTATGTGACTGCTACTGTTGTTATTGTTGTTATTCGCGTCCCTGTTAATCGTGTTGTGAATAAGTTCTGACTGTTGTTGTTACTGTTATGTTACTGCTACTGTTGTTTTTATTGTTGTTATTCGTGTTGTTGGTATTGATGGTGTTGTGAAATAGTTCTGACTGTTGTTGTAACTGCTATATTACCACAACTGTTGTTGTTACTGTTGTTATTCCTGTTCCTGGTAATGGTGGTGTTGTGAAATAGTTACGACTGTTGTTGTTACTGTTATATTACCGCAACTGTTGTTGTTACTGTTGTTATTCCTGTTCCTGTTAATCGTGTTGTTGTGAATAAGTTCTGACTGTTGTTGTTACTGTTATATTACCGCAACTGTTGTTGTTACTGTTGTTATTCCTGTTCCTGGTAATGGTGGTGTTGTGAAATAGTTACGACTGTTGTTGTTACTGTTATGTTACCGCAACTGTTGTTGTAACTGTTGTTATTCCTGTTAATGGTGGTGTTGTGAAATAGTTACGACTGCTGTTGTTACTGTTATGTTACCGCAACTGTTGTTGTTATGTTGTTATTCCTGTTAATGGTGGTGTTGTGAAATAGTTACGACTGCTGTTGTTACTGTTATGTTACCGCAACTGTTGTTGTTACTGTTGTTATTCCTGTTCCTGGTAATGGTGGTGTTGTGAAATAGTTACGACTGTTGTTGTTACTGTTATGTTACCGCAACTGTTGTTGTTACTGTTGTTATTCCTGTTAATGGTGGTGTTGTGAAATAGTTACGACTGCTGTTGTTACTGTTATGTTACCGCAACTGCTGTTGTTATGTTGTTATTCCTGTTAATGGTGGTGTTGTGAAATAGTTACGACTGCTGTTGTTACTGTTATGTTACCGCAACTGTTGTTGTTACTGTTGTTATTCCTGTTAATGGTGGTGTTGTGAAATAGTTACGACTGCTGTTGTTACTGTTATGTTACCGCAACTGTTGTTGTTACTGTTGTTATTCCTGTTAATGGTGGTGTTGTGAAATAGTTACGACTGCTGTTGTTACTGTTATGTTACCGCAACTGTTGTTGTTACTGTTGTTATTCCTGTTAATGGTGGTGTTGTGAAATAGTTACGACTGCTGTTGTTACTGTTATGTTACCGCAACTGTTGTTGTTACTGTTGTTATTCCTGTTAATGGTGGTGTTGTGAAATAGTTACGACTGCTGTTGTTACTGTTATATTACCGCAACTGTTGTTGTTACTGTTGTTATTCCTGTTCCTGGTGTTGTTGTGAAATAGTTACGACTGTTGTTGTTTCTGTTATGTTACCGCAGCTGTTGTTGTTATGTTGTTATTCCTGTTCCTGGTAATGGTGGTGTTGTGAAATAGTTACGACTGTTGTTGTTACTGTTATATTACTGCAACTGTTGTTGTTACTGTTGTTATTCCTGTTCCTGGTAATGGTGGTGTTGTGAAATAGTTACGACAATAGCGAGTCAAAAGTGTGCAAGAAAGAAAAAAGAACTTATACCCGCCAGTTGACATTCACTGGAATCATGCGCTTAAATTTGAACTCAATATTTTTTTTTTCTTTTTGAAGATGTGATTAATGGTCGCGTATTGAACAGCGGCCCCTCATTTATTCTTGTCAGTCTGAATAACTTGTGTTACTCATAACGTGTGTTCCCCTACGCTCAGGCTGTAGACTAATCTATAATCCTGATCTTATCTTTAGAGGCTGGATCGCTGCAATATGTAGTGGCATCTGCACGATGATCAATGTAAATGACCACCTATTGGAACTGATTCAAATAACATGATCAGTCCATCAAGAACTCCCTCTCTCTCCTCTTGTTTTTGTACGTACTGATTATTGAGCCAGAATCATGGAAGAGCTGTCAGCATATGCGGACGACCGTTATGGTGTCGATCACGTCGGAAATCGAGGTGGTAGGCAACTACTTAGAGGAACATAACATTTTGAAACGGGGAGAAATCAATCCAAGTAGGTCGGTGTGTTTGGAGGTCGCTTCCTCTATTACTGACTAACCTTCGTGACTTCCCCCGATCTGTGCCTCACTAGATTGAAGCGCTTGTTCTTTCCTTTCTTGTAGAATGAATAGGATTCACGGCTGAAGCGGTCCATCTGCTACCAACACCCTTTACGGAGAGTGCTGCGCGTGTCATATCTTAGGATGTGAAAACATGCACTGAAGTTACGTTATCTCCAGATATTCATAAACAGTGAATATGGGCGGTCACCCGTCGCCATGCAGGTTTTGCCGCCTCTTGTCTTTTTAAGAGAGCTGCAATCAAGTGAAGATCGAGATTGAATACCTTGCATCTGGAATGTTGTCAAGTACTCACATTCCTCTACCAATCGGGGAATGCGGTAAGTGGAAATTCCACTCTAGCGACGACAATCTAGCCAGTCTGATCCGTAGGACGTTTGAGCGAGGGACTAAAGACAAGTTCTAGAAATTCTGGCTTGGCAGTGCTACCGTGGAACAGTGCCGGTTGGAGAGAAAGTGCTGTCATGCGGAGATCTCTGAGATGCGTGCATTGTGACGAGAATGATTTACACGCAGCCGTCGAGTGACTGGCTATTGCTGGCTTGTGGAGTTTTTTTTTTCGAACAGCTACTGTTGGTTGTAGGTCAGGTCCTTTTTTACACCTCTGACTCGTGGCTGTGACGAAAGTGGTTGTGTGGTGGACACAACTGAAAAGATTGAAGACAAACGCTCTCCACTCTTGCAAAGCCCTCATCAACTTTCTCAAGTTCCACTTAGGATGTTGAGTGTGGATGAAAAGTGCTGCCTCCAGTACATCTGTTAAAAGATGGGTGAATATAGAGAGGAAGGTCATAGTAAATGGGTCTACACCAACCACTTGTTGGCTGGAGAGTTTAAAGTGGTGAGGAGTTTCATCCGATGATGCTGTTGGAGATTAAATTGGTTCAAGATATGTATGTTTCCTAAGCTACTCCTGAATATATCTTCCATTGGGAAATGTTATTGTTAATTCTTTGTTGTATCAGTTATCTTTTTTAACACGTATAATGTTAATAGTCACTATTCTTGTTTTTAGTAGCCAGTAAAGAAATAATTGTTTCTACTTTTGGCCCAAACCCAGCAATTATTTCAGTGTATTACTGATACTTTATTTTATCGACCCCGTAAGGATGAAAGGCAAGGTTAACCTTGGTGGGATTTGAACTCAGATCATAAAGGACCGGAACCCATGATACAAAGCATGGTGTCCGACTTTCTACCGATGCTGCCAATCCACCTAATAATAATTAGTAGTAATAGTAGGGCGATGAATTGGCAGTATCGGTAGAGCGTCGGATAACATGCTTCGTGACAGAGATTTATGGCACTTTACGTTTGGATTTCGAATACCACCGAGGTTAACTTTGCCTTTCATGCTTACGGGGTCAATAAAATAAAGTACCAGTAATTCACTGGAACGATATAATCGTCTTTCCCTTTCCCCAAAATTGCTGGCCACGTGCCTATATAAGAAATCAAGCGTCGGACACCATGCTTTGCAGCATAGAGTTACGGCACTTTATGATCCGAGTTCAAATCCTGCAGTGGTTAACTTTACCTTTCATCCTTATGGGGTCGATAAAATAAAGCAGCATTAAGGCACTGGGGTCGATTTAATCGACTTTCGCCTCTCCCAAAATTGCTGGCCTTGTGCCTATATAAGAAACCATTATTGTTATCATTAGTAGCAAAGAGTTACGGCCCTTTATGGTCTGAGTTCAAATCCCGCCAAGGATAACATTGCCTTTCATCCTTATGGGGGTCGTTAAAATAAAGTACCAGTAATACACTGGGATAATTGCTGGCCTTGTGCCAAAAGTGGAAACAATTATTATCATTAGTGGTAGTAGCAGCAGCAGCAACAGCAGTAGCAGAAACATCAGCAGCATCATACTACTAGAGTTTGAATGTTACTATCTACATATAGTCGCTAATCGACATTATTTGACTTCTCGCTCTCTCGATATTTCCCATTCTGCCTCTGTCTGAATATTACTATATATATATATATATATATATATATATATATATATATAGGAACGAGTAGGGGTGCTACTCGTTCCTATTACCCACTCTACTACCCTAAGATTTGTGTACTTTGGTGCGTTATGGGCCACCTGGTTCCTTACCACATTTCCTTCGTTATATATATATATATATGTGTGTATATATATGCAAACACATATGCATATGCATGTATTCACATCTATACACTCACACGCAGACACACAATTATATACAATCATATTCACATATATCCCTATATATAAGCATACGAACGTATGTATATACGTTCATATATATATATATACATACGCATTAATACACATTCATACATATACAGAGAGAGAGAGAGGGAGAGAGAGGGAGAGAGGGAAAGAGAGAGAGAGAGAGATGTGCGCATCCAAACTTACAGGCATACACAAACACACACACACACACACATATGTATGTATATGCGTGTGTGTAAATACATACGCATTTTTCTTCACGTATAATTTTCTTCGATTTGTTTTGTTTCTACATCTCCGTTTTTCTTTTTAGTTCTACAATTATGCGTTTACCATATTGAAAGATCTGAGAAAAGTTTAATCTTTGGAACGTTCTCAGCTACTTGTTCAGTTCCTAATACTACTGCATCTACGGTTGCTATTGGTGCTGCTCACATTGTTTTTTTCTCTGATACCACTATAACTACTGCTGCCGTTGAGGCTGCAAAGAAAACAAATTGATTCTCTTTTCAATGAAGAAAACTTTACGTAGTCATTGCTTTCATCCTTTCGAGATCGATGAATAAACTACCAGTCAGATACGTTGGTTGATTCTTTCTGTGTGTACGTTGTGTGAATGTGTGTATGGTGAGAGCGAGAAAGAAAGTGAATGAGGGAGAGGAATATCGGGTATGTTCTCGCCTGGATAAAGAAGGACTCCACCAGGCTTTAAATGTGCACGGCACCTGTGTGTCTTGATCTTACCCCTTCGATGCTATGTGGAGTTAATGAACTGTTCTTTTGCTTCACCATATTAAAATATCGCAGTTAAAATGTTAATCTTTGGAACATTATCAGCTACATTTTCTGTTAGTAATACTACAGCCTTTTCCACTACTGCTGCTTTTCTTCTGATAGTGACTATAACTACTGCTCTTTTGCTACTCAGTTGCAATTTTTACACTGAGGGAGTTATCACTGTATCTCGTGTTGCTATCGCTGCGGCGAGTACAACATGTGTTGCTTCGACTCTCAAAGAAGAGACTCCTACATGGTCGTTTCGAATTTTTACAACATTTTTTCGGAAATAAACGGTGATCGACCGGCAGAATGTGGAGATAGTCGCACAAAATAGTCAAATTTGCCAGTCACCTACCCGGGGTCGATAAATAACTAGTCCCGTGCTGGGTCTGTGATCGATTTACTTTACCCTTTGCGCCTTAATTAAAAATCATTATCTAAGTGAAGTGTAGTGACAATGACTATCTTTAGGGATTTCGAGACAGGAGGGGGGAATATAGGTAGAATTTATGGTATCTTTCTTTTCGAAGACTGTTCCAAATTCATGTAACTAGATGGACTCTTCAAGGGCCAGGTGGATTTGGGTACTAGCCTCGTTAATAGATTAAGCATAACCCCCAAGCTGAATCGCGGTGTGATTGGAATTAGAACGTGACACGTATTGCGACTAGTATCTTCGAGACTAGAATAGTGTATAGATGTATCCGAACACCTGAAACCTGTCCCAAATGCTTGAACAAGAGATAATTTCGCAAAAACTCACCCAAGAGCCAGTTTGTGTTAAATATGGAAACGGATTGTATCTAAAACCTATCTAGGGCCACAGAAGCATTTTATCTTAGGACAGAGAAAGGACTAATGCCACGAGTTACATTGTCTTATACTGTATTCATTCCATTTGACTTCAAAAGATTAAATACAAATTTATCATATTTTCATCGTTTAAATTTTATGTTTTGTTGAATATTTTGGTCCTGAATCATCGAGTCACAGTTCGATCCCACGTTGGACAAGTGTCTTTAAAGGTATTTCCGGTGTGACTAACAATTTTTGATTGAATTTAAATAGACGGAAACCGTGTGGAAGCCCGTTGGATGTATTGTATAGTTAATTGTTTCAATCTAATTCTGTCTGAGAATTCTGTGAAGTCTAAAAGTTCATGTGGAACTCTTAACTCTTTATGTTAATTTGCAAGTCGGACTTTCAATTCATCCAACAATAGAAATACTCGTCGCTGAAACCGACGGCGAATCTTCAATAACACGAATTAAGTTTTAAAGTAATCAAGGAAAAGATTAACTCACTAAACTCTCTCGAAATTATCTCAGCACACGGTAATGACACAAACCTGAAAGATCTGTCAAAATAGCAGGCATCGATCATCGGGTGTATAACTTTCAAATAACGTCGTCGTAAGATAACTACCTACTAGATGATGAAGAACAAAGTTTACTAATCGATTACACACAAACAATAAAACTGCGAGAGAGACACGAAAATAAGTGACATTTATTGAGATTGAAAATCCAATCTTGCCATCGACATATGATGTAGCTTTAAAAGTAACCAACGCTACAGAAAACATTATAATCTACCCTAAAACATTTATCTTTTGATTTGCAAAGAATTCGGTGTCAACCTCCTGTAATGTGTGTCTGAAATAAATGGGTTAATCGCATTCTGAAATGCCGAGTGATCAATTCAACTGTGTTGGTACTAGGTCGTTGCTACATATACAGCTAGCTGAACACGTAGAATCTACCAACGTTTATTGACAACAAAAATTCACACAAAATACTCAGCAAATATAAATACTTTTCAGTTGAGAGAAACATAATTTCTAAAAAATATAATATGTCAATTATGCCAATAACCATACTAGAAATAATAGACTAACCTCCCTCAAAAAAGTCTTTAGAAAGAAAGGCGCATTGAATAATGTAGCCAGGGGTATTTTTTAACCAAAAACGTGAGAATGCGATCTACATAGATGATAATCATTTCTTCACCCATGTATGTACTCAGGACATATTTGAATATTTGAAATTCAATACCACCAACACATTTCGAATCTGAACTAAACATTCCCAGTCTACCAGTAATTTTCCCAGAAGTCATACGTAGACCTCCATAGTCTAACTACTGCAAGTATTTTCCCACCGCCAACTCTTAAAAATACTTTCTAAAATTTGTTCAGTGTACATATATGCAAACATTTCTGTATGTTGAAGAAGTGTAACACAGCCATAACATGGTATTAAACATGAGCTGATAAAAAAACTTAAACTAATAAAGATTAACAGTATTTTAAGACTTTAAAACATATATATACTAGATAAAGTTATCACGAACAGCAACACAACCTGATTCAGAACAGAAATATATATTTCTGCAATAGAGCAACTGTTTATGCACAACATATTAATTAAAACAAGCCATGTTGCATAGCTCCTTAGACTGCCCTCGGAGTTCATAGAATTATGAGTCTAATTTAGAATTGACGAGAATTTAAAGGTGGACAAACCTTCAAAAAATATTTAGCAATTTTGATGTGAAAACATCTTTGGTAATTTTATGTAAAATTGATCAAACGTTTCTTTACCTTTGCAGTTGAAGAGATCTTGAAATGTGTTTTGCTCGATTGTGACATATTCCTTTTGTGACGCAAACTAATATATTTCATGAAACACTACCAGTCACAAGGTAACGGTTTCGAATTTTGCCTGTGACTAAGAATCTGTTATTCAATAAATGTATTCGAAGATACATATTAACTCGAACCCCATTTATTCATAATAGTGAGAGAGATGTGGACGACGAGAGAGATGGAGTTAGGGTTTTCCGTGGTAGTTAGGGTTTTCCGTGTTCGGACTTGGTATGCAATAGCTACTGACACTTTTCTATTATCAACTAATATTGCAGTTTCAAATATGTAGTCATTTCACTATTTGTAGAGGCACCATGAAATTATAATTAATTTGCATATCTAACAATACCTAACATTAGGCATAGTGGCAAAATTATTGTCCGAAAAGTACACGTAATTTGACCAATCACACTCAATTTCAGTATATACAAAGCGTCAATAATTATCTTGAAATCAAAGCCAAATATTAATAATTAAACTTTCCCTAATTTGAATTTTAAGAGGGTGGGGACAATACTTGTAGCCTTAACAGAAAATGATATACTGAAGTAAATTTATAATAATGTACACAAAGATATAATGATTTATCGTATAGGCACAGGGCCAATAATTTGTGTGTGTGTGTGGGGGGGGTCGATTAATTCGACCACAGCACGTTACTGATGCTTTATTTTATCGACCCCGTATGGGTGAAAGGCAAAGTTAACCCCGGTGGAATCTAATCTCAGGCCGTAACTCTATTATACAAGGTAGGGTGTCCGACTCTCTACCGATACTGCCAATCCAACACCCTATGTACACAAAGATATAATAACAGAAACAAAACTGCAAAATAGGGTGGGGTGTCTGGATCTATGTAACACTTCCATTACCTTATTTCTTATGAAACATACCGCCTACGTCTTCAAATAATTTTGCAACTAAGCAAGAGTTGGATTTAATATTATACAATTCTGATTATAGGGACGATGGTTCGAGCATATTTAACGAACAACTTTATATAAACTTAGGATTGAAGATATTTTAAATAAATATAAATTTTTTATAACAAACAACATTTAATCATAGAATCATGGACGGCTCCAGGCGGTTTTATTATCAAAAGGGTCTATAGGTGTAATGGTTAAAGATATGAAAGGGAATGTTTCTTAAAGAAATTTAGCTACACTATTTATTTTATTACAAAATTATTTGAAAAATATATTGCAGAAATTCTAAAGTATTAAAGAAAAGCATAAAATTTAGATTAATACTGATGAATAATTAATTAATGTCAATTAATAATTATTATTAAAGATATTAATTTAGTATGTTCTATGTACATATTAGAGTGCATTGTATTAAAGTAGGCTACTTCAGGCGTAATGAATTGGCTTTAATTTAAATCGTCAAGGGCATAGTGCATATAGTATGAAATAAAGAAGCCTTTCTAATTACTAAAAATAAATATTAAGCTAAATATTAATTAGAGAAGGTTCTAGATTCAGAAAGTATCTAAAAGAACATGCAAGTGTGTAAGTACGTTTAAAGAAACCTTAAAGGATGAAAGAGTAGAAATTAAAAAAAAAATGTGAATGAGAGATTTAATTAGTTTGAATCTTATGAATATGAAAGCATATCCTTAAATAATTATTATCAGATATGAGCTACATAATAATATCACTTAATTCTTTGAAGATGATTTTATGGAGGGTGTATGTATATATATGAAGTTAAAAACAAAACAGCTTCAATATTTTGACAGTAAAGAGACTGGCAACAGTGAGCCTCGCGAGATGGAATGGCTCTTCCAGCACCTCGTCCGGGGAAACGCCTTCGCCATTCTGTCCGCCGGGGCTGTGGGGCGGCCAGCACATGTAACCCGATTTGCTCACGATACAGAGTGATGAGGAGGGTGAGAGAGATGGAGGCGATGGCAGTAGGAGTTCAGCTCTTCCGTGTTCGATGTGGATCATGTGATATTTTTTCGAGAAATCTGTAGTTCACATGATATGTTTATATTTAGCACAATATGTGAAAGGAGTCTAGGCCATTTTCAACAATTTTACTTAACGAATGTTATATAATATAGAATACTCTTTGAAGGTTTTTAGATAAATATAATTAGATTATTCCTCTATTCATTCATTCATTCATTCATGTCATTCTTCATATTCTTCCTTCAACAACCTACTGGGGAGACAACAGAACGGCGTGGGTGTGAAGTAGGGAAACGACAGTAGTGTGTATATAAATAGGTTGAAAGAGACGGATGAAAAGAGATAGAGATTGAAACCAAGAGAGAAGTTACGAGAGGAGGCTCGTCGTTGGCGTATTGTCTATTTTTAGATAGAGGTTAGAGAGGCCTGTGTTGGCTAAAGAAATTATAATCAACAATAGAGACATGGATACATCCTTTCCACGGCAGCTAACTACTGAAGATCACAATGATTTTAACGCTTTAAAGTTACTATCGTTCTCACCAGTACACACAGGATGGCAAACGAATAGTTAAATTGCGGTAAATAGGGCAGACTGAGGCTTTACGACATAATTACGAGTACGTAAAACCGAGGTGCTGTTAATTGTGTTTGTAGACAAAACATATTATTTTATCGGTAGAGGGTCGGACGCCATGCTTACCAGCATAGTTACGTCCCTTTACGATCGGAGTTCAAATCCTGCCGCGGTTGACTTTGCCTTTCATCCTTACGGGGTCGAGAAAATAAAGTACCAGTAATGCACTGTGTAATTGCTGGCCTTGTGCCTAACGTAGAAACAATTATTTATTTACAGAAAAATAACACACACACGTAAGCACCCCGCTCCATATATATAAGCCAATATGTTTGTGAATAATGTTTGTATCTGTGGTTCGACCCAAAAAGAACGATAGCATAACATCAGACATGAAAGAATAAGTGCTAGAATTGATATGATCCACTACATCACGGTGTGGCCCCAGCGTTGCCGCAATCTACTGCTGAGTGAAACAAATAAAAAGAAAGGGGCGTATCTATGTATGTATGTATATATATATATATATATATATATATATATATATATATATATATATGTGTGTATATATATATATATATATGTGTGTGTGTGTGTGTGTGTGTGTTGTCTTTACTATTTCCCACAAACAGTTTATCTTCTCATCTGTCCAACATCCCATTTTGCTGCTGATGCCACTGTCACCATTGTCAAATCGCTTCCTGTTTCCCTCCTTCCCTCTATCTCTTTCCTACTGTGTGTGTGTGTATATATATATATATATTATATATATATATATATATATATATATATATATATATATATATTTATGTATATATACTTCTGTTTCCTTGTTTCTTTCACACTAAGTTTCCCTCTCTTTCTCTTTCTTTCTTCACCACTGCTCGCCACTTTTATGTCTGTTAGTGTGCTCACATATACTACACACACAAATATAAACATATGGATTAGAGCAATGACTCTTTACTTATACATACACAGTCACGGATGCAAAAACAATTATCATGTTTACAGTTACTTTCTCACACACAAACACATACTCTGCCACACACAGAAAGACATACAGTAACACACACATGCATATATCTAACTGTCCGTTTCTCAGTCCTTTTCTCCATCTGTCTTTCTGTCTATCTTTCTATTTTATCTATGTGTCTATATCTTTCTATCCCCTTTTCACTACCTCTAGACTTGTTTCCCTGCTCGTGTGTGTGTTTATATATCTCTATTATGTAACAAACTTGAGATATAAATACAAAATTCCAATGAGTGGATATAAGACATATGTGCCGGGAGGAATATTCCCTAATACTGAATTTTTCAAAAATTTATCAATGTTCTAATGACATTATTGATAAAGAAAGAATAAACAAGGCAAAATTACTGATTAACATATATAAACCACGTTTAAATATTCAGAAATAATATTTTGTCAAGAGCTCACGTCCCAAGACTTTTGACTATCAGAGCGCCGTACGATAAATCAAAGATCAAATCCTATTCATTTATAATAATTGTTTTTACTTTTGGCCCAAGGCCAGCAATTCTCCCAGTGTATTACTGGTACTTTATTTTATCGACCCCGTAAGGATGAAAGGCAAAGTTAACTTCGGTGGGATTTGAACTTAGACCATAAAGGGCCATAACACTTTGCTGCAAAGCATGGCCTCCGACCCTCTACCGATAATGCCAAATAACCTATAAATAGCTAAATGCAGAAATACCCTCTTAATCCAAAGAACACCGAAATCTATACACACAGGTCACTAAATGTAGCTATTCTAATAAAGGTCAAAATAAAAATAAACCTCTTACAATAATATCCAATTATAAAAAGTAAAACACTAGCAAGGTCAATAAACAGTATTGACGAATAAAGATATGCATACTGTAATTCAAATCCTCGAGTTAGAAAATGCAATCGACCAAACTGTAGAGTATGTTCCTATCTATTAATGATATATTTTTATATATGTGCATATGTTCATATGTACATTTATATCACAGCTACCCTATAGCAGATGTCATAGCAGAGACATGATAACAGTTTTAAAAATTCATAGCGAGACTTGCATGTTTATCATCTATAAAGGTATCATATATACATTTATGTATATGTATTTTCTATATAGCGTGGTTTTTTGAGTCGTGATGATAATGTTGTGAGTTTGATACCTGGAACAGATGACGTGTTGTTTAATTTTCGTTGCTCCACTTCTCTCAGCTTGAAGAAAATTAATTGGTTCTTCTCCAAGTTCCGGTCGCTCTCCGACAGGTTTGCGGTCGTACCCTTGGCAGTGGGTCTTCTGATGTCCTTGGCTCTAGGGCTACCTCTCTACTCACCACCATAGGGGCTGAGCTGTCCAGATGCAGTTGTGAGCCTCGCGAGTTGGAATGGCTCTTCCAGCGCATCTCCCTTACCATCCTCCAGGGAAACGCCTTCTCCATTCTGTCCGCCGGGGCTGTGGGGAGGCCAGCATGTGGGACCACATTTGCTCACCATACGGAGAGATGGGGAAGGCCAGAAAGATGGAGGCGATGACAGTGGGAGTTCGGTTGTTCTTTCATATTTTCTTAGGTTACAATTGCATTGTGATAGAAGCTGGAATTGTCACCTTATTTCTTTTGTCTTTCTTTATCATTTTCTAACTCACTGAAAACTTAAATGATTCGCAACGCTAAAGATGAATGACAACACACATAGATAATAAAATGTAACTACGATGAATATTTAACCACCTCCGTTCAACACGATGATACGTATCATAATATATCCACCTGTCCAACAAACCTTAATGTTATTTTCTGTTTCACAAAACTAAAGTTGAGCCTTGTCAAACGAATTGTCACGTTGAACCTGTCTGATAATGGTTTGAATGGTACAAACATCTCTGTAATGTAAGTTAATTCCGCTGGTATATATATATATTTTTTTTTCGTAGATCAAACATGTCTACAACACACATGTAACATGTTGAATGTTCTGTGTGGTTGTTAGATATAATTATATTAGAAGTATAACTGTCTAAAATGGACAAAACATGACATTCTATATGTTTCAAGCTCAGACCAGAACATTCTAATTTTCTTTCAAACTCTACTTTCCTTTCTTCCCTGTTTTGTTCAAGTTTGAATCAATTTCCAGATCGCTCTAAATATATATTTACACAAGATGCATCCATTGATGGAACTCCTGGCGTATTTTACGCGTGTACATATCTTAATTCACAATGAAATGCATGCCCTATAGAGTAACGAAAATAATATATTTTAATTAGTTTTCATGAGAGCATAGAATATATGGCAGGGGATTGAGACAAATAGATATACACATAGGGAGAGAGACAGAGAAAGAAAGATAATGCAGGGAGGGTGAGAACGAAAGAAGGACAATTGTTGTGCAATGGATTTTCTCCTTAATTTACTTGTGCTCTTATACTCATTTTGTTTTAATTTGAGATCAGATGAGGAGAAAATTAAATATTAAATTTCAACACCTGTATACTTCTATTGGCTTCTTCGTTAAATTTATTGGATTAACACTTTGGATACTGAATGAAACAGCTTCTACTTCTATGATACGATACAGTTTATATTTATCTAAAATCCTTCCATTATAATTTAGTGTAAGAGGCTTTAGGTTATACTCCAAATACCATCTTAATAATGAAAAAGTTAATTATATTACTAATTCTCTCTAAATTTTTCATTATCTTCAAAATCATTTCAAAGTGTAAGGCATCGACTTTCATTTAAAATATAGTAACGAAAGAATTAAACGTCTATTGGATTCTAAGACCATTTATATTTCAATGATATTGGTAATAGCGTGTATTATAGTTGTGTTGTGCATCTGAATTTCTAACATCGACTGTCGGTAAAGGTTGCATTTCTAATGCGAAAGCAGCAGTAACAGCACCAGCAGCTGCAACAACGGCAACTACAACAACAAAACGACAAGAGCATCAACGACAACAACAACAGCAAAAGCAACTGGAAATGGACAAAGCGCATCGGGTCATCCATATCGTATCTATAGAGGGCGTATTGAAAGGAAAAAGATAGTTGTAGTATAGGTTGTCACAATTCAAGATAATCGACTGCACAGACCATCAATTTGCGGATCCCTGTCTAGCAAGCCTATCAACGCAGATAGGCTTCATAGACAGGCATCTGGATACAGGAAGCTGAACGCTTCGCTCCTGCCACGCAATGCTTACGATCCTCTACGGTCTGAGTTCAAATCCCACCGAGGTTAACTTTGCCTTTCACCCTTACGGGGTCGATAAAATAAAGCACCAGTAACATACTGGCGTCGATTTAATCGACTTTCCCCTCTCCCCAAATTACTGGCCTTGTGCCTATACCAGAAATCATATATTACTGGTACTTCGATTACTGATTATAGAAATATTAATTATTACTCTAACGCCAGCGGGATTTGAACAGAAGATATTCAAGAGTACATAATATATATTGCAGGATAGGTTACCCAGTGCATTACTGATTTTGTCACTCCTTTTATAGATTAATTGTTTGGGTATAAACATAATTACATTAAATATTGTCTCGCACAATGAGTTCTTAGCAACGCGCATTGGATGTCAGATTTTCTGGGATGAACTGAAAAGATTTTAATGACGATGGATAATTTATTTTCTTGAATGTGGAATGATGAACTACAAAGAGAACCGCACCCTTAAACTGAAAGTATATATAAGGATTGTGGTTTTTATTCTCACCATAATAATGGGTTGTTGTTGTTGTTGTTGTTGCTGTTGCTGCTGCTGTTGTTGTTGTTGTTGTTGTTGTTGTTGCTGTTGTTGTTGTTGTTGTTGTTGTTGTTGTTGTTGTTGTTGTTGTTGTTGTTGTTGTTGTTGTTGTTGTTGTTGTTGTTGTTGTTGTTGTTGTTGTTGTTGTTGTTGTTGTTGTTGTTCTTCTTCTTCTTCTTCTTCTTCTTCTTCTCTCTCACTTATTTTCTTTCTATAGGATGTTATTCTATCTCACTCACTATCTCTAACCAATCCATATATATATATATATATGTATATATATATATATATATATATATATATATATATATATATATATATATATATATATATATATGTGTGTGTGTGTGTGTGTGTGTGTGTGTGTGTGTCTATATAAAGGTTTGGTTCCTAGGTCAGGGATTGAATATTATATTATGTGTTGTATCGAAACATGTGCCATAATTATTAATACTCATTACTAAACGAAATATTGAACATCAAAATGTATGCCTCACTGTTATTTTCCCACAACACTTAACTATATATATATATATATATATATATATTATATCTGGCAATATTATTACAATAATATGACCCTCCCCAAGTAAAACAATATATATATATATATTGTTATACTTGGGGAGGGTCATATTATTGTAATAATATTGCCATAAATAATAACAGAACACACTCACTGTTTGGTTGGTTTTCGCTTCTACATATCTAATTTATTTGGCAAACAATGTTTATCATTGATTGAGCAATGGTTAAAATTACAAATATAAATATATATATATAGTCTAACAAAGTTCTTTCGTTGCACATCTGCAACATCATCAGTGGTACTATTATCATGTTTCCTCCTATTGTGCAGGATGGTAGTGTTTACGCCATTTTTCTAGCATGGCATGGTTACATTATAATCAAATGAGCATCTCCAGTCGAAGTTCATGAGCAAAAAGCCATAAATCTGTAGCGTATGCTTGTCTCAGTAGCGATTATGTAAATGTCACTTATGACTGGTGAATGTTCGAAAAGAGATGTCTAACATTCTTACTGGCCACTGGGATAGCTGTGACATGATCACTGCTTGAAACAAACATTGATAACCAAACTTCTTGACGATTCTGACAATCCGCTGCCAAGAAACCGTACTTTCAGTTAATTACTCATTTTAAAACATGTTTACTTACTTCAATTCTAGATCACGCAAAATGTTGCAATAACGAAAATGGGTGTGGAAATATAGACGTTGAATTATCACGATTTATTTTGTGTGACCGCCATTCTTTACATACCACAAATCTAGTTGATGATAGCTGAACTGGGGCTGAATAACAACATCGAATTTATCAAGTTCAACGATAACGAAGAACAGCAACATCACAGTAACAGGAACAATGACAAAAAACAACTGTAACAACAACTACGATTATAAGAGCTAAACCCAACACCACTACAGCAACCACCACCACCACCATAACCACTACCACCACCACCATCATCACCACAACCACCACCAACACCACCACCACCACCACAACAACAACAACAGCAACAGCAAAAAACAATGTGAATAACAGCAACAACAATGTCATTGTTGACATTGGCAACTGCTCGAGTTACAACGACAATAACAAATACTGACAAATACAAAAGCAACCATTATGACGACGATATAAACAACAAAACCGTAGCAATATTGATGTAAAATATAACGATGACGACGACAGCAGTAACAACAAATATAATAACTAACAAAGACGGTGCCAATGACGACGACGGCGGCAACAAGGAAAATTGCAAAGACAAAACCAAAAACACACAAAGCAAAAAACTGCATCAATATTGAAAACAACAACTTCAGCAAAGATAGCATCAACACCAATAAAAAACATTTCTTGCTCACGATTTTATATTTTTCCAAAATGTGCTTCTCTTTTTTTCTACAGAAACATAGAATTTCTGGTATTTGTACCACAATAACATAACGGAATATTAAAATAAATTACTGTGTGTCAAAATAGGAGACGCCTTCTTAGTCGTTCTAACCTCTAGAAATATAAAGCATATATTTCTCAAATCATAACCTAGATAGTTTCTTATGCTTTCTATGGAACATGTTTTGACGTGAGATCTCCAATCAGGACTGTTGCAAGTCCTCTATCGAGCCTACTCCCAGGCAAATCCAGATCCATGCCTATTTCATCTTCTGCCACTGATCTGAAACATGTCTTCACAGGTCCATCTTGGAATGCAAATATTATTATATCTCAATAGCAATGGTTAGTGTAGGAAGAAATGTATCAATTGAGCAGAGGGATTAACTTATCAATATGGCTTAACGATAACAAAAACAAAAACTGACTGAAATATTTCATAATGGTTTATAATTTAGGTACAAAGTCGAACATTTTACGAAGAGATGGAATGTGACTGTATTGACCCTAAGTCTTGGTTGATATTTATTTCATCGATGTAGGAAGGATGAATGAGAAAGTTGGCCATTGATGTATTTGAAATCAGAACGTAAAAAAGGTAACTAAATAACATAATTAATTTATGTTTGTTACTCCGAATTAGCCAAAACAAATAGAAAGTCAAATCTAGATTTTTTTAAACTTTCTTTATCCTTTTGCAGCTCACAACAACAGCAATCAAAACATAATATCAGGTGCAGTGGCTGCGAACGTATTAGATTTTGCACCACTGCCTTTGTCTACCAACATGAATACCGCCGTCCACACCGCACAACCAAAACAAACAAGAGAAGGATGTGGGATTTCGATTCAGAACGGACAAAAACAGATCAGATAGTGCAAAGCACATATGCCATGGCTAGGATAACACGCAATGTTCACCTCGGTGGAACCTGAGAGTAGAGTGCATTGAGGTGAAACAAATATCGAGACCTTTAATCTGATGATCAACGACTGCACCAAGCCACCATCTGTGAATAATAGTTTTTAAATTTGAAACGAGTTCAGCATCAGGGAGTAATTGGCCCCGATATTTGAGTGGAAATTTAGTTTATCTGACCCTGGAAAGTTGAAAGGCAAAGAGGATCTCAGCAGGATTTGAAATTACAATGCCACCACTCTTCATAAAAACGTTGCCAATTAGACGCCGTAATCAACCAAAAGAATGATTAATCTGAAAATGGAACATCTACATTGAACATTGTAGTAAGCTGAATTCATACATTTCTCTCAATTTAGAGATCGATAAATATTGGATCAGTTTCCAGGTGGATGAATGTTAGACATGTCTATTTACTGTCCCAGTCTCTTACAGTGTTCTAAACTAAATCGTATTTTTTCAGACAGAAATATTTGTAAATAGTAATGGTCTTGTGTCGTATTGAACGTATTTAATTTTCGTAGAACTGGATTGGCATGGTATATATATACCAGACATATGGACAAACCTACACACTACGAAATTTGCAATTTCATAAAATACTGCTTTACATAAGAGTAATCCCAAAATTTATGTTGACTTCTGACTCTCATGGAAGGAATTAAACTTATGAATAGTTTTATACAAAAATATCTTAGAATAATATTATTCTATATATACTTTAACCAATCTCAAACTTATATCAACTAAATTGCGAGGAATTCTTTTCTAGATATATATTTATCAATCTATCTTCCTATTGGGATTCGTGCTTCGTTGTTGTTGTAGTTCATCTCATCCGAAGATAGATGTATTCGTAAAAACCGATAAATATACAGAGAGAAATAGACAGACAGAAACACGCACATGCCTACACACACACACACACACACACGCGCGCATATATATATATATATATATATATGTGCATCTATATATATATATATATATATATATATAGGTATGTAGGTAGGTATGGATGTCCGTCTGTTGACATACCATATAGCTATAGCATGAGGTGAAACTGGTCTACCAATTAGACCAAGTAGAGTTATCACCTCAAACCCTGCATATACATATGTCGAGGCAACGTTGACCAGCTTTAAATACCGATGGTACAATTATTATCACACATTTATCAGTATTGAGAAGTGCGAACGCACGGCGTTGTCCGAATATAGCTCGGAGCTCAAGAAGATAACAATCAATATTCATTTAGAATGGTCTAGCATTCTTGAGGTACTTCCAGATCGTGGTGTATCCTGTGTTCTTAAATATTCTTAAATATTCACCGTAGTTAATTCATAGAAGCGCGGACATCTTCGGTACTTGTCTGCACTTGCCAACTAGTAGTTTCCCCAAACGATATGGAACATAATTATAGTTGAAATATTAGTAATCATTAGTTAAGACAACCCCTCATCTTAAAATGGTATAGTAACGGAATGTCAGTGCATACCTTATGCTGTCAATTGTATCGCTATTATGTGATACACTGAAACTAGCATTAATAATTACTCAACAAGGGGCGGTGGATTGGCAGTATCGATAAAGGGTTGGTCACCATGCTTTGATACATAGAGTTACGGCCCTTGCCATTCTAATTTCAAATCTCGCCGAGGTTAACTTTGCCTTTCATCCTTACGGGGGCGATACAATAAAGTACCAGTAATGCACTGTGTAATTGCTCACCTTGTGCCAAAAGTAGAAACAATTAATAATTACTCAACAGAACTAGACTACATAGATTCAAATATGCATGTACCATACCCTTAAATACTGAATCATTCTAGACTTAACACATACATATCATAGGTTAATCCATACATCTTCAAGCGAGATAACGAAACATTCTTTTATTTTTCGCTTACTCTTTACGTTAAATTTCTGCCTGCATACATCAATGCTGTTTTGTTTTTTTTATCTGATTTTATTATTATGTTTTCATACTTTCATTTATCCAGTCTAATGTATGTTATATATTATTTATATCCATTTCGAATGCACATATGCTCTCACATATATACGCTCTCAAGTAAGTTTTCTTTCCTTTTCTATAACACACCATCATATACTTTCTGCCATGATACAGACAAATGCGAGAAATTGTGTTTTGATGTGAAATAAGAAAATAAGATGTTGTAAGATCTAATTTCAAATTGTATTCAATGGACTTTATCACATGTAACTAATCGAAAAAGTTTGTAATATTATTGTAAACATAATATTGTTATTTAAAACCATATCATACATATATCAAAATGCAGTAATTTATATACTATCAGCACCAACGTGTGTCATGTATTATATAGTGTATTTTAAATTACACATGAATAACGTTATATATTATACTAGCAGAGGTGCCCGGCGTTGCTCGGTTATTAAATAGCAGTTATGTATACCATTCATATCGATACTTCAGTACTACTTCGAAAACTATACTTTTACAAAATCATCGGCTTTTTCCAAAAGAGGGTTTCGCCCCTAGGGGTCCCCTACTCAATATGTGTCAATTCTGAGACAAACGTAGGACAAACGTAGCCATGTGTCAAGTTTTGTGAAAATCGGTTGCGAACTCCAGAAGTTATGACGTTTTGTTGCATTGCACTGCAGTTCTTCAGTCGACTCCAAGGAAGTGGTTAAAGGGCGTTATCTGCCGGGAGGCCCTATAATAAATATCTGTAAAAATGAAAGTGCCCATGACCATCCGGAGTACATAAGTAACCTATGTCTTAAGTTTGGTGAAAATACTGTAGAAATGCATAAGGTTTGTATACGCGCGCGCTCGTGTGTGTGTGGTGTGTGTGTGTGTGTGTGTGTGTGTGTGTGTGTGTGTGTGTGTGTGTGCGTCTGCGTGTGTATGTGTGTGTGTGTGTGTGTGTGTATATGTGTGTGTGTGTGGCGGGGGGGGGGGGTATCTGCGTGTGTGTGTGTGTGGGTGGGGGGTATGTATTTGTGTGTGCGTATGTATGTGTATGTCCGTCGGGGCATACGTATGTACTGGCCTAAATGTTCACTATTTATTTTACTATTTTAATAACCTCTGTCATTTTCGTTTTCAATTTTATTTACATCATTCTTAAACTCCGGGGCTGGAAATCATTCTGTTATGTTAAATAGAATATTAGTCTAACAACTCCATTTATACCATAAACTTGGTCTTGTCTTTGCATGAAATTGTTCTTCTGGCTCCACATAACAACGTATTATCCTCCCTTTTTTTCCCGTTCATTGCCAGGGAACGTCTTCACGAACCAAAATATCGTCTTCCTGTTTTCGTTCGGTTGGAACGTTTCTCGAAATATTGACTTCTGCGTTCACAGATTACTCTCAGTTCAATTTGAATGGGAAATTCCTGTTTCATTGATTTTCTCCGTAACCATGGAAGCTTGTACCCTAAAAGTCGACCCAACGCCTCTTCAGGTCATTCTGCATAACTGTGTAAATTTTCCCTGCATTCCACCAAGCGGTTTCGACGTTTATCCGACTACACCTACTTACTTAAATATACAACGTCCGACCACTTCCAAATTATATAGTAGATATTTTATATATTACAAGCAATAAGTTAAATCTCTAAACCGAGAGGGAGTGAGAGAGAAACAGAGAGACAGACAGACAGACAGACAGACAGACAGGAAGACAGAAAATGAAAGAGAGGAAAGGACGTGTTTCTTTTTTCAATGTTCATATGGTGCTTATAACGTGGAACATATGCTGTGTTCTGACTAAATATACCGGGAAACTGCATAAAACACTATAAACTTGCTATATTATAATTGTATGAAGTGTATGAAGTGCAATACAATATAGATAATCAGCAGCAATTATGTCTGGAAAGAGAGAGAGAGAGAGATAGAGAGAGAGAGAGAGAGAGAGAGAGAGAGAGAGAGAGAGAGAGAGAGAGAGAGAGAGAGAGAGAGAGAGAGAGAGAGAGAGAGACATATCTCTCTTTCCCGGTCACAATGGCGCCTATGATACGGAGAATACTACGTTATAATATGCACATATATAGTTATTATATGATCCCCCTTTAGGGCAGTGGATTGGCAGTATCGGTAGATACTTTAAAAGTATTTATTTCCAATAAGTTGATCGGTTTCACATGTTTATGATTTTCAAATGTTTTATGATCTTCATGAATGCTTTATACCTAAGAAAGTGATCATCCACAACGAGATGGTACTTTAAACAAATAGCAATCTGAGCAAATTCTTTGCATACAACGGAATGAAATTTTGCATGCGTGACATATCATGGCATAATCACACATCTCTCAATCTGACTTGATCATTGAAAATCTTATATCAGTGAAACCAGTAAATAAATTACCTTAGATTTTCAATTACATTTTCAACTTTTTTTGCCGTATTTTTATAAATGTGGATATAAAAAAAAAACTTATATATATAATTGATCTTAAAAGTCCTTAATTGATGAAAAAAGTCCAGTGCAGCATGTCCTCATCTAGATAACTCAAGGGAGACAACACCGGATATGATATATTCTTATTGGAATGCTTCAGAGATTCATTATATAACTTGTGGTTATGTTAGCGATGATTGCAGTTATATTAGTAATATATTGCAATTTTATTAATGATATATTGCGTTTCTATGTTGCGATTGTAATAGCAATTTGTAGCAGTTATACTAGTGATGTATTACGATGGAATTGCGACCGTATTACCAACGTAATCCGGTTCTGTAAGCGTTAAATATGCTTAGAGAATTATATGTTTGATGGCATAGAGTAAGTGCATTTAATGAACAGTTAAATCACCTTGAAACGCCATCTGCATAATAATTAATGATTAAGAAGGCGAGAGACATTTAATGCTTTGAGCAATTAAAAAGCTGATGTTAGATAAGATATAATGTAAAATTTTAAATATAAGTTGGTGGTAGTAACCAGCTGTAATATTATTCACATGAACTTCAATTAGTATGCGAGTGACGCCTAAGATTTTTATTTAATACATACAACTATATATCCTTAACATCTTTCTATATTTAATCGTCTGTATATATATATATATAGTGAGAGAGAGAGAGAGAGAGAGAGAGAGAGAGGGAGAGAGAGCGAGAGAGAGAGATAAACAATATATGTGCATCGCCACCCACACCACCCTTTCTTGAATTTGTCGTGTCAACTGCCATTTGAAAATATTAATAATTCAGTTGTGTCTATTGCAAATCAAAACATAGCTATCAGTTTTACATTTATTATCGTTATCGCAACTATTATTAATATATATTTTTTTGTTGTAATTGTTGTTGAGATTATTAATATTATCATGATCTTGATGATCGTTGCCATCGTTCTCCTCCACTTCATCATCACCGTCTTCAACACATAAATATCATCCTCTGCTTATCTACATCAGCATCATTATTATTTTTTTAACGGTAATATATATATGCTTTCCTGCATATTCAGGCACTTACTTGTTAATTTCACGGCCAGGCTGTTTATTTGATCGAACAACTGGAAAACTCATCGTCGAAACCGAAGAAGGTTCAGTCATACCTTTACCAAAACTAAAACCATATATGTAAAAGTAGATATAAAGGCCGCTATGGATGATTATAAAAATTATGTGATAAAGAGAGGCAATCGTCTCGGTATAGGGTAACAGTATGGTTGGAGAATTCATTCTTAATTGTATGCACAATATATAATTTAACTAGGCCATACACACCACACAGTACCGCGAGTACGTTCAGCACACACTTACACTGGCGTATACGAATACCCCCCCCCACACACACACAGACACATACACATACACACGCATACGTACTCTCTCACACACACATACATATATATAGTATATATATCAAATTAAAATACGTAGTCAAAAACTCACGTTAATCCCCTATAATTTAATGAGCTCAAGGTATAGATTCCGGGCTCTATATATATATCAGTATATAGAGAGAAGTTCCCATAGAGGTTTGTGTTTAAATATATGGGATAGAAAACCCACTAGAGTGTTAAACATATTGTCCACGAAAGGAAAAGGTATTACAGATCAATTAAAAGAATAATTACTATTAAACCTGGCCCCACTCGAAATAGTGTATGTTTTGCCATAAAAAAGTGAAGATTCCATATTATAGTTGGAACATTAATATTCACTGTAGACGAGCAAGCAGAGTGGCAGGGGAACTGAAACAAGGCAATTTGAGCTAAAATAGCTGTAGATATTACAGCTATGTAACCTCTCTGGTATATAAAGTATTTGATATCTGCATGTTGATCTCTAAGCTTCTCTGGCCTCTGCTGATATAGTACATCAGCACTAGACAATTGGAGACAGGGAATGGTAACTCACAAAGACATGTTTGTAACGTTGATTCGGTCCTAACTAAAATCAAATGACGTTGAATGCCTCAAAGAAATACCTTTGGGTCAGAGACATAATGGGACATACACAGGATAATAAGCTGGGATTGGGTGCAACAAAAATGGAAGGCTTATCAGTGTCCAGATGAAAGTTGAGAAAATATCCGATATTTTAGGAGTTGAAAAAGAAACTAAGCCATTAGAGGTAATGGACAACGTTGGAAGGTGCACTCCAGAGGAGTCTCAACAGGTAGGAATTGTGGCATATGTCGCCTTTTAGGATCAGCTTTATCCGCGGATCTGTCTGGAATTACCTGCCATTGAATAAGAAACTAGTGAAGTTTTAACCGTACATT
>OZ024750.1:20730236-20745236 GCA_964016885.1 Eledone cirrhosa | reverse complement strand
CCTGTCAATGTGGTGAAATTTATTCCATTTTGCTCCAGTATATTCATCCGTAAAAGTTGAGTTGCTACATCATCTGTGTTAAGCTTTGTCGGACTTTGACTTTCCCTTTTTCATCATCGGTAAGAGGGAAGATTGTTATACATGGGTCATATCAGGTTACCTAAGAAACACATTATAATTGAATATGTATGTGCATATTTATACATAAATTCGAAAGGAATTTTGTTTTCTAATATATCACACACAAGGCAAATATCCAGGGAGTATTCGCTGAAAATGCAATTGGAGTCTATACGAATGTTGACAATTAATTGTAACTTTACCGGTTTGATAAGGTTCATGAATTTCTAAAGATGAGAGAGATTCAGAGATGTTTGGCTGTGCCGACTTGATACTCGCATTTAACTGATATTGGGAATTTCTTGCAGTTTTATGCCGAAAAAAATGGCTCAGATGTTTGAAGTGCAATTTGATGAAGAGGAAAGGAAGACAAGCAAATACCGGGGATTGTCCGGCCATTCCCTCTTTGCACCTGTCACCGACGAGCTTTTGATTCCAGAGTCAGGCCAGATCGATACAGATGGAACCTTGAGCTGATCAATAGGGAAACGCGTGTCACTACTAAATAAACGCAATGAGGACATAACAAATCTTCCTTTATATTATTATTATTAAACGTCTATACTTAATGAAAAATACGCATCAAGTGCTCACTATTGTGAATCTAGAGTAACTGGACGTTAAAACGCCTATATATATATACATTATATATATATATATATACATATATACATACACACAAATATATATATATATATATATGTATATATATATACATATATATATATATATATATATATATATATATATATATATATATATATATATATATATATATATATATATATATATATATATATATATATATAACGAAGGAAATGTGGTAAGGAACCAGGTGGACCATAACGCACCAAAGTACTCAATACTTGAGGTAGTAGAGTGGGTAATAGGAACCAGTAAGACCCCGACAGCTGAGCTCAAGCCGTCTCGACGGCTAATTCAGTCCAGAATTAGTCGTCGAAACGGCTTAAGCTCAGCTGTCGGGGTCTTACTGGTTCCTATATATATATATATATATATACATACACACACACACACACACACACACACACACATATATATATATATATATATATATATATATATATATATATATATACATATATATATATATATATATACATCCATATATATATATATACATATATATATATATATATATATATATATATATATATATATATATATATATATATATATATATATATATATATGTATACATATACATCATTGATGCGTATATATGAATATATGTGTTTGCGTATACATATTCATATACATATTCATATTTACACACATACACCCATATATATATATATATATATATGCATGCATTTATGGATATGAATTGACATAAATAGTAAGAATATTTGGTTTGTTTGGTTGTGTGTTAGTTGGTTGCTTTTGAAGCTGAGGCATTTGACACCTCGTATATACAACTTGTTCGTCATATTCCAGAAGATGAAATAATTGTTTCTACCCCTGGAGGACTATCTCCAATTAATGCACGGCCTAGAGGGAACTATAGCTACTGATATTGACAGGAATATTGCAGAAATAAAATAATCGTTTGTCTTTTTTCTGTTTCATCAAGTGCGCTCCACAAAATGAATAGATTGTGCGGAGTGTCGATTTTATTGACTAAAACCCCTTGAAGTCTACGCTACAGTATAGCCGCAGTTGAAATATTGAACTAGTGCATCTAGTTAATGGCTAAAAATAAGATAAAATATATACATGTATGTATATGTGTTTATATGTATATATCAGATTCTCCCTTTCTCTCAGTTTGTGTGTGTGTGTAATGTATCTATATATGTATGTATGAGATTAATTTGTATATAGCATGAATATATATGTAGTATGAATATTATTGGAAAACAAATATTTAATATTACTCTGTGGCCAGCGAGTATATAGCTCGAATTTTTAATGGTGCATATGTTAAAAACCTTGCAATTTATGCACGCTGGAACGTTTGGTTATCCTGTTTTCTAAACACAATATTCTTAATATACAAAATCTCTTCTTGTAAAAGTAAATCCTCAAAGCCTACCTCTAATACAAAACCAACACCTCGTCGTTAACCATTTTATGTATTAAAATTTTCCAATGTGGCTTCCAAAGCTTTGTTGGACAATATTATACCTACTTTTCTTAGATTTTACAGTGTGTATCTTTTAATTATTCGTACACCTTTTCCTCAATTACTGCCAATGTACAATTTCATACCATATGGTCATATATCTACTAGATTGGACGTTTAGTCCCTCCTCTTAAAATCTCAATATCGTCATCTTCTGTCACTAACTTAAATATTTACTCCCATTCGATTGTTTAATCATTTAAATTTAATTCCCCACTTCACCCACAGCTTGGCATATATCTTTTATGCAATTTAATTAAATCCATTCTAGTTTACTTGAATTACTTTGTATATATTTTATTATTCTTTTCTATTTAATGTTATTTTTCAATTTAATTCAATTTATTTTTATTAAATTAATTTGAGATTATTTTATTACATATAATTCAATTGATTTAATCCTTTCTCCTTTAATTTAACAACCCTTTTTATGTGACTTTACCTTAAATATTTACCTTTATTATTTACTTTAATCACTTAAATTTTCGTTAGCCCCAACTTCACCCTTACCTTAACATAGATCTGTATTTTGTCTTTAAAATTGAAGGTATAAAGTAATGTAATTTAATTTAATTTACTTTGTTTACACTAATGTAATCTAATTTAAAACAATTCAACCTATTCGCTTCTTAAATCTGAAATCGTATCTATAACTTTTTCTCCCTTTTAAAATATTTAAATATATTATTATATTAATCTCTATTTTTTAAACACAATGGATTATAATTTCCTTATCGTATAATGTGACAACACAAGCGACTACAACCACTCTATACTTCAGTTTAGACGATATATCTTTCACCATTTTCTCCTACTCTCATTTATGTTTTCCTGCAATTTGATTCGATTATCATTTACTGTTTCTTTTTAATGGTTTATACTTTTAATATTTTTGGTAGCTTGGTGTACATACTTACACAATCACTTTCCGCCCTTAAAAAAAGCTTAGAAACACACATCATTTTTTTTTCTTCAGTTGCACAGTGATTTGTGTATTTTAATTCAAAGATCAGATTTTTTTAGAAGCATTGTATATCTAAAATATAATATAATACGTCCAGCTTGAACTAGATGGGATTGATTATACTTATTTCATATATCGCACACATATCATCTTATGTAAAGTTTAAATATAAATGTTATTAAACTAAAGAGAAAATTTGATAAAATCTGTGGATTATGAATGGCAATGAGGAAACGAAAAACAAAGAAAAGGAAAACAAAAAAAAATAAATTAAGCAACGAAAGCATTAGGTATGGGAGGGATCGAAAGACTCTACACTCCAGGCTGAGCAGTATGGGCAACGGCGAATGCGTTGCAGCAGTGAATGTTTGAACAACAACCCCTGTGCACGGCACATCTTCCTCAAACGATTATTTTGTCTTTCTCGTTTTTTTTACGGTGGAAAACAGCAGATCCGGGACCGAGGAATATTCATGAATAGATTCCATTATATTTCCGTACCCATTTCTTTATTAAACAAACGACATCTCTTTTCTCTTTTTCTTTAAAGTTCAATCCATATCTTACTTTTCAAAGATTTCATATAAAAGTGGCTAAAATTAACACTTAACATAAATCTTTCCTCTTCTTATCTTTTCATTCATTTTCTAATCCTTTTCATCATCTCCTTACCATCCAACGTCCTACAAAACTCTTTTACACCGTTAAACACGCATGCACATGCGCACGCAAACATACAAACATTTCTCAAATATCGGCATGCTTTGAAGTAATCATTGACTCCACTTTAACTAATAGCCCCTGTCCTTTTGTATGCGATACTCATCCAAGATACTAATTTCGTACGTCCAAAGTCACTCTATAAATATAAAGAGCGGAGCCATAACACTAGTATCATGAATACCAGCACCAATTCCTGCCATACCACCACTACGTTAATACTAGAAAGAAGCTGATGAAGTAAGAATTAACTAAACTAAACTGAACAACCAGCCGCACAATCTAGAGACACAGACGCATAAATGCCATATACAAAAGTACACATACGTTAACTTACATGTTTTCCTATTGGCACCTGTAAATCAAAAATCAGAAAATTTAAACAGTATATATATATATGTATATATATATAACAAAGGATGTGTGGAAAGAAACCAGGTGGACCATAACACATCAGAGTACTCGATACTTAGGGTACTCTTCGGATCTAGCTGTCGAAACGGCCGGGGCTCAGCCGTCGAAGTCCTGACTCTTTTCCTATTAAATATATATATAATAAGTTGACGAGACAAGCATGGTTTTCACTGCTATTCCCGGTTGCATCTCAGCGTATTCAATAGATAATGTTGTGTAAAATCCCAGAGTAGACTCATAGTTATTCACTTCAATACAACACACGTAAATTAGCACATATAGATATATTTCTTTATTAGCCACAGGGGCACAAAAGAAGGGGACAAATACAAAGGGGGAAGTTTACATACAATAAAAACGTGTAAAATGTTATCACAGATGGAATTTAAAAGTTAGTCGATTTTCCCCAATAGAGGGAGACAGTTTATATGGGTAACACATACCCCCGAAAAAAAATGTGCAACCCTCATCTCCAGGAGTACGAAGAGCTTGTACTCCTTTCCTCTCCTCATCCTTTTCCTCAACCTACAGGCTGATATAGAGAGAAGGCCCATTCACTCGGGCCATTCTCGCCACTTTCACCCACCTTTCATAAAAGTTGCTGAGGTACAGCACCTCTCTCTCCATTAGACAGATAGATAGATAGATAGATAGATAGATAGATAGATAGATAGATAGATCGATAGAAGGAAATATTGTCCTGATGAGTGCCTGAGATCGAAATGCACACACAATTATCCTCTGCTGCTTCTGCTGGAATTCGTTAGAAAGCGCAGGCAATCAGCCTTTCTTTTCATAGCTGGGCTTTCAGAATGTTTATTTATCAAACATATAACGAAAGGAATGAAAACAATCGAAACACAACATATTCATGTGCTTGAGTGCACATAAGTGAAGATTGACAACATAACACACACACACATAACACACATAAAAAAATCATTGAAGATTAAGAATTAATTGATAGGATCACCGTATCTCTTTGTTTATTTTTGGTTGTTCTAAATATTGCAGCTACAGCTTCAAAAATAATTCACACACACACACACACACACACACATCCCCACCCGCACACCCCCACCCCCGCACACACACACGCGCGCACACACACACACACACACACACACACACACAAACACTCACACACACACACACACACACACACACACACACACACACACACACACACACACACACACACACACACACACACACACACACACACATATATATATGTATATGCATTCGTGAGTGTTATATCGAATAATATTATTATTCGATTCTTTTGCAAGCAAACGGCTTTATTACTCTATGTGTTTTAGACGACCACGTCATCCTTTTGTTGTAGCGGTGACATAGAGAAACAATCGACAATAATATTGTTCTTGATTTATTGCCTTTTGTCAATATTGCGTATTCCTCTTCTCTGTCACATACATACACTTGACAACATAGATTATTCTCTAAATTGTACATCGGCTGATTACTCTAATTTCATGCAGTAATATGCCAATTTCCGCATTCATTGACCAGGTGAAGGGAGGTAGGTGTAAAAGCCACACACGCTATCTTTAATTCGGTATTTGTTTGTAACCATTACCTATAGTCACGTATCTTGCGCAATGACAGACATAATACCCTCACAAAATATATGTGGCCGAGATTAGGGTTTCTTTAAAGGGTGTCTGAAGTATTGTACTCGATTCAGTTCTTAGCTCAGAGGTCAAGGATTTGCTGAAAGTAAAGTCAATACTTCTCTAAATCGACTAATCACAGCTTTGATACTATATAGATATGGTCAGAACGACTAAGCAAACAATCGTAGTACATATTTTACGGGCAAATATAATCTTACTTATGATTCCCGTGGATTGTTTTCTATTGTTGAAAGTATTGAATACGCCGAGGCTTAATCTGTTTTATGCTTTGGTTATTCTATATCGTGAACAAGAGATCGCACAACGTTGGAGCAGTTTAGACTATTCTGAACTCAGAACATACATAAACGGAATAATTACAAGGCTTATTTTCAAAATGTTAATCGTTTCATTTAAAATAGTATTTTAATCAACCATGGGCAGATGGAAGTTGGGTAAACACTGTTAGTTTAGAATTATCTCATGATATTTCGCCCAGTGTTATAATGATGCTTACACTTCACAGTCCGTCTTAATAAAAACATTGACGTTGATAAGCATGTCAACGTTGAGGAGCAAGTCTCAAGTGTAGCTATTTAAATAGAATATTTGAATCACAAAGTAGTCATTTGTTAATCTTATATTGTATTAATTAATAAGACAAATATGAAACGTGCTCGATATAAAGCATAATTTAGATTGTATCTTCAAAAGTACAGAATGCTGGTTAGAAATAGGTCAGTCTTCAGTAATGATTGAACTATGAGATCTAGAATATTCTACAATCTAATAGCAACAACTACAAAACTACATGAAGTTGTTTCTATCTGTTTAACCCTATCAAAATTCATCCAAAATATAATAATTAGGTTTTAATTGAAAATGGGCATTTTGTTCAGATTAGATTAGCGCATGATTTAATAACCATATAGGATACTTTTGATCCGATAAATTTATAAATTGGTACAACTTTATTCCAGAAAATTCTAAATGTTCAAAATATTTAGGAAGAAAAATGTTGAATCCCTGCTAAATTATGATGAATATTGGTGAATGCCTTCAGTAGAGAACAAAAACTGTATTCCGACCCCCCCTCTCTCTCTCTCTCTCTCTCTCTCTCTATATATATATATATATATATATATCTACATATATACGTATATATATATATATATATATATATATATATATATATATATATACATATATACGTATATATATATATATATATATATATATATATATATATATATATATATATATATATATATATATATACATATATACGTATATATATATATATATATATATATATATATATATATATACATATATACGTATATATATACATATATATATATATATATATATATATATATATATATATATATATATATATACATATGTCCCAAGACTCTGATACCATCAACACTATAAACACAGAGCTGGCATATCTAAGAACTGATTAACTGCCTGATGAGGTCATAGCCATTCAATGGCTATCATCGAAATATATATAGCAGTAAATAAAGGATTATGAGTTCATGCAATTGACTTATGTTTAGTCACTATATATATATATATATATATATATATATATATATATATATATATATATAAAATAAATGTAATCTGAGTTTTTCGAATATTAATAATTATATTCGATTCGTTTGAAATTGTGCAAAGAGGCCTCATTTTTAAAGCCATGTCAGTAGAATGAGCCCCTCATTCTTGCTCTTGTGTTGGGATGTACACAGAATATATATACTATGCGTTATGTCTTTGGGCAAGACCCTTTATTTCAGTTGCTCCTTCTACCTGGAGAATCATTGTTTCCTCTGTCCGATTTGACGAAATTGATCGACTGTCGATATCTATATATCTATCTATCTAATGTATATATATATATATATATATATATAATTTTTAAATTTAAATTTTTCTCTAGCAAAGTAAAAAATGAAATTATTATCTATAGACTTTGACTGAGATCGAAACCCAGAGCAGGTTCTCCACCGTCTCGAACACCTACCATTAGGCCACGGAGATATATATAAAGGTTCTTTTAAATATGTATATTAAATTGATGCTAGCAAAATGTGGTCGAGAATCACCATGCAGCGGTTTAAAAATAAAATTATCCTAATAACAAATCTTTTGTAGATCCAACACTGAGAATGCATGTTTTATAGCTTCAATTTCTCACACATGTTATACAAATCTTTTTATATTGAGCTTTTCGGACATTATTCTTATCATAATTTTCCTTTTATAACATGATAGAGCGTTTGCTAACGTCTAATCATTTTCTCTCTCTCTCTCTCTCTCTCTCTCTCTCTCTCTCTCTCTCTCTCTCTCTCTCTCTCTCTCTCTCTATATATATATATATATATATATATATATATATATATATATATATATATATATATATAATATCGAAAAAAGAGAATCAGTGTTGCGACGAACGGAATTTATTGGACATATTACAATTGTTTCTCGGGCGACCAGCTCGGGCCACGATCGATATGGTGATCAAACCTGACTCTGATATCGCGCGGTCCTCGGATACGTCTCGATTCTACGAAGCAGATTTTCCTATATAGATCGTGTCTCGAGCTGGTCGCCCGAGAAACAATTGCAATACGTCCAATAAATTCCTTTCGTCGCGCACTGATTCTCTTTTTTCTGTGATATCATACCCTGCTCTACGAGGGCATCGAGTGCTCATACGGCCTACCGCATACAGACGCTTTAAGCATCCAACACCAATTATATATATATATATATATATATATATATATATATATATATATATATATATGAGGACAGGGTGAGACCCGTATTCAATAGGGTGTAAATTTTGTTATATATATATATATCTAGCGCTGAGCTTTTCACTAAGTGAAAAATTGGAAGCCCTGAGTCCTTTCTTATAAAATCCCATCTAAGCTGGTCTGGTCATGTCAGCAGAATGGGTGACAAAAAACACCAATCACCCTCCCGTAAAGCCAACTTATTATTGGATATGGTGGATATAGAAATGCTGGCCTGTCGTGGTTCATGTACAAAGACAAACTGAAGTGGTATCTTTCAGCAACCAATATACCTTATCAGACAATTGAGTAAGTGGACTTCAAACGGAAGAATTGGATAACAGTGTGTCATAATGCACTCAGGAATTTTGATCCCTATTGTATATGTTACAAGAGTCAAGAGGGGCAGAAAAGCATCATCAAACATATCAACAACATTGTTCGGTAATCCTGATCCTTGGACGATCAGATTGCCCAATCTTGGCCGGAGAAACATGTCATACCCTACATAAACATTCAAACTCAACATACATCGAAATCGACGGGAGTGTCCATCATATATATATTGCTGCTAATAAGTGTCTAAAATCGCCCTTCAACGTATGTAGCTTTCTCCTACCACTTGTTACATATATCGATATAAAAACAAACAAACATATCTATCCATATCTCCATTTACTATCTCTTACTTACTTTCTCTCTCTCTCTCTCTCTCTCTCTCTCTCTCTATATATATATATATATATATATATATATATATATATATATATATATATATATATATATAATATATATATATTAGTATATATATTAGTATATATATATATATAGTATATATATATATATATTATATATATATATATTGGTATATATATTAGTATATATATATATATATATGAGAATAAACGTGCTGCGTGGTTGCTAATGGGTTACATATGAATAAAGTTAGTCCTTCATCAGTGATCTTCCAACCATCATTGGTATTTCATCGCTTTAAAGACCATATACCTCCGGTTGGTGCGAGCAACAGCTAAAAAAAGTCATTGGGATACGTAAATAAAGGGGACACGAGAGCGAAGCAACGAAAAGTAAGGAAGAAGGAGTCAAGTCCCAAATTTCCATGAATATAAGTTCGGTGAAATCGTGAACGAAAGAGAATAAAGACCATCAAACCTGGTTGGAATGTGAGCAAGGAAAGAATTCCGTACAGGTCTAACGGGAGGAAGAAGGGATCTAGTCTGTGAATTCGGTGAACGTAAGTTCTGTGAAATCGTAGACGAGCGAGAGAAAAAAAGCGACCTGCCTGACCAAGGGTGCGCTCTCGTCTACGATTTCACAGAACTTACGTGAGTGTTAGCAAGACAGGCGAACAGGGGAATGATTCGTAGAATATTTGTAAAGCAGAAATGTCATAAGCAGAGCTTAAAATCATATATTAAATATCAGAGAAAACAAACAACAATTCTTTGAATATGTATATTTACACGTATATATATACGTACTGAAAGAACTGTTGTTGTCACTGGTATTTAATATAAGCTATATATGTGTGTATGTTTGTGTCTTTCTGTGTGTGTGTGTATGTCTCTCTCTCTCTCTCTCTCCCCCCCCTCTCTCTCTCTCTCTCTCTCTCTCTCTCTCTCTCTCTCTCTTTCTGTGTGTGTGGTTATGCTTGTATCTGTGTGTATGTTTCTTAAATTATCGGTCCCCAACAAAGAAATCCATGAAAGAAAAAAATATTGACAAGTATTGGTTTAAATGTGATTACGGCGCTCCAGCATGAACTCTGTGTAGTGAAAGTGGTGTTGTGGAACCGGCGTAGTGATAACAGTAAAGAATATAATAACTGCAGTGGAATGCATTCATCATATACCACAATCGAACCGAACTTTCCTTTTGTGTACGTGTGTTGTACGAAGCGTTCACCTCTGCATGCCTGTTTGCGTGTGTGAACTGAGTTGAGTAAGTGATGTGTCTATAGACACTGCGTATATCAGTGGTGAGCGTGTGTGCTCGCTTGCCTGCCAGCCTGCTTGCTTCCTTGCGTGACTGCTGCGTACGGTCTGAGCGCATGCATGCTTGTGTGCGTGTGCGTGTGTGTGTGTGTGTGTGTGTGTGTGTTATGTCAATATGTATGTATTCGACGGCGAGCGTAGATTCTTTTAATCCTCTAAACGAAACCTTGTCTTAACATTGTAGTTGGTAAAAAGGAAATAACATTTCGTTTTAAATGCTGCAAGAAGTTAAGCATTTTGAATATTTTGTACGAAAATTGACAATATCAACAGTGAGCTCTCCTTGCAACTCTCTGATGTTTATCATCCTCTGCCTTTCTCTCACACACACACTCTCTCTCTCCTTCTGTCTCTCTCTCTCTCTATTTTTTTTTCTCTCTCTCTCTCCACACACACACATATATATATATATCGCTCTTTTACTCTTTTACCTGTTCCAGCCATCCGGCTGAGGATATATATATATATTATATATAGTTGTAAGCTCTAATTCATTTGAATTATTGAGCGCTTTCCTCACAATTCGAAAGTGTTTTCTCTTTATTTCATGGGTTGAAATTCGATTCTCGCTAACTTTTACTTATATTATATATATATATATATATATAATATATATCCTCAGCCGGATATATATATATATTTATATACATATATATATATATATATATATATATATATATATATATATATATATATATATATATATATATATAAATGTAAGTATGCATGTATACGTACATACATATATATATATATGTGCATGCTACTGTACGTCTGTATACATATATGTATGTACGTATACATGCATACTTACATTTAAGTAAGTGCCATACTAAGAGTGAGAAATGAAATTTCGTTTTCATTTTGTTTCAATATATATATATATATATATATATATATATATATATATATATATATGTAAGTTATTCCGGGTTCAGTCGGAGGTAACCACAGTAAGTAAGGTACTCAATACATAGCAGAGTATAACAGTTTTAATATAGATGAGATTCTACAGGACTAGAACTGTTTCATTATTTAGAAATCATCAGGAATCTCTGATGATTTCTAAAGAATGAAACAGTTCTAGTCCTGTAAAATCTCATCTATATATATATACTAGAAAGTGAGTTTTTTTTTACAAAATGAAAAATAACCGAGGTGAAATAACAAGGGTGAAAGTATAAGGAAAAAAGATGAAATCAAAAATGCAACTGGGGTCTTTTTTTTTTAAATATATATTTATTTGGTTCCTTTACCGGTTTCGAAGTTCTTCTGCTTTTCAAAAGTAGAATTGATATGGCCTCAGCCGGATGCCTGGAGCAGGTAAAAGAATAAAAGAATATATATAGGTATGTATAAATAAATAAATATATATATATATATATATATATATAGATTAATTTCCCTCATCCTTTCTCTACATCGGTTAGTCGTCCACTATCTTCCTCTTCTTCTCCACTTACGATGGTTGTTGTCCGACGTTTCCGACGACGAGTGCTCCAATTGTCTTATCAACTGTACTATTTATTCAAGGTGTGAACGTGTGTTTGAGCATCCCATAGCCACGCGTACAATATGTGACAAGCCATATCCTATGAATTACATAGCCAGTCCATCCGGTTGGATCCTAAACCGTTTCTGTGTACGTAATTTCATTCGCAATACATTTTTCGAGGTTATAGTAAATCATTGATTCTACTTTTGGCACAAGACCAGCCATTTTTCCAGTGTATTACTGGTACTTTATTTTATCGACTCCATAAGGATGAAAGGCAAAGTTAACCTCGGCGTGATTTGAACTCAGAATGGGAAGGGCCGTAACTCCATGCGTCAAAGCATGGCGTTCGACCCTCTACCGATACTGCCAATCTTATAATAAATAATAGTTTCTGATTTAGGTACAAGGCCAACAATTTTGGAGGAGAGGGAAGTCGTTTGTGTATTACTGGTACTTTATTTTATCCACCCCGTAATGATGAAAGACAAAGACAACCTCGGCGGGATTTGAACAAATGACCTAAACGGCAGTAACTCTATGCAACAGAGAATTTTGCCCTACATTCTACCGATACTGCCAATCCAAACTTGCCCAAAATGACATTTCACGTATAGAATCCGGAAACTAATGATTGCAAAGAAAACCTCTTAATCACTTCACCATGCTGCGTCCTATCTCGCTTAAATGGTCTGCTTGTTAATCTGCATGCATCCCTCACATTCATGTGTTTACTCTTCTTTCATCTTAGCCTGTTCTTCACTCTAATCATTTCCTACACCGTTATCTCCGCCACCACACTTTCTAACTCTCATAATAAATTCTCTCTTTTTTATTATTCTCTCTCTCTCTCTCTCATCTTTTCCCTATCTCTCGCATAACTGCCTCATTCTATTCCCCTCCATCTCTCCGTCTATCTCTCTTTTTCTCTCTCTATCCCCCCCCCCCTCTCTCGCGCGTGCACTGCTTACCATCCTAACCCTCTCAGTTATATGACTACTCTCCTTTCTGTTTTTCTCTTATCTTTCCTGTGTGGTTTGTAGCTATCTATTCGGTCTTCCCGTCTGTCTATCAATCTTTGATTGTCTCCATGCCACTTCTTGCTCTCTTATCGTCTTTGTATTTTTATTATTAAGTGTTCTTTTTTTATTTTTAGACTATACAAAGCATCCCTCAACACACACACTAAATGAACAGAAACTCACCCCGCAACAAGTCATATACGCAGCAAATCCTACAAATATGAAAAAAACTTGCAACTGCATACTCTCTCTGCCTTATTGTCATTTGTTCTACGATATCTTATCTTTTTAACTATATATTATTTATGTATTAAACAAAAAAGTAATAAATATGTTTAGAAAAGAACACGCACATACAGAAAAATTACACATGCAGAGCAACACACAATTACATCAAAAACACACATACAAAGCAAATACACACACGCACTATAAAATCATACATCCACATATAGACAAAACAACATGTAAAAACACACTTTTAGTTTAACAGCAGATCTCAGTCTTTATTCTCCCGGATCACAATGAAGATTAGCCAGCAATCTCCGCTGCATCAGCCATTTCCTTTCACATGGTTCTATTATTGACGTAATGTCCGCATTTCGATTTACTGGATGCGTGTGACAGTGTGGTGTTCATTGACACTGGATGATTCCACTGTAAAGTTATTTTTTCTCGATAAACATTAAAATTCATAATCCATTTCTACATATTCGTTAAAATATATCTCTCCTTATATCACTTTATATCCACCATTTCTATATATGTAGACCAGTCCCTCACTGCATATTGCATACCTGTTGTTGGTACTGTTGTTATTTTAGTTGTTATTATTTTAGTTCTTTATATTAAAGTAAGTGGTTTTATAATTTTCTTTCTGTCATTAACGTTAGGACTTTTCATCTATCAATGGGGTTAGCATTTATTGTACAAATAGAAAAAATATAATAAAAAAAAGTGTACAGTGTATGTGCGAAACATACGGAGAAGGCAAACTCGATAAACTTGGCAGTACGTGATATCTCATATGTGTCCCAGGAAAAAAGGATTCAGATCGTGGCCACAAAGGGCAGCCAACATTATCTGCTGTATGAAACATTCACCTCACTGGCAACACATTGTTTCTTAAAAAACTCATTTGATACCAACCCAATTGAAACCACTCTAGTTATATGATATACATTTGCCTATTTTAAAATGTTCATCCCCGTATGAGAATCTCCCATCATAATTATACATTAAAAAAACAATAATAACCTATGTTTCAAACAGCTGACTAATGAAAATATTGTCTATATTACTGCATCCTCCCTTCTTCTTTACCATTTTCAAAATAAATTGAAATACAAAGGTTGTTTGTTATATTAGCGGTGCAGTAATACAATGTTTATGCATCATAATCTATTTTCACATACCATATTCACTTCCCGTTACCTGCTGTTTTCCTAAGTACTTCTTTATGTTTTAACTTTATATATGATTATCTCTCACTCTGCATATCCCATCAGATTATCTTTTTCAGTAACCCTTACATGAAAATATTTCTAACAAATCTCAATGTATTTCGATAAATTAATGAAGTATTATAGGAGGGATTGTGTTCCATAACTAAGATATACATAACACATTAACAAAACAATCTTATATATATATA
>OZ024750.1:20707736-20712736 GCA_964016885.1 Eledone cirrhosa | reverse complement strand
AAGAACTCCAAATACTCATGTTTTAAATGGTCTAAACTTTCCAAACTTGTTTTGAACTTTCGCTTGCAGTACTTAGCGCTTGACTGGAACTTAGGCGTCCATATTGCAGTCTCAATGTCACGCCTTAAAAAAGAGCACAAAGAGGTTAATCCAGCCGTACTTTGAAAGAATACGCTGGGAGAAGAGTTGAGGAATCTACCTCCACGACCCACACAGAAATAATTTGGAGAAGAAGAAGAAGAAGAAGAAGAAGAAGAAGAAGAAGAAGAAGAAGAAAGAAGAAGAAGAAGAAGAAGAAGAAGAAGAAGAAGAAGAAGAAGAAGTTCAATCTAACGGTGGGCTCATTCTCTTTTCTTTTTTTATTCATGAAAGTATAACATGCTACACTTTGATTTTACATACTTTGTTGCAGTAATAAAGAATTTAATAATTCAAAAATATTGTATTAATAATTAATAGCTTATTGCACATAACGTAGAGCAGCAACTACAAAGGACAAATCGCACCGACTCCCCTGTGTGAAGAGACAATGCTACAATGAACTTATCAAGTTAGTTTATTAATTCCCCAATGTTGCTCTCTTTAAAAAGGTGAAAGTTCAACGGAGAATTGCCTCGATGAAAACCGTGTAGGTAATAACAATTTTAGATTGTCATATTCAACGGTAAATGAAAACTAACAAGATTACGGGTAAGTGAAAATCAATATTTTACTATATTCTGATCGATATTTTTGTAAAGAAATGACACGGAAATGTCAGATTCCCGTTTCTATATGATATGTAAATGGTTTAATGTTCTATTGAACATTGAACGACTGGTTTATATGATAGAGCGTATACTAACTATATAATAACATCAATTGCCATAACCGTTAACTAAATTACCTTAGACAGATTACAACACTTCAGTATAACTAAATTAATTTTTATGAAATATAGTCAACATATAGGCAGCGAATTGGCAGTCGTTAGAATGTCGGATATAAACTTTCTAGTATTAATCCTAGTTATATGAAAGTGTGTGGCTTAGGAGTCATGTTGTTAGTTTTACGATCATAAGGTAATCAGTTCGATTACTGGCATCCCGTTGAAACCCTGTGCAAAAGGCTTATTTCGCATTTCTCTTGTCCGCCCGACTGGCAAGTAAACAGTTGTATATGCAATTGAAGGGGCTAGCGTTGTCGCATACTACACGTGCTTGATATTTACGTTAATGATATACGTCTACGTAGAACGCTAACCGACTTGCACGTAAATTTGACAGACATGCTCTTCTGTTGATAGTAACATCTGGAACAGTAGTCATGTGAACCGACGAAGGTGGAAAACAGTTATATATAGTAGTCAAGAAATGACAGACAAGCGATAATAGTAAACCGATTTCGGTTTCATTTAAATTATGTAACTAAATTTTACATAAGAGAAACAATAAATGCAGCACGTTTGGTTGAGAATTTTAGCCGAACACAGAGAATGAATTACTCGATAGGGCATGCTAGACGCAGGCTGTTTTATACATTCACACATATACAGACACACAAGATCCCTCCGCATATATATACACACACACACACACATATATATATATATATACATATATATATATACATATATATAGTTTTAATATAGAAGAGATTCTACAGGACTAGAACTGTTTCATTCATTAGAAATCATCAGGATTCCTGATGATTTCTAATGAATGAAACAGTTCTAGTCCTGTAGAATCTCTTCTATATTAAAACTATTATACTCTGCTATGTATTGAGTACCTTACTTACTGTGGTTACCTCCGATTCAACCCGGAATAGTATACATATATATATATATATACAAATATTGATTGCTACTTCTAGTCAGAAGAGTTCCATCTCTCCATTGAACGTTGCACGATCATGTATATATATATATATATATATATATATATACAAATATTGATTGCTACTTCTAGTCAGAAGAGTTCCATCTCTCCATTGAACGTTACACGATCATGTATATATATATATATATATATATATATATATATATGTATATCGTTTTTTTTTTATTTCCTTAAGTCTGTGTCTCTGTAGGATAAATCCTCGGCTCAACGATATCATTGTAAATCTACACGCGTTAAGTTTTCTGGGCGATGAGAAGAGTTGACACTGCTTACATATCTTGTTATCCCATTATATCAATCACCATTCATGCCTACATGCATACATTCATGTTTTCTAAATAGTTGTTTCTACTTTAGGCACAAGGCCAGCAAATACCCAGTGCATTACTGGTACTTTATTTTATCGACCCCGTAAGGATGAAAGGCAAAGTCAACCTCGACGGGGTTTGAACTCAGATCGTAAAGGGACGTAACTATGCTGGAAAGCATGGCGTTCGACCCTCTACCGATACCGTCAATCCACCGCCCTAAATGTTTTCCAAATAGTATTATATCTAAATTATACATAAGTAGTTTCCATTCCAGTATAATCATTACATTGTCCCTTCCCTATATTCACTTAAGAATACAAAGAGCAACATATATTAGATGAAATGAAATCAATGCCGCAGACCCTGAAACATAATCTATATTCAACAAATATTTTGAGTTGGAAAGAATGTGGTGTTTATATATGTATTTACTTATACATTGTTTTTATTTTGATTGCGAAGAAGGTAACGGTCATCTTGAACTCATAGCAATTTGTATTAAGCGCACACGGATACACACACACATAAATGTGCACACAAGCAACGCACACATCACATGAATACACTCATATATGCATACGCATGTGAATGATGTTGTTTTAGAACCATAAGTATCGACAGCAAGCTTTCCTGTTGTTAGGGAAGGTTGACATTGTGTTCGAGAAATTAATTGTCAAGTGACTGACATTCGACAGATGTATGTTCCTTTCATGTAATTTTTAGTGAGATATAATATGAGAAAGTGCGTGACAGTTTCACTGTACAGTGCCTCACTCATAGTGTTTGAATCGAAAAGATGTGTATAGTAATGGACATTTCCCAACTTATCGCAGAATGGATTGGAACCCTGACCCAGGACACTACATTGATTGTGAAACAAAGATCTTAAGCATTCACCCATGTCTGCATTATTATTGTGGTTTAACAGAATCGGTAAAGCGTCAAACACCATGGCCTTTACGTTCGGAGTTCAAATCCTGCCGATGTTGACTTTGCTTTTCGTCCTTACGTGGTCAATAATTGAAGTACCAGTAATGTACTGGGGTAATTGCCGGCCTTGTGCCAGAAGTAGAAACATTTTATATGTATACGTGAACAAAATTGATTCCTGAAGTTGGGCAAAATGTTATCAAATTATCGCATTTAATAGTGAATCTGTATTGAATAATATTTCACATGACATGCATAACATACCAAATAATTCTGATAGTTAGATTGCATATATGAAGATTTCATCAATGTTAATATATTATATCTCATATAAAATAATACAGCCGATTATCCACACAATACAATATAGTTAGCACCCCAAACGTTTAATTGGGAATATACTCCGGTATTTCCTAATGTTTGTTGAGTGAGTTGGAAATTGGTCGAAGTATCGCTAATAGCTTTCTCCGTTATATATATATATATATATATATATATATATATATATATATATATATATATATATATATATATATATATATATATATATTATATATATATATAAATGTAAGTATGTATGTATACGTACATACATATATGTATACAGACGTACTAAGAGTGAGAAATGAAATTTCGTTTCATTCTATTCCATTTATATATATATATATATATATATATGTATATATATATATATATTTATATTTATAACTGTTATATATATATATATATATATATATATATATATATATATATATATATATATATATATATATATATTTAAAGGTTAAACAAGGTTCAATGAATAAATCAATGAATAAAGTTTTACAATAGATTCGAAGCACTGCCATGACTGATTTTTAACCATCAACATAGTCAAGGTAGATCAAGCATCAACTTATTTTATCTGATGAGGACGTACTATTGAAGATAGCTCAGTACCTTTTAAATATGTATAATAAAATATACTTCATCACACAAATGTCTATATTTATTAATATTTTGAATTAATATTTACATATATATATATAAATATATATATATATATATATATATATATATATATATATATATATATATATATATATATATATATATATATATATACATAAATTTTGAGTATATGTTGGTTGTATATCAACACCGGAGTGTGCAGATGGAGCACTCGACGAAGTGCGCATGTTGCTTTAGTTACTCCGGAGAAATGTAAAATAAAATAAAATAAATAAGTCAAATGTTAAAAATTTGGCTTCGTTTATTACTGCTATATATATTTCGGTGACACCCATCTTTGGCTGTGACCTCTTCAGGCAGTTCGAATTAGTGTGGTAGAGACGAGTACACATGTTGTTGAGGTGTTTAACTTTGTCAATACTCTGATATGCCCAGTTCCTGGTTGGGTTGTTGTTTCACTGAGGAACTGGAATCATATGAATTTAAACAAACGAATTTCAGCATCAAAGGACATCTTCTCCTCTCATTGGTCAGTTGTGAGAACATTCCTCAGTCAAAAGTCTATAGAAATTCGTTGTGAGGCAAGGCAATCTGTAGTGGTTGTTCTTGTTACTCTTAAGTACATCTGACCTCTACTCTTATGTTGGTAGTGGTTTTGGCGTTAGAGTCAGCTAAAAAAAATGATAAAGTGGTAGAAGGAATAAGGTGGTAAAGGAACAAAATAAAATAATCAAATAAAATGTGTGTGTGTTATACCCAATCTCAATGTTATAAGAATTTGTAAGGTCACTCCACCCATTGGTCAGTTTTGAGAGCATTCCTCAGTCAAAAGTCTATATGAATTCTTTCTGGGGTGACGTTCCCTGTAGTGTTTGTTTTTGCTATTGTGGAGTGCATCTGCTATTGTTAAGTACATTAACAATAGCAA
>OZ024750.1:20687736-20695236 GCA_964016885.1 Eledone cirrhosa | reverse complement strand
TTGATGTCGAGCTCCGCATCGCCACTGCCTGTCAGGATGCTGCCCAGATAGGTGAAGTGATCGACTTCCTCGAGGTCCTATATATATATATATATATATATATATATTTATTTATGTATGTATGTTTGTATGTGTGTAAACGTGTGTATGTGTCTGTGACCGTGTGTGTGTGTGTATAATTGGATTCATGATATAATATTACATTTTAGTTTAGCAATTGTCTTCGTTTTCTTTATTATATATATGCATGTGCATATATGCATATACATGCATGCAAGTAAACAGTCACACACACACACACACACACGCACACACACACACACACACACACACACACACACACACACACACACACACACACACACACACGCACACACACACACACACACACACACACACACGCACCCCACCCCCACACACACACCACATCATTGTATGTACATATAGGACAAATATTATCACTGGTAATTTCTCTCAAGGTAATTCTATGTGCATGTATTATATATATATATATATATATATAACGAAGGAGTTGTGGTAAAGAACCAGATGGACCATAACGCACCAGAGTACTCAACACTGAGCTCTGCCGTCGGGGTCATTCATATATATATATATATATATATATATATATATATATATATATATATATATATATGTATATATATATATATAAGTATATATATATATATATATATATATATATACACGCCCTAGCTTTGTTTCCGACGACGGGTGTTCCATTTGCTTGTGAAATCCGTTGCAGCTTTCAAGCATGCCGCAAATAACTGTACTCTTAACGCAGGAAGATTCAATACGTCCACAGTAAGCGAGCATTTTCCACTACACTCTACACAATAACTCGCTCCAAATCCCGTGATTCATTGTACCTCCATAGTACATTATCTATCTCTTTAGATGCACTCAATATGCTGCTATGCGGTAAAGATGTTTAGTGATTTATTTATTTAGTCGTAAGAAATTATCATTAACTTTATTATACAAATCAGATTCAGTATTGCGTTTCGTTGAGGTCTGCGGCTTAAGAGATTGCTTTGTAGTCCTAATGATAGTACAAGTTTATTAAACGTTGAACTATAAATACTGACAACATTCTAGCAGTTTTTATTTTGGTATACAATGTACAAAAAATATTGGTTAGCGTCATATGCTATTCCTATTATAATGTTAAGCATTTAACGTGACCAAAATTATGAAAATATTTAGCAATATGGTTTGTATAATTTAAATTTTCCCCCCACCAACGACCTTACTTAATACAGAATATTACCATTGAAGAATCTAATTTTATCCATACTATATTCATTTAACGATTTATTTTTTGACAAATTTATTTCTAATTTATCTTCAGATTGAAATAAATTTTGATTTTATTGGTCAATAAAAGCATCAAAATCGAATAATGACTAAATAAAGACTGTATTCTGGCTTTGGAAACTATTTTTGCAATAGTAATGGTTTTTGATTCTGGCACAAGGCCTGAGATGATTTAAAGTATGTGGTAGTATATTAAATTCATGTTCAGCATTTGGTTGACTCTTTATCACCTTGCGATGCTAATGGCTGCATTTTGTATTTACGTAATTTGAACTCCGAACGTTAGGGGCGCAAAACCACATCCATGGTTTTAATGTTTTAGCTTATTCGTAAAGAATTCTTTAAAAATGAACTTGAACCATGTATAAACAAATTAGTTTGGATGAGATTAGATTCTTCAACGATAATAATCTATATTATACTCTAAGGTAGCTCGGGAGGTAGATGTCAAATTGTAAACATATTGCTAATTATTTTCATAATTTGGTCAAATTAAATGTAATTCCCCACAAGCTAAGAAATCAACGTTTTAGTGCCAAAATATATGAATAAATGTTCTAATGAATCCATAAATCCACAAACATCTCTCGTGATAATGATTATATTGATTTATTATATTATACATTTAACAGTCGCAGAGATGTGCACCCTTAACGATATTCGCAAATAGATTCAGCTTAACACTGTGTATCACAAGCCTGACTCTTCAAAGTAGAGTTTGTCTATTTGACGGGCTTAGAGATTCAGTCTACTCAATTCCACTCACAAAATAAGTGGGGAACCAATGCTATGTTACATATCATTGCTCAGGTTGCGAAGATTCGAGAATGGCCTCTTAAACATTCGTTCATGCTGCTTCTACTTACTTTGTAATATTTCGAAAAATTCTCCATGAAAATATTCATGAAAATATTTATGAAAATATTCATATAACATTGACTATTTCAATCAAAATATTCTGAAGTATCTCATATTTTAATATTGCAAATTGACTGGGTCCCTACGACACCGGGTTAAAAATGCTTAGCTATATATTCTGGCACTTCTTTCTAAATTTAGGTACCATCTATGTCATCTTTGACATTTATGGTTTCGAGGTCAGTAAATATATTTCCACTTCTGTATTGGGGTCGATTCTTCTATCTCTCTCACTTTATATCTGCTTTACTTTCTCTTTCTCGATAAAATCGGCGGTTTTCCCATTTAAAATGCCCTAGACGCACATGTAAGGAAGGGGTTCTTGCGACAATACTCAGAGTTACAGCCTCCTTTATCTGTATTATCCCATGTGTTTGTGCTGTAATTTTAAATTTTAAATGTAGCATCTTTCCGAATGTGATTCTATTTTCAGTTGAAGTTTTTTTTCATGTGAATTGGTAGATTTGTTACACCATACACAAACATTGTGACCACACCCATTTCGCATTTTCAAGTTTAGGCTATATTTCTAGTACCTTTCCAATCGAGTAGCTTATCCCCAATATATTTCTATTTTCCAATAAACTTTTCATTTTGAAAATATGCAGACTCGTTAGAGCACCGTGAAAACATCTTGTATTTATCCCACCTTACTTGTGCAATTTCTCATTCTGGAGTGTAAGATTTATATCTATATTTATAATTAGAAATAGAAGCTTTCACTAAATAAATTTTAGCCTGATAGTTTAGAACCCTCTAATAAATGCAAAAAATATGAGTATTGACGTGCAACTATATCTATATTTTTCTACTCTAATATCCTCCAAAATATACTCCTAATTTTCAGTAAAATTGTATTAGATTTTCTAGAGACGTTAGAGAATCAGTCAACATAATTTGTCGTATTTCTTCCAGTTCCCTTGTGCCATGTTCATGATGTGTAATAATTCTATATAATCCATTTTTTTAGTTTCGTATCTTTCAAAGATCTGATTATTTAAGGTTTTCCTTCCAAATCATTCTTTCAATTAATCATTATCAATGGTCTACTATATAAGTTTTTCTTTCTAACTAAATAACCTACACAACACATTTTCGATTTTCCAGTAAATATTTTCCGTACTGTATTCTCCATCCATTATATTCGAATAGACCGGTTCATTAGCTGATGCGTTAAGGAGTCGAATAAAAGGTTTTGGAAAAATTTGTTCCGTGTCTTTACGTAATGATTTCAAATTCGGTTGAGGTCAATAATATCAAATGCTAGGAAAGGAATAAGGTCGATATGAGCAATTGTCCGCTCCCCACAAAATTGCTGGCCTCACGCCAAAATTAGAAACCATCATTTATCTTCCATTCGTCAGATCCGTCTTCTAATATTTACTTTATATTCTATATATCTGATATAGTCTTTATTCTGTATTTATCCTATGTCAATGTAGTATATCATCGACGCATTCGTTTATTTGGTTATGCTAATATAGTGTTTCTGTTAATGGTGATAATTTCTGTCTGCCTTCATTAATCTCTTTTCTGCACATATTCATATATTTATTTATTTAACTATTTATTTATTCAGTTATTTTTTTATTCTCTATATTTTCTTCCTTTATTTTTTTCTATATATTATATTTTATTCCATCTGGAATTATACAAGCTGTTATATAGTATATGTGATTTACATAGTTTATAAATATATTAGAATATTTTGAGTTGTGAAATATTTATTGTGTTGATTTAATAAAATTAGAAAAAAGCAAATAAATTTAAGAAAATACTTTCTGCTGTCATTCATGATTTCGTTTTTATGGATGCGCGTTCTTTAATCCACCACAACATTTATAATATCTTATACTTTTTACTTTCCGTCTCTTTTATGAGTTTGTCTTTATGTTTTGGCTTCTTCTGATTATTTTTTAAAATATAAATTTCTGATTTATTATCTTGGCTGATGTATACAGTGACGAAGTTATCGACATCACTATACAGTGTATTCTGCTTGTATATGCACTCTCTCTCATTCTCCCTCTCTGCCTCTCTCTGTGTGTGTGAGTTTCTCTCTCTCTCTCTCTCTCTCTCTCTCACACACACACACACACACACACACACACACACACACACACATACACACACACACACACACACACATATATATATGTGTGTGTGTGTAGACATCACCTGATTAGAAAGCAGTGGTAGGATCTAAAAATTGAATTGGATTACAAACTCCGCCGTATGTTTTAACTAGAGAAATTCGTCTAATACTAAAAGAGCGCGTAACCCCATAGAAAAGAAAAAAACGGGCATCATAATGCCTCTAAATCGAACACACATAGCTTATTTTCGCAATAAATTTAGTAACCCATTACACTGATTTCCTCTCTCTGTCCACTCAGCTGAAAACTTGAGCTTGATATCTATTTCAAGGGTCCTCCCTTCTAATATACTCTTACGTTGAATTTTTCAGAAGCATAACATTGATGATACCTGTCTGTTGATTTCAAGAGCAGGATGTACCTTTGATTGAACGACTGAAACCCTCTTCCTTGAAATCAATAAAGAATGAACACATCACTCAGCTCAATCAACGTTTATAATGAAATACGTTCAAACTTCTCTTTGACATAACATATCGAACCTAATCCGAAAGGGCGCAATATTTGAAGTATAAATGAGAATGCAAACACAATACCCGCATCCAATAATTTAGTTATGTTTCAGAATATTAGGAATGCAAGTCTATATAATCATATTCAAATTGTTGAGTTCTTGAGTCTTTATATTGAAGGACTGATGAATTTTTCAAATGTTTGCTACAAAACATAGGGTATAATCATACTTAATCTCATGCATACAACCACATCAACATCTCCAGCAATGCAATGAGAGTTTTGAGTTTTTTCAACAAACAAAACAAACGAAGCTGTAATCATGCAGACATTAATGTGCCCTTAATACAATTTCAGAAGAATCCCCAACACGCGTGGAAAATACAATATAATTTTGTGGTAATTATGCTAGCTCTTCTCAGCATTGGCAAAGAGCTCCTTCTTGATGTACATATTATTTAAGTTGAGTGGGCAGGAGCTATATGAAATGATATGCGTTGCTCAAGGAAACATGCACCACTCCATTCATAAAGCTAACCCACAACCTTACGATCGCAAATCCGTCACCCTATCTGCTAACTCACCCGACTTCACAGTATAGATATACGTTCCACAAAAAGCCCCAAAAAATAAAAACAAGTAAAAAGCACTGTCTGATAAATTCATATGATACAAGACTGAAGTTTAAATAGAATTTACCAACAGAGTAGCGGATATATCCTGCAGGTTTAAGAGTAATTGCCAAATGGATCCAAAACAATAACATCAGTCGAAGAACCAATGATTGAGAACTTATAGGAAAACAGTAAATTTATTTCAAGAGCTTATAATACTGTTTCTTCAAAACCGCAATATTCTAAACGCGTATGAGCTACGAAAACGAATGGATCATGGAATTCCTGGAATAGATATGGATAATAAACTTCTGGCTATTTCTGAAACATTTGTGAATATGTTATACACAAATACAAAGAGATTACCGGAAAACTGAATCAATTGGGTGATAACAGAACACTTCGGTATTTAAAAGAAAATGGTGATTGGCACGACAGAGTGTCGGAGAAAATAAACATTGAATATAAGGTTACAAAAGAAAATTTAAAGAAAGTGTATTATAGAAGAATAAAATTGATTGCTGGAACAAAATTACTTTCACCAAAACTGCTTAACTGCATTGGGGCATAAAAGACTGCACTAAAGTCTGTGATCCTTTTTTATGAGCATTCTTGCACCGGCGTCCTGCGTCTCTTTAATCTCATAATTTAACCGTTCCTCAAATAGAGATCAATAAATTTAATGCCAGAATGAAATAAGTACGGATGTCGATAAGCCCACCTATATCGATTGAGCACCTTGTCCCAGCACGGCTGCAGTACAATGTCTGAACAAATAATGGAATAAAAGAGCCAATTCTTATCCTTTTCTTCCTAACCTCAGAAAATATCTGGTAATATAATGACACATAGAAGGAGAGATATAACATTAAAATGTCTCGTCGCATAAACATCTTCCTACTAAGACTCTCTCCCCTCTCTTCTTGTGGTGTCTGTGTCAAGATATATGGTAAATTTCAGAACACCATTCCTAGAATTCAGACGTTGTCGTGTATGTCAATTAGAAAACATAATAGACTTATGTAACTGTGACGCATGACATAAAGTTTGGACAACCATCGTCTTCCTGGCTAAATAGATTAATAGGAGATGTGATACATAAATATTGGTTAACAACCAATTGAAAGATTAAAGTAACAATGGTTGCAATAGAAACTAAGACCACGTACCTCAATAAATAATATATATCATCTCCCTCACAATCATCAAGAATCATTGGACGTTATGCTAATAAATATCTATGTAATTGTTTTTTAATTTTGGCATAAGGCCAGCACTTATCACAGGGCATTACTGGAACTTTGTTTTATCTACCTCGTAAGGATGAAATGCAAAGTTAAACTCGGCGGGATTTGAACTCATACCGTAAAGGGCCGTAACACTATGCCGAAAAGCAAATGTTATGCGAATCAATGTCTATTTAATGATTGCAAAGTAGGAAAACATGCCCCAACATAAATCATATATGCTGCAAAATTTATATAATATTTGCTAAATATTTGGAATAGAATTGCTTTGCATAGTTATTCAAGAGTTGGGTCTACCATTGTTTACGACATACTTGCATCTCGTCAACCATTCAGCTCTTAGACAATTTCCGTCCCAAGAATCCTGTATCAGATACAGCATAGGGATAGTTTTAAGTAGTTTTAATATTATATAGTGTAAGAATGTAATATTAGTTAATAGATTCTATTTATATTTAGTATTTGCTGATCATTCTCTCTCTTATTTGTAAAACTTTCAAATATATTTGCCTATTTCTGAATAACTGTTATTATGGTATCCAATAGTAATTTAATTTATCAGTATGTCTCTGTATCGTGAGCAAAGAAAAGTAGAATTTAACGTATTTACTTATTGACTTACCGGCTAATACCTCAGAAACTTACAAAGAAGCATATTAGCACTGATTAGTAAAAGAAACAAAGCACCTCTAAAGATGTTATATGTTGTCGCCTATAATAATTCCTTCTACTATAGGCACAAGGCCAGCAATTTGAAGGGGAGGGGAAAGTCAA
>OZ024750.1:20670236-20682736 GCA_964016885.1 Eledone cirrhosa | reverse complement strand
TTTAGGTGTATGATATTGTCAATACTCTGATATGCCCAGTTCCTTGCTGGGTTGTTAATTCATTGGGGAACTGGGGTCATATGAATTCAAACAAACGAATTTTCGTGTCACAGGTCCCCTTCTCCTCTCATTGGTCAGTTATTAGTGTTGTCATTGTTGGAGTTAGCTTAAAAATTGATAAAATGGTAGAAGGGACAAGGTGTTGAATGAACAAAATATCAAAAAATGTGTCAAACTTCCCATTGTTCAGTTCTGAGAGCATTCCTCAGTCAGAAGTCTATAGAATTCTTTCTGGGGTGAGGCTCCCTGTAGTGTTTATGCCTGCTATTGTTCAGTACATTTGACCTCCACCATTATTTTGGTACTGTTGTTGTTGTAGTGGTCAGCTTATACCTTGCTGCTGCTAACAATTTAGAAGTATTCAGTTTGTGTTTTCTCTTCATCCCACCCGCCACCATCGTAGTGGTGGTGGCGGGGGGGGGGGGGGTTCTTTCATGTATATGAAGAAATATAAGGCAATAAATGAAGAAAACAGAAGATAAATAAATAATATAATAAAATAAAATAATTAATATAATTTGTGTAATTTGAAAATAAATAAATAAATAGAGAATAAAGAATAAAGAGTAAATGAGAGATTGGTGAAAAAGTAATGATAATGTATATGGAGAAGTGAGAAATAATGTAGGATAAAGTGTGTGTGTGTGTGTGCTATAACCAATCTCAAGGTCAGAATATGTTGGATAGATTGGTATGATACAAGATGTTAAGATGAGATATTCAATGTGTTTGTGTTATAATCTATCTCAACTTAAAATAAATATAAGGTTATACAGTGAAGAGGACAGAAAACAAATAACAAATTAATAAAGAGAAATCAAGATTTAAGATTGGAACTTTAAAGTCAGAAATCTGGTAAATTAAAAGTGTTTGTGTTATAGATGTTGGCCAGATTATTATGGCTGTGTCCGATTCTATCTCTAGGCTATCATGGTGTCTGCTCCGCCTGGGTTGTTCCCTATGGCTTGAGGGGAGTTCACAACCTAGGGTGTTGTAATTGTCCATATAGCTTGAGGGAGGTCTGGCCGAGAGGTGTTTTCATGTTCTGTAGAAGTCCCTATAGCTTGAGGGGAGTTCACATCTTCTTGTGTTGCTACTGTCCATATATTTTGAGAAAGGTCCCGGCTCTAAGGTGTCTGCATGTCCCGAAGAAGTCGGTTCTGAGGTTTATCAGGCCGCTTCCACCTCTTAGTATCTCGAGGGTCTCGTTCAGGCATAGTTTGCATATGCAAGATCCCCCTTTATCGGGTGGTACTTTCCTGATTATGTACCAGGCCAGAGAGTATGGGGTCCTGTCCAGCTTAAGCTTCCAGATCAGGTCGGAGAGAGCTGTGCTTTTCCTTTTGGCCTCCTTCTTGAATGAATGGCGATGGTTGTACCAGCGGTCCTTAAAGCTCGTTGATGTGGCTCCTATGTAGAGGTGTTCGGAGTTGGGTGTTTTAACCCTACAACCGTACACTATGTTCTTCTTGAGACATTCATTACCAAGGGGGCATGATTCGGGGTTTCTACAGTTGCAGAGGGTGGGCGGCCTCTGCGTGCTTAGATTAGGGTTCTCATTATGTGTTACATGTTGGTCTTCCCCCATGCTCGGTGGGGGGTCCTTGGGTCTGTTTGTGTTTCTTGGGTGGGCTCTGGGTCCCCCCTTCCCTCATTTCACATGGTTCTACTGAGTGTTTGTATTGCCATCTTCTGGTTGTGTGTGGTTTTTAAGCCTACTTCTGTTGATGCTAGCTATGTGTTGGGCCAAATTTCTCGTAGTGGAATACGAAAGCTTCACAGTGTGTCTGTTGAAGATCCTGTAGTATCTGTGGTCCCTCGGGAAGCATTTGTCAAGTGCTCCAAAGAACAATCCGGCCAAGCTTTCTTTAGGGCCGCTGAGTAGGGTGGGTTGTACCACGTGATTTGTCGGTGTCTCCTCCTATATGTGTGGGTTGGGGGCTTCGTGATTTGTTGGAGATTTGTTGGTTTGCTGGTGGTTTCCGCACTGTTGCTTCCCTTTTGGGCTCTATACTTTTTGTTATCTTCACGGCCCGGATTTGTGGGGTGGTTGTTGTCTGCCCCGGGAGATTTTATTTTACACTACTTATTTTATTTTACACTACTCCGGAGTAACCAAACCAACCTGCGCACTTCGTCGAGTGCTCCAGCCTGCATACTAAGGTGTTGGTATACAACCAACATAAACTCAAAATCTATCTAGCTCCCACACGGGTTGAGCGCTTCAAACAGTAGCGGACCTAAGTCACTATGGATAAACTGGCAACCTTAGCGTCACTGAAGGACATCCCCCTACCTGATAAACGAGAATACACCAGTGATCTCATCAAGAGTACGGACTCCCTCATCCGTAGGATGAGATGGAAGGCGTTCCACTTCGAAAGAGGAGCGCAGAAAACTACAAACACAGAAAACATGGAGTACCTTTTTCGATCAAGGAGGAATCCCCCCCATAACAGACTAATGGAGGAGTTTGAAAACGAGATGAATAACATCATATCCAACCTCAAATTCTCCGGAAACCCAACCAGAAGTCAGGAATACCTCAGACACCTGAGAAACCGGATTACAGTACTTAAAGGGACAACTGGAATACTTGTCCATGCTGACAAAACAAACAACCTCTACAACATGAACACTGAACTGTACAATAAGCTAATCCTCAGGGAACTGAGGAAGTGCTACAAAAAAACACCTGGATTTACCCTGGATGAGATCAATGCCACAGCTTACAGGATTATATCCAGAATCGGCATAGAGGACAGGACGGCCCCATACCAACCAAGGGAGCCGCGGATTACCCTTAAAGACCACAAGTCAAACTTTGAGTCCGACCTCCCTGTCATACTAATAGCCCCCTCCAGATCTGACCTAGGGATCGTCAGTAAAAGAATACTGGATAGGATTTTGCCCAAGCTTCGGAATAAAACCAAATTACAGCAATGGTCATGCACGAGAGAAGTAATAGAATGGTTCAAAATACTGCATGAGAAAAGTAGGACCAGCTTTATACAACTGGACATCGCAAGCTACTACTCCTCAATCTCACCCATAGTACTTAATAAGGCCCTATTTTTAGCGATGTCCAATACGGACCTAACCCGAGAGGAGGTGAGCATCATCCACGCCGCAAGAAAGACCTTAATCCGCTTCGATGGAGACCTGTGGACCAGGAGTGATTGGCCAAATAACTTTGACATCACGATGGGCTCCAGCGACTCAGCGCAGGTAACGGACCTGGTTGGGCTCTACCTGCTGAAGCAGATAAAAGATGAAATCCCCTGCCTGGGCGGCGGATTATATCGTGATGATGCTCTATTCACAGTACATGACCACAGCACCAATATGTTGAAGGGTATGAGGAGGCGTATTCGCCATTTCTTTAAGAACCAGGGGCTCAGCATAGAAATAGACCCAAATAGGAAGGTAGTTAACTTCCTAGACACCACCCTAAACCTGAACACCGAGCAATACTACCCCTACCACAAGCCCAACGAGAAACTAGTATATGTTAACGCCAAATCAAACCACCCTAGATCCATAACCAAGGCAGTGGTGAAGAGTGTCTCGGACAGGATCTCCAGCCTGTCCGCAAGTAAGGAAATATTCAACAACCACGCGGAATATTACAACGCAGCTCTAAAGAAGGCGGCACATGGACAAAATATAACATATAGTCCGAAAAGCCGGGAGGTGGATAGCCCAACAGACACCCACAACCGCGTTACCAGAGGGGGGAGGGCGAACCCTAACAATACAGGCAGAGCAAAATCAAATAGGCACCATGTACCAGACACCACCACACGGGCGGTGGGGACTAGTGCGCTTGACCACGAGATGGAGCACAATATGAGTAGCAGTCTCAGGCGTGATGCTAACTACCCCAGGACGGACAACCCCAACCGCAGGACACGTGTGGGGGGGGGGGGGAAACGGGCGACCACCCCACGATGGATCTCCCGGGACAGACAACAACCACCCCACAAATCCGGGCCGTGAAGATAACAAAAAGTATAGAGCCCAAAAGGGAAGCAACAGTGCGGAAACCACCAGCAAACCAACAAATCTCCAACAAATCACGAAGCCCCCAACCCACACATATAGGAGGAGACACCGACAAATCACGTGGTACAACCCACCCTACTCAGCGGCCCTAAAGAAAAGCTTGGCCCGATTGTTCTTTGGAGCACTTGACAAATGCTTCCCGAGGGACCACAGATACCACAGGATCTTCAACAGACACACTGTGAAGCTTTCGTATTCCACCACGAGAAATTTGGCCCAACACATAGCTAGCATCAACAGAAGTAGGCTTAAAAACCACACACAACCAGAAGATGGCAATACAAACACTCAGCAGAACCATGTGAAAGGAGGGAAGGGGGGACCCAGAGCCCACCCAAGAAACACAAACAGACCCAAGGACCCCCCACCGAGCATGGGGGAAGACCAACATGTAACACATAATGAGAACCCTAATCTAAGCACGCAGAGGCCGCCCACCCTCTGCAACTGTAGAAACCCCGAATCATGCCCCCTTGGTAATGAATGTCTCAAGAAGAACATAGTGTACGGTTGTAGGGTTAAAACACCCAACTCCGAACACCTCTACATAGGAGCCACATCAGCGAGCTTTAAGGACCGTTGGTACAACCATCGCCATTCATTCAAGAAGGAGGCCAAAAGGAAAAGCACAGCTCTCTCCGACCTGATCTGGAAGCTTAAGCTGGACAGGACCCCATACTCTCTGGCCTGGTACATAATCAGGAAAGTACCACCCGATAAAGGGGGATCTTGCATATGCAAACTATGCCTGAACGAGACCCTCGAGATACTAAGAGGTGGAAGCGGCCTGATAAACCTCAGAACCGACTTCTTCGGGACATGCAGACACCTTTCTCAAAATATATGGACAGTAGCAACACAAGAAGATGTGAACTCCCCTCAAGCTATAGGGACTTCTACAGAACATGAAAACACCTCTCGGCCAGACCTCCCTCAAGCTATATGGACAATTACAACACCCTAGGTTGTGAACTCCCCTCAAGCCATAGGGAACAACCCAGGCGGAGCAGACACCGTGATAGCCTAGAGATAGAATCGGACACAGCCATAATAATCTGGCCAACATCTATAACACAAACACTTTTAATTTACCAGATTTCTGACTTTAAAGTTCCAATCTTAAATCTTGATTTCTCTTTATTAATTTGTTATTTGTTTTCTGCCCTCTTCACTGTATAACCTTATATTTATTTTAAGTTGAGATAGATTATAACACAAATACATTGAATATCTCATCTTAACATCTTGTATCATACCAATCTATCCAACATATTCTGACCTTGAGATTGGTTATAGCACACACACACACACTTTATCCTACATTATTTCTCACTTCTCCATATACATTATCATTACTTTTTCACCAATCTCTCATTTACTCTTTATTCTTTATTCTCTATTTATTTATTTATTTTCAAATTACACAAATTATATTAATTATTTTATTTTATTATATTATTTATTTATCTTCTGTTTTCTTCATTTATTGCCTTATATTTCTTCATATACATGAAAGAACCCCCCCCCCCCCGCCACCACCACTACGATGGTGGCGGGTGGGATGAAGAGAAAACACAAACTGAATACTTCTAAATTGTTAGCAGCAGCAAGGTATAAGCTGACCACTACAACAACAACAGTACCAAAATAATGGTGGAGGTCAAATGTACTGAACAATAGCAGGCATAAACACTACAGGGAGCCTCACCCCAGAAAGAATTCTATAGACTTCTGACTGAGGAATGCTCTCAGAACTGAACAATGGGAAGTTTGACACATTTTTTGATATTTTGTTCATTCAACACCTTGTCCCTTCTACCATTTTATCAATTTTTAAGCTAACTCCAACAATGACAACACTAATAACTGACCAATGAGAGGAGAAGGGGACCTGTGACACGAAAATTCGTTTGTTTGAATTCATATGACCCCAGTTCCCCAGTGAATTAACAACCCAGCAAGGAACTGGGCATATCAGAGTATTGACAATATCATACACCTAAACACCATATGTACTTGTCTATACCATACTAATTCAAACTGCCTGAAGAGGTCACAGCCAAAGATGGCTGTCACTGAAATATATATAGCAGTAATAAACGAAGCTAAATTTTAATCATTTGACTTTTATTTAACTTTATTTTATATATATATATATATATATATATATATATATATATATATATATATATATGTATATATATATATATATATATATATATATATATATATAATATATTTATATAGTATATATATATATATAAATAAATATATATATAATATATTTATATAGTATATATATATATATATATATAGTATATATTTATATAGTATATATAAATATATATATATATATATATATATATATATATATAGTATATATTTATATAGTATATATATATTTATATAGTATATATATATATATATATATATATATATATATATATATATATATATATATATAGTATATATATATTTATATAGTATATATATATATATATATATATATATATATATATATATATATATATTCATATGCCTGTATATACAATTATGTGTCTGCGTATGAGTCCGAGTATGTGTGTACGTGGGTATATATGTATGTGTGTATCTGTGCGTGTGTATGTAGTTAAGTTGTGTATGAGTGGGCTGGGAGTGTGTACAGACACACTCATATATGCACAAATCGGGGAGAGAGAGAGAGAGAGAGAGAGAGAGATGGGGGAAGTGAAAGACAGTCATTATGCACGTCAAATGACCATGTTTTTCTTTGCATTTTGCGTATAATTTTAACATATTGCTACAGAATATGATGTGTTTGTTTGTTTTACAAATTGCTTTCCGGATATGTTTTCCCTTTTGTTAATATCTATGTAATGCGTAATTTAATGAAATTATAATATTTTACAACGCAACACATACATCAAACTTCAATGTGATGGAAGAGGCGCTGATTATGTAATAGCTTCTGTGACTTAAATTTATTTATATTGTTATAAGTTTATTTTTATGCTGTGTTTGTGTGTGTATATTTGTCTTTGTACCTATCTCCTTATTATAAATAACCTAACTCATACACTATAATTCATCTTGACGGAACAAACGCTACATAAAATAACTGTGTCTTCAGCTAATCTCTATGTTTGTATAGATGTTTTTGTAATCTATGTGTTTTGGGCGTATGAGCTTTTCTGCCTATATCAGTAGTAAATATAATTTTACACATATGCCCTAGGTAACTGTTATGGAATATGTACTGACTAAATAATAGTTATTATATTTTAACTTATTTGTATGTTTTATGTTTGGTTGATAGTCGTCTGAGTGTGTGTGTGTGTGTGTGCGTTTGTGTATGTTTGTGTGTGTGAGTGTGTGTATGTGTGTTTGTGTGTATGTATATGTGTGTGTATGTGTAAGTATCTATATATTTGTATCTCCATATATGTATTTGATTTTATATATGTTTGCGCCTGTACATGTTTGTGTCTATGTATGTGTATATTTACCTAATATCTCGTCTGCCAAATGCGACATAAAACTGTATATTTACCGTGTGAAGTTATTATATTATACATACATTTCAGATAAACAAAAATTACAAGACATGAGCCATTACGATTTAGATTATAGCATGAAACCTGTTGAGGTAAAAATTCTCAAAAAAGAAAGCGATATAATAATTAACTTCATCAAAAAGACAGATAGCAACCAAGCAAAGAAAATTGCATATTGTCTTTTTAAGATACCGTAGGCGTGAATTAGTCTTGTAAAACGTTTTTTTTTTTTTTTTGACAGTCAAGGCGATTTTTTACATCACATTTACAACTAATGTGTCATTAAAATAATATGTTATGGTTCAGAAACAAGAAACCTGACAAAATATCTAACGAACTACTTAAATTAAACCTGCTCAACTTGGTTTCGAATGTGTTTTTCTACATATCACAGCGAAGTATAATGATGTGCCAATAGTAGAAACAATTATAGATTTACACGTACATCATACTTCACTGTGATGGAAAACACGATAACTACATAAAATCTATTATGATTTAATATACTTGTATGGTTGTAAGACTAAGCGTTACATGTGTGTGTTTGGATTTAAGTGTCTATTTATGTGTATCTTCGTGAATGTAGTCTGTACATTAGTGCGCATGTGAGTGATTCTGTTTATTTACATGTATCCTAATGTCCCACACCTGCCAAATTTAACACAAAACCATATTTTACCATAAAAAGGTATTATTATAAAGAACCGTTTCGGATAAATACATTATACGATTTACGACGAGATGTGAAGTCTGCCGACGTAAAATTGATCAACAAAGAGTGTGATATAATTCTTACCTTCATCGCACAGAAAAAAAGAAAACAAGCTAAAGAAAATGAATGTTTTTTATTTATGGTAAGGGCTTGTAATAACCTGGAAGATTTTTTCGTTTTAATCCATAAATAGAAGGATATAAAAAATCTTAGAAATGCAAGCTAGCGATAAACATGTTTATCGAATATTTTTGTTTTATCATGCCGAAGGTGTGAACATTTTGAAGTGTGTTTTTTTTTTGTTTTTTTCTTTTTCAAACGCAAGCTTTTCTTATTAAGAATTGGTTACAACCAATGAATCATTCAGAAAATACATTTATGATTCAGAAACATGAAAACTGATAAACAGCTAACAATCAAGTTAAGTAAAAGAAATATGGTCACAAATACTTAGAAAAACGTGGTAAGACCGTAAGAAAAGTCAAAGAATTAAGATGGATACAAACACGATATAAATTAAATGACATTGTTAACTTAGTAAATTCGTTGAAATGGAACTAGACTGAATATTTCCAGGTTTCAAGTGATGAAAGCTAACAAGTTGGAATTGACTAGACGACAAAAGAACCAAGGAGGAAAGATATTGATTGTGAAATGCATACATTTGACAAAAATATAGAAATTGAGCATTAATGATGGAAATATGTATAAGGAAAAAGGTGTTTTACGCACACGGCAAACAACAGAGGCCACGTGTGTCCCTCTCCGGGAAAAAGCTTTTTCCCCTCGGAAAACCTCCAGTTGATGGATGCCAAACCCAAGATATAGGTACAATTAACACTTCCAAGGTAACTCTGTCATGTGTTATTATTTTCACACTTTTCCTACGTTCCTCTATACCATCTACGCCTCATTCTTCATTTCCTCTTACATCTCTCTCTCTCTCTCTCTCTCTCTCTCTCTCTCTCTCTCTCTCTCTCTCTCTCTCTCTCTCTCATTACCACCTGATTCTATTACCCCGAGAGCTACCCATCTGCATTGTTGGGGCTTCCAAAACAACCATTTATATATATATATATAAATATAAATTCAGCGAGAATCGCATTTCGGCGGGTAGTAAAAAGCGAAACGAAACGCAAAATTCAGAAATAATGGTGGCAAGCGCTCTATAGTTAAAAAACCCAGAGCTAAACAATATATTTATATATATATATATATATATATATATATATATATATATACATATATATAGGAACGAGTAGGACCCCGACGGCTGAGCTCAAGCCGTTGCGACGGCTAATTCTGTCCAGAATTAGCCGTCGAAACGGCTTGAGCTCAGCCGTCGGGGTCCTACTCGTTCCTATTACCCACTCTACTACCCTAAGTATTGAGTACTTTGGTGCGTTATGGTCCACCTGGTTCCTTACCACATTTCCTTCGTTATATATATATATATATATATATATATATATATATATATATATATATATATATATATATATATATTTATATTTATATATATATATATATATATATATATAAATATTTACACATACAACAATTAAACAAAGTCACAGATATATATGTGTTTTTGCAACTTTTCAGGATGAGGCTCAATGGAGAATTAATAAATTAATCAGAGCGAAATACTATAGAGTAAAGCACGTCCACATGGACATGCTTTACTCTATAGTATATATATATATATATATATATATATATATATATATATATATATATATATATATATATATATATATATATATATATATATATATATATATATATATATATATATATATATATATGAGAGACGTAAAATAAGAAAATTATAAAATTAACTTACTTACTAAAATATCATTTCCAACTAATTAGTTTCTTGAATAAAATAAATATATTTTCCGAAGAAGATATAGAGAAGCATTCCGTCGTCAGGGATTATTATTTTTTAATAAGTTTCCAGTGTCCACGCTTTGCCTGGATACTTAGATGAGATTAGACTTCCCTGACGACGGAATGCTTCTCTGTATCTTCTTCGGAACATATATTTATTCCATTCCAGAAACTAATTAGTTGGAAGTGATATTTTAGTAAGTAAGTTAATTTTATAATTTTCTTATTTTACGTCTCTCATATTATTGTTCTGCAACCACATGCATTGAACCACAAAGTTACTAAGACAAAACCTATATATTTGCTAGCATTGATATGCATCTGTATGTATATATATGTTACTAGATATTAATTCTTTATATATATATATATATATATTTATATATATATATATATATTTATATATATATATTATGATGGACTGTGTAATTACTATTCGTCAAATTGTAAGACAACATATTTGGCTAAGAATATTTTAGAAATGTTAACGCTATCACTTCCATTTTTTCTATGTGTTTCCCTTTTATGAATCCTAGATATATAAATGTATATCCTTCTTATATGTACGTATGGCTCGAGACACAAACTGTCTAAAAGGATGCACAGTTATAATGATATACATTCCACACTGATTACATTTATTACACAAAGATATTCCAATTGTTTATGTCAGAGACGTGTGAAAGAGGATAGTCATTCTAGAATAAGTGCCATATAATGTTATTTATTTAACTATTTACAATTGACACCACATTCTCAAGTAAAGTCCAAATAGAATTAAATTTTACATTACTCTGTAGCCGATTAGCCGAGCACCATTCATAAAGTGCAGTCGATTTAATCGATAATTATTTCACCTAGAAACTCGTACCCTCGTGTCAATATCGAGATGAATCATTATTAATGAGTGATTATTATGTTCAAAGAATCAGTTAATTATGCCAGAGAAATGCTGACTGTATTTTTAGAAAAATTCCTCGTCAAATTACGCAGAATAAATTGATATTTGGCAAATTCATACTTTACGCTTAACCATTGGCATAGTCAATTATACAAGCAAATTCCCCTTTACTAGCAGTGATACTACTACTACTACTACTACTACTACTACTACTACTACTACTGCCGCTTACGCTACTACTACTACTACTACTACTACTACTACTACTACTACTACTACTGCTGCTGCTGCTACTACTACTACTACTACTAATAATAATAATTGCTTCTAGTTTGGACACAAGGCCACCAATTATCCCAGTGCATTACTGCGATAATTGCTGGCCTTGTGCTAAAACTTTATTTTATCGACCCCGTAAGGATGAAAAGCAAGGTTAACCTCGGCGGGATTTGAACTCAAAATGGTTTCTTATATAGGCACAAGGCCAGCAATTTAAGGTGAGGGGAAAATCGATTAAATCGACTCCAGTGCGTGACTGGCACTTTATTTTCTAGACCCTGTAAGGATGAAAGACAAAGTCAACCTCGATGAAATTTGAACTCAGATGAGACAGGGCCGTGACTTTATGCCGCAAAGCATCGCGTGCAACCACCTATCGATACTGCCAATCCATCGGCATGGGCAAATAGGGGCTAGTAATCAAGTATAAATCAATAATAAAAATAACAAATTAACAATAAAATCACAACAATAGAAATTCGCCAATAGGTAAAAAGAACCACGCAGGAGTGACACAGTTATCCCACCAATCCTGAACCGCACAATTCTTCGAGAGCATCCGGGAAGGGCATTACTCTCCTCCCAAATCAACCAGCCAGCAGTCGTATAATCAGAGTAGGCACATTCACACGGGTCATTCTTGAAACATGTCCTCACCTTTTAGCAAATGCACTTTGAGATGTGGGCAGTTCACAATTCTCTCCTGACCTTCACCTTCATAATTGTTTCTACTTTAGGCACAAGGCCAGCAATTACCCAGTTCATTACTGGTACTTTATTTTTATCGACCCCGTAAGGATGAAAGGCAAAGTCAACCTCGGCGGGATTTGAACTCAGATCGTAGAGGGACGTAATTATGCTGGAAAGCATGGCGTCCGACTCTCCACCGATAGTGCCAATCCACCGCCTTCATAATGCAAATATTTTACACTTGATCATGTATCGATTCTAGTTTTATCAGCACTAATCGAAAAAGTACATTATTAATGTAATAAACATAATGAATATGCATCATGTTATCTATATAATCCCACCG
>OZ024750.1:20662736-20665236 GCA_964016885.1 Eledone cirrhosa | reverse complement strand
ATATCCAGTGAATAAATTTCGAAGTCATACAATGAGAGCTTCGAAAATCTAATTATGAATCCTTTTGTTGGAAATAAGATGTTTATATTATAAAACAAGGAACGCTATATTTACATGAAAAAATTCCTTAGAATCCAGTCTTCAGAAGTAATTATCCTAAAGATGTTTGCACGCTCGTAAAGAGAACTCAATATTTGAGTAGAATATCTACTTATTTTTTGACAGAATATTTTAAACTGCCGATATTTTACTCACCAACTTCTCGGAATAGGATTCGATATAATAATATCAACGATAAATATTTGTCAATAAAATAATTCCTGTCATTTTATAGGACATTTTGTTTACCCCATCACAACCAACACCCATTTAATGCCACCCACCACCTTAAATTTATATTCCTCCTGGTTTCTTTATACATATACATAATTTCTGTTGTATTTTATTTCTATCTCTTTCGCCTCTCTTATCATCTTTTGTTGTCCTCATCCTCTTACAAGAATCTACAATTGAATTTGAAGAAAAAAATGGCGAATGTACTATAGGATAATGACATTAGTAATGGGATTTCGCAGAAGAAACACACAGATAGATTTAATTACATTCGCATTCAAAACGAAAGAAAAATAACAAATATATAAATACATAAATATATAAATAAAATATTAAACATACACGTCCTCTTAGTAGCTTCGTTTTATTATGTTAGATTGCCATTAATCAAAATACATTATTTAACATCGTTTCCGTTTTCCCTATGATCATTAAGACAAAATTCCTCATAGACATTACAGTAGAATCTTCGCAATTATTGCTTATTCTCTTCAACAGAAAGCATAATTAGTTAACATATTTATTTGCAACAATATTAAAAATCTAATTTGTATGGGATGGTTACAACCGACTAAAGAATGTGCAGATGGCTGGATCGATAGTACACTGTCTCGTCAAATGTTCGATAAAGGGGATCTCATTGCCAACAATGTTTTGTATCAATTCCCAAGATATTTAGTGTCTAAACTTATAATATGTTGTGCACTAGCTTAGTCATACATCTAAAAACCATTACATTATCAAAGGTTGTAACTTGGTGTTTTTCATTTTATTTATCCCAAAAGACGGCATAAATAGAATAAGTTTATTAGGGTAAGGTTTTATTTTGGAATTAGGCATAACGAAAATAATTGTGGAAATGCGTTACGACATGACATGAAATCAATTGGGCGTGAACAGTTAGTAACCAAGAATCTCAGAGTATCAAAACAGAGTAACTCGGTATAGCATGTCGTCAAATGTTGGTTAAATATTTTGGACCGATTGCCAAGAAACTTCCTTTCGAAACATATAAGCAGATGTGGGCTAGTTTAGTTTAGAAAATAATACACTATTACTGACTGCATCACTGAGTAGTTCACTATATCTATATCCTTCTACTCTTATATTTTCTGGATTCAGCGATCGTGGTGAATTTTGGGCAGCACAATAAACTCGTTACCTGTAATTACCTTTTGAAATGTGGTACATACATTTTCTACGATTAACTTTTATCAAGCCACTATTTCAAGCATACAGACACGCAGACAGAAATACACACACACACACACATACCCCCCCCCCCCCCATATATATATATATATATATATATATATATAGGAAAAAGATGTTGAAAATGCAATTTGAGTCTTTACGAAGGTTTATTTACGATAAATTGCCTTGACTGGCTCCGCAATTATCATGATTTTCAGAAGTAAAGAGCTGGAGAAATGTGCGGCTATGCCGACTTGAATCTACCATTTAATTGGTGTTGGGAATTTCTTTCAGTTTTATGCACAAATTGTGGCTCACATCGCTATATTTGTAAAGTACAACTTGGAGTGTCTTCGTTCTTTCACGTTCTTTCACGTTTTTAACTATAAATTGATAAACTGGGACTCATCATGTGATAAGACAACATCGAAAGTATCACCTAATTCAGTAATGCATCAGGCTCAGCATTCGTAAATCAATATGTGGGAAGTAGTAGTAGAAGCCAAACTCACTGTCTTCAATTAGGTTTTCGTGCCAACCCTTACAAATGGTCAGGAATCTTGGGTAAAAAACCAAAACAATACGAACGTGAATATCAAAATGGGTTTCCTCAGAAAGGTATTTAGAGCATTGTTATTCGATAGAAAGCGGAGATCGGAGTTCAGAAAGTCACACCAGGTAGAATATTTACCTCTCTAAATTAAGAGTTCACAATTCCGATGTTATGGGTACGTGGGTAGAATGGCTCAGGAAAGAATCACAGGATATAGTGTGTATGCATCTTTTGGGACACCTTCTATATATGTATATATATATATATATATATATATATATATATTTATTAAAATAACAGATGAAAGTTTGAGCAAAGAATCGCTGCTTTCACCCTTTTATCCTTATCGAGCCCTCTTTGGATTTTAGTCTTCAAATTTATTATTATTACTATATATATATATATATACATATATATATA